>OX333073.1:56465623-56822977 GCA_946863875.1 Alloplasta piceator
AACGGAATTTCGCGAAAATATTCCAAGTCCCCTTCGTGTATTCTGATTCGCTGTGAGAATTGACGAAACTCGTGCTTCATTCTGGTTGGCACGCCGGTTGTCGCATATTTTTTGCTCGCACTCTCTTCCACTTCGTGCGAGACATCGAAAATTTTTATCGAAAAATTCAATCACCGAGTTATTGCAATTTTTTTAGATTAAATCAATAAAAAAGAAAAGAAAAAATTAACGGCCCTTTTCAGGGCTATCAAATTTTTCGAACGTTTGAACATTCTTCTTTGCAATAAAATTAATAACCGAAAAATAATTAGGGAAAAATAAATTTTTGAATTTTTTGATCGTTTAAATCTGCGCTGCAAAAACATATTGTTATTTTTGCTAAAAATTCTTCTTTACTTTACGCCAAATAAACGAAAAGTTTCGTAAAAATGCGACGTGCACGAGAGCCTCTCTCCATGGTACGCGCTCCAGCATCGGTAAAAACGCCTATAATCCCTAACCATAACGCCTCCGTACGCACAGTCACCCCCTCCTACATTCACGGGCCAATCAGAATGCGCCACCGCTTGGCTTAAGTCTATATAAAGCCGTGGCGCGCATGCACCTAGCTCAGTCGCCTCGCGCTTCCCGATGTGTCCGGATCTCTCTCCCCCCCCCCCCCCCGCCCGACGTGAAACGGATCGGCTATGCATCTCGATGCGACGACGCCTCGAGATGAAAAATAGAAAATCGGCTCTTTTCAGAGCCAGCAATATTTTTCAACGTGAAACAACAGTTTGCTGAGGAAAATTGATGTTTTTAGGCTTTTAAAATTTATTATTTCAGGTTTTTTCTGCACATTTAGAACGATGATGGCAATTTCGAGGATAACTTTGTTTGAACCGACGGAATTAAATAAAATCCAATGGCTCTTTTTAGAGCCAACAATTTTTCTTAATGTTGGAAAACTTTAATATGCTCTATTAACGAAGAAAAAAAAAATTACGAAACGAGCACGTTAAAAAGGCAAGATTTTGGCTGGGAAAATAAAACCCGTGCTACATTCTGATCGTGCGCCGGTCGTCGCATATTTTCTGCTCACACTCTCCTCTATTTCGCGCGAAGTATCGAGAATTTTAATTAAAACATTCGATCACCCAGTTTTTGCTATTTTTGGAAATCAACTCAATGAAAACAGCAAAGGAAAAATTAACGGCCCTTTTCAGGGCCATCAAATTTTTCAAACGTTTGAACATTCTTCCTTGCAATAAAATTAATAACTGAAAAATAATGAGGGAAAAATAAATTTCTGAATTTTTCGATCGTGAAAATCTGCGCTGTAAAAAATATATTGTTATTCAATGCTTAAAATTCTTCTTTACTTTACGCCAAATAAACGAAAAGTTTCGTAAAAATGAGGACGCATAACGCGAACACGCTCGACAGCAGCTCGACGTGCACGAGAGCCTTTCTCCATGGTACGCGCTCCAGCATCGGTAAAAGCGCCCATAATCCATGAAGCCTTTTGATTGGCTGATGCAAAAATGGTGGGAAATGAATACGGCTGATCGAAAGGTGCCAGATCTACTGGATAAGTGGTGCTCATCCATTGTGGAAAGCCACGACCATGAAAAGAATCTCGATTCGCAACCCTTTTTTCAAATGCCTCTATGAGATGAACCAGGCATAGGAAAAATATGACAAAAATACAAGTTTATTCGTTGAAATGTCCTTTTCGATAGGGCGTAAGTGAAAAAATTTGTTGTCGTGTTTTTCGATGCGAAAAATGCGCGCGAATGAAAATGCGTTCCGGCGAGACACGCGAATTTTCATTTTAGGGACGATTTTTCTCAGTTTCTTTTTCACGGAGTCACGGGGTACTCAAAAAAAATGATTCTCGAGAAAAAATTAACCCGATCGGACGAACCCTTTTCTCATTATGCTCAACACACTGTTTCACCCTTTTGGCCTCACCCCTCCCCCGGGGGGTGGCGGATTTGATTCTAATGCAATTTTTTTTTATCTCCGAGTGATACCCTTTCGTTTGGTACCGCACAGAGCCCCTGGGACACTCGCAATCGTGAAATTCCGACATTCACGGGAGGCCCGATTTTGCACTCCCCCACCTTTTTGCCTCCCACGCTCGTAATTCTTAACCGATCGCGACGAACGTGGTCGCAATCGAAAGCTGATGAAATTTCCGATCTGCCGAGTATCGCGGTTTTTCAAAATTCGATTTTTTTTTTCGAAAATACGGCCTCTCAAAAAAATCCCACTTCAATTGCTCAGTACTGTAATAAATAAATTAAATTTTGAATTTTTTTAAATGCATTTAAATAAATACAATAAATGAATTTTTTTTTAAATGCCTTTACATAACAAAAATGAAATTTTTGTTATATATAACTTCTATATATAACAAAAATGAAATTTTTGTTATGTACATAACATGAAATTTTTGTTTTGTTGTACATAACAAAAATTTCATTTTTGTTATGTACAATGTACAATGTACAATGTACAATGAATACAAATGAAATTTTTGTTATGCATTTAAAGACCATATTTATCAAGTTCCAAAATATTAATATCAATATTTATGACGATAAGCTCTGGAAAAAAAAAGTTTCTAAAAATAACCTTATTTTCGAGGGTCTGAACCTTTCGCAATTCCTCGAAGCGAGGGTATCTTTATAAATCGTTTAACGTTTGGCTTAGTCATCAGCAATTCTCGATTCTATCGACAACATGTCGGACATCTGGAGCCTCGGCAACGAGTATCCAATATCATCGGGACTTTGGAGCGTAGAAAATGCTTGGAGTAAGAGATCGAGTTTGCAAATGTACGGGAGATCCGTATAAATATATAACCCTTCGCTTTCGGAGGGAATATCCCGAGGAGAAAAGCAGGATTGAAGGAGAAAGAGAGGAACAACAGAGATCCAGTTGGTGGAAATGTACGAGGTCTGTTCTCGGTTTCTTGGACAAGACCTCATAGATTATTATGCAACCAGAAAAAAGTGCATCTTGTAAGTTCGCCTCTTGGCTCATACACTATTCGCGTGTGTATTTGTGTGTCTCTCGGTGAAGCAAATGGAGTGAGACTCGTCGTACAAGTTCGATAAGAGGTCCGCGAGTACACGAGATTCTTCGGACTCGCGACCCACGTACTTCAAGACTATACATCGCGTGTGTCCTGCTATTCTCTTGGACTTGGGCCCGTTTTCAAGAGGGTCCCAATGAGGTTACATCGTAAATTAACCATCGACTTGCTCTCAGTTGCCATTCTTGCAAAGCTAATCTAATCAGCACAGCTGATTGCTCGATGATAAAAACACGTCGAAGGTCAGCTGGAAGTCATCGTGTTCACCGGAAATCGATCGTTCGATTGGTCCTTTGGGCCCTAAAGATCTTGAAGAGGAGGTCATCGTCCTTAAATCGATGCTTTCGCTGGATCGAAGATTCGGGACTCAGATTTGGGCAGTTTAGTCCTGATTGTCATCATCTTGTCCTACCGAAGACATTAATGGAGATTATTAGTCTGCAGACCTGACTTTGATGATGTCATTGAGTTCATCCTCGTGGGATAAGGACCAAGGCCTGACGACGATAACTGGTCAACGATATCTCTCGATATATGCCCGATATCATCCAAATGTCTGTCTACCGCCGTCAAAATTTAACAACCGAGTATCCCTTCAACACGTTATCCCGGACAATAGTGCGAATCTAATCGCTATTCGATTAGTCGCCCACCTGTACCATAGACGTCAGAAATTCCCTGGATCGTCGGAAGTGCGACAGCTGCTTTGACGAATTTATCGTTCAGCCCTTATCGCAATTACACGGAAATTCCCACCTAAAGCACTTCGATAGAATCGATTCTGCGTGAATTAAGGGACTGCATGAGGTCAAAAATCTCAAAAAAATCATTTATTTATTTTTGTCTTATGGTAAAATATATCTAGAATATTTTCCCCAAGTTTCACGTCAGTTGGAATAAAAGTCTAAGAGAGACTTTAAAAATTCTTCTAATTAGACTTTTTTCTAAAAACACTATTTTTGAAGCTACCGGACACGATTTCTCCAAAACTGATCCATCGATCTTATTGAACAACTAATTCTACAATGTTATACGTAGTGTAAGTTGTACCAAATTTGTACTATTTTGCATACGACTCTGACAAAAATTCAAATTTGGATTTTTTAAATTCAGATAAATCTATCATGAGTTATTCTGACGAGGTCACTTTTTTGAGGGTCTTTGGAAATTAGATTCTATCAGCTGAATTTTCCAAATTTCTCAATAAAAAAATTAAATAAATAAAATAGATAAAATTTTAAATAAAACATTTATTTATTATATAAAAAACAGCGAAAATATTTTCTTTCTCGAAGTTCTCCAAGACAATTGAGAGCTAACGAATGACGCGCCAGACAATTTTAATTTACGGACTTGAGACACGCGATTTGCCGTATACGTTTCTTGATTCCGCGATATCCTGATTCTCGGTTATCGTGCAGAGTCGAGTTTTCGATGGGAACGCGTGCGAATAATTAGGACGATTCAGCGAGTCGATTGAATCCAGGGTTGATGAGAATGGTGCGAGAAAGATATCGGTAGGCAGAACATCGCTGCTTTGCACATTTGGATCTTGCGCGTATAAGTTTGTGTGTGTGTAAACACGATGAGAGGAGGAAGAGAACGTGCGAGTGAAGCGGGCAATTTATTGCAATCAGTGTCCCGATGGTTGAGAAAAAAGTCCCGCTCAAGAAGAGTGGAAGAGGGCTTTGCGAGGACAATATTCAGAATGCGTCAGGATGCGAATGAAGGCGGAAAAGCTGCAATGAGATTGTTTCGTGGGTGGTTTTAGCGACAGCGCTGTAGATCTTCCATAGATCACTGTAGATCATGATCATGGAATTTTTCAGAATAACTAATTGTAGGGAAAGGTGTCCAAAATGATTCCCGGCTGGTTTGATCGAAAAGTCCTGCGCCATTGCAGGCAATTCATTGACGAATGTTAATGGCTTAATGACTATTAAGGGGTCCGATTAATCGTACCGAACGTCATCGTCGTTCCGTTGGTATCAATTTGTTTGAATGCCTTTCCAACGAGTATTGTCCGACAAATTCACTGATTCGAGTGTCAGCTCGTCAAGAGAGTCCAAACGCGTGAAGCTTTTCAAACAGGGCGGAACAGCTGACTGACGAGTTGGGTTTACATCGTTGAAAGGACACGAGCAAACCGGGAATGAGCATCGGCGAGTTGAGCGATAGATCCTCAGCCCTTTCTCCCCTCCACCGATTCCTTTGTGCCGCGTGTAATTGTGCAGTAGATCTCAGCCAGTGTGCGCGGTTTACGTTGGCGAAACCTTCGGCGAATCAGTGTAGCGCTGAGATGAATCACAGGCTACCGTAGAATTTCCTCACATACACACACAATAATACGGGGATTGTACTACAAACCTGAGGTAACTCCCTACTGTGGCTAAGCGAATGATTGTGTTGACTCTCTGCCTCTATGTTTGGTCCTTTCTGTATGTCCGTACCTAAATTTCTCACTCTCTCACATTCTCTCCCTCTCTCTCCCTATATAAATATATGTATATACGTATATGTACATTGTACAGGTCGGTTCACTTCCTCATGTGACAAGCTTGTCACCGCCACGGTTTCCTAATCGCTTAACAAAGCCCCTTTAGATCTCTCTCTCTCTCTCTCTCTCTCTCTCTCTCTCTCTCTCTCACTAGCGTCTCGAGTAGCACATGGATGTGTACCCGAAGCAATACGACGACAACGACGACGAGACGTTGAATGTGTGCACAAAGGCCTCTCGGTATATCCCCAAAGCCTCGAAGTGTGTAACACAGCTTTTGCGACACAAAATTGTCACTCTCTTGTATGTGGGTCCGTGTGTTTCTGTGTCACAGTTATGTGGGCCACACTCGTGGAACACGAAAAGCCGAAGTATAATTGACAGGAGGCAGATTCTCGCTGACGTTAATCCCCACACTTTGTGGACCACGCGAATCACACGTTTTCCAACCTTGATTCTCTTCATCATTCTTGTCACGAGTAACATCATTATGGGGAGGATTTTGCGGTTAAGACGAAATGTTGATTCAATGGACGAATGATCAATGAACTTTTCCGCCATAAAAAATTGATAGGAGCTAGGCCAAGGAATACGAGAAGGCGCTAAAATAAAGTGGAGGCTTCTAATAAATCAACGAATAACTTGTAAAGACGTCAGAGGACGTTTACGTCTGACGAGATGATGGTATGGGAGGACTGTCATCTCTGACAATGTCAAAGTGCAGGCAAAACGCGTCGGCAAAAGCGACATCATGTTCTCCTTTTATTTTATTATTTATTCTGATCGACGAGCCATCTGCCGAACTATATTCCCCGTCACTTCCTGTATCCGGGGTACGAGCTTTTTGGGAAAATTCACGCCTATTCCGGCCTCGATACGAGCGTGACGTTCCGTTTCAACGCGACTGAGAGGAAATCAGAAATGGTTGAAATATTTGCGGGTATACGTCTATAAAGAAACGCTGAAAACCTGGAGTGAAAAGTCTGCGTGTGTGTGTAAGAGCGAGAGATTCGATATTTGCTTGCGAAAACATCGTCGAACTGTCTCGATCCCGTCCTGTGGGAAAGAACTTGGCGAGGGAAAACCGAGCACAATATTTTCAGGACAACGTGTTGTTCTCGTGGATAAGCATGTTATACAAAGTAGGTATATGCACGTATAAACCAATATACATGCAGAAATATGGGGCAAAATGGACACCTCGAAGTAAAAAGCCCTCAAACATTATCAAAAAATATTGAAAATTAAAAATCTAGAAAATGAGGTAATTATTATCATTATTATCGTAGATATGCCAAAATTGACTCCTCAGGCTAAATCAAATCGAGATAATGACATTTTAATGACAAATGTCCATTGAGAGTCGCAAAAATTAAAAATGGCCATTCTCATCGCATATTTAAAAAAAATAGTCCAACACCCACTTTCCTTAAAATTCAATTAAAATGGTCTTCAATATAAAAAAAATATTAAATTTAATATTATTTATTATTTAAATATATTATTAATGTTTCTCCTCATTTTCTTGAATTAAAAAAAAAACTTGGCTATTTTGCCCCAAACAATTTTTTTTCTGACTCTCAATAAAATCGATAGAAACATTACTTCAAGATTTGAAGCAACGAGATCAAACTATACGGCGCTCTTCAGCCGCGTTATCTTTTTATGATGCCCATTTTGCCCCATGTTTTGCCCCACATATCCTGCATATAATACGTATGTGTACCCAAGTCCTGCCTCGTTGCGTCACGTTCTCGTCCTGTTCTCTCTCCCATTTGCCTCTTAACTCCGGCTGTCTTTCTATCTCGTTTTATGGATATAGCATGCAACCGGGAAAACTCACTCCTCCAGGATCTTCCCAGTTGCAGGCCCTTTATTCTGAGTCCTCTTTTTCCCTCTTTCGCTTCTTTTTTTTCCCATTTTTTCCTTTTGTATTCGTTTTTCTTATACACACACACATCCGCATATAAACACAATTTATATTTACCGAATCCACTCGTTGCACGACTCTTTTTATTTTTTTTATTTTTTCCCTCTTTTATTCTTTAGCTCCTCGAGCTCTCTCTCTCTCTCTCTCTCTCTTTCTCTCTTGAGCATCGTGACATTATTGTGTGCTCAATGCAAGCGACAAATGCTACCTGGGATTTGCTCTCGTATTTTTCAGCTTACGCCGAGATTCCAAAGCTTCACGTGAGGCGAACGTTCATCCAGTTGGCCGTGTCCCAGTTTTATATTTTCCTCGACCGTCTGAATTATTCTTCATAAATGTCACTACTTCTCCAATGTACGCTCGCGAATAGCGAGGGACCACTCGCTAGAGCAGCAAATTGATGGACAATCGCTGTATATTCAGAAGTGTACTCGTGTAACGAGCTTTGCTCTCGTGGAAACGAATTTCGTTTCTGGAAATTTTGTTTCCTGCGAGAGTTTAATCAAAATGTTGGAACAGCACCGAAAATTTGTATTCAGAATAAATTTCCGGATGTACAAAAAATTGGACAGCTGCGTTTTGGGGAGTGTTCGACGGAAGATGATCCAAAATTTTACACATTTAAGGCATTACGACTTTCGAATTTCCAGAGTGGTACTTTGTGTAATAATAAGCCCAATTGAGACATTTTTTTTTTTAGTCATTAAACAAAAGTAGAAGCAAAAGGAATGCCACTCCAGGTTGGGCGGCATTTTTTCCGGAATTGATCAAACAAATTTTTGAGTGAAAAAAAAACAAATTAAAAATGGCGAATATGATAAAAAGATGATTTTTCTCGAAAAAATGAAAAATTTCATAGATTTTAATATCTTTAATTTTTTTTGTATTTTTTTCGGAAAGTACATTCAAAAACGAAAATTAAAAAAAAAACGTACCAATTAGCCACTTTTTGAAGAAGTTATACCTAGTCATTTAAAAAAAAAAGCTTTTTCTTTCGGGTTGGATAAAAAACATTGAAAATTTCTTGAAAAATGTTTTTAATTGGGTAGAAAAGGAAAACAAAATTTCAGCCAAATCGATAGGGGTCGGGTTTAAAAATGGTCGATTTGACATGGAATTCCCCATGTACTAAGATAACAATGACTGGATCCTTTAATAATTAGCTAAGTGTGTGAAAAAAAATCCAAACATTGACAATGTTTTCACCCCTCCTAGCAGCTTTCCCTTAAGAAGCCAAAATTAAGTAACCCGGATATCAATGAAGGAAGATTCGTCACATGTTTCCATTTGTACGTTCCTTTTACTGAATTTCAACAACCGGAAATTGGGTCAAAGCTCTCGGGAACTACGAGACGCTCAACAACTAACGAAAATCCAATTTTCATACAATATCTGTCTTTATTTCGCATCGCTGATGTATGCTTATCATCTTCCCATTCCCTCGTTGCAGCAGTGTCCCATAGTCATGTGTAAGCCGTTGTGCAACTCTACGTGGAAGTGGTAAGGAGGAAGTCAACGAAAATTAATTAGGCTAGAGGTGCGAGCCGCAATTCAGAGTTTCGTGGCGAGAGGGTGAGGGGCAAAGGGGTGGATAACGCTTGTTGAGCTAGTTTCAAGAGACGGCGTGGAGAGCCAAAAGCTGCCTCAAGCCCGATCCTCCGTACTTCTATAGCTATTCCAAGATCGAGGAAGTTCTCGAGGTGCTTCCTTCCTTCCCTCGTGCGAGGGATCCAAGAGCCAAGAGAGCTTCTCGTGTCTTGCCTTCTCTCCATTGTAGTTTTGCCTCAACTGTGCCGGCGCCAAGCTTACTCACTGTGGCATAATATCGCTTATTAGAAACGTGGTACGAGGGGTATAAAACGGAGGATCCTGCGAGAGAGAGAGAGAGAATGTACAGCCAAGTGCATCCCCCCTTGTTTCCAGGATCGTTGAGCCTGGCCAAGGTGAGGTTAGGATGATTGGCTGATGTTACCGCTGGTGCGGAGTTTGTTAGTTATACAGTAGGAAACGTTGATGGTTGTGGAGTTGGAAGCAACGCTGAAGGATAGACGATGCTTTACTTGCCAACTCAAACATCCCAAAACTCGAAATAGCGCGCATTCACCAGGGTGTAAGACACCGTTGAGGTTGGGTCGTTCTCTCGACCAAACTACTTCCCTCCCTCTGATGGCCATCCACAGGACCTTTTCCCAAAACCCTCGATCACCATCGGCCCTCCTTTTCAAATGTCCGCGCCATCTTCAAAATCTTCAACCACCGACCCATTTCCACTGACCACATCAAATGGCTATCTTTGTCCGAACGTACGCAAAGTGTATCTTACGATGGGGTGTCTGACTAATGAGAAACGCAATGGGCCGACATTGTGGGTCTGCGTTTCCGAACTCTCAGGGACTTTGACGACGAGCCAGACGGAAGGAGCCTCAACACATTCCTGACTGCTACCCAGCGCAACGTGCCCAAGAGTTTACCAAAATCCTGATCAAAGGTCAATCGACCCTGGCTCGATCCATTTACCTCTGCTCGTGGGAATCATCGGACACAACCCTGAAGATTTTCTTCACATGACCGAAGAACCACCCATCTCCAGACTGTGGTCAACTTCTATCGCGAGCCTTCCTCTCTCAAGTCTGATGCTTTTTTTTCTATTCCACGTGAAATTGTGTGGCTCAAGGAATCCCGGAACGTGCTTCAATCTCCTGGCTCTTGTCCTACGAGAGAAAATACCTCAGACGAGGCACGCACTGAGAGGGTCGGGGCAACACGCGTGAATCTTTCGCGTCGCCCTGACTTTTCTCGCATGGTTCATCAATCCTCGAGATTGAAAAAAATAAGGGTGCAAATTCCTGGTGGCTCATCGGCCGTAAGAAGCATTTTTTCTGCCTCCTCCTTTCTCGTCTACAACCCCGAGATCAATTTCCTCAACGTTCCCGATAGCTTTCACCCCCGGCATCAGAAAGCTTTTGGATAGCTTTCTTCCCGCCTTCCAGTCATGAAGTTCGGATCACTCGGGTATAGCTCAGAGGGTAACTCACCTCTTCCCAGGAGCTTGTAATATGTAATCTTCTTCGCGATTTCACTTCCTTCCGGTGTGTTGGATGCTTACCAACGTCAGGTGTTTCCGATGGGTATTTCAATGTAAACACGCGTCTGAAACGTGACATTTTGGTTGGAGGGTGGGAAAATCTGGGACCGGATGAGGACGCCTTGAGAGAACGGAGGGCGTTTTTCTGATGATGGCGTTGACGACGGTGGGGATGATTTGGAGGTGGAGGGAATATTGATTTTTTGAGGCCTCTTAAGAGATTTGAGGTCAGTTTTGACGATGGTCGATGGTCGTCGACGCAAAAGGCTTAACGATTTTACGCTGTGCCGATTCAAATTCCCTCGGCATCGCATTCTCACTGCCCTAACTCACAAAAGGCTTTACCAAATACTGCAAGTGCCGGGCCAAATCTACGCAACGTACTCTCGAAACTCTTTACCGCGTTTGAAGAGGTATTAGTGCGGTAAAGTCTCCGTCGATGTGTGATATCGAGTTATGCACGTGTTTGTGCGTCAAGGGTGGAATTCATAGGGCCAATTCACGGGCTTTTGGGAAAACCTTTTACACGAAAAGTCCGCACGAACGACCCTGTAATCTCGATGCATTACGGATCTCACGGTACGATACGTTCATCGGTTTTGGTCCTCTATCTCGGGTGACGCGCGAACGCTCTGCTCCGATTTCGATTATGGGGTTGCGCATGACATCAGGGCGTCATAAGAACTTGATCTCTCGGACCGATGGAGACTTCCATTTTATTTTTCATAGATCGATTCTACCGCACTTTGGATTCTCCGTGAATTTACTCTCTGAGAATATTTCACAGATTTTCTCCTCTAAGAAAAATCGGATTCTGGTATTATTTTGTCAGTATTAAGGGGACAATTGTCGAACCATTTTGATATAGGGATATTCGATTCGTTGGAAAGAATCGATTCTCCAACCGATGCTGAATTGAATCAAGAAAATCGATTTTCATGAAAAATCGAATCCAAAAAATCAATCTCGTAAGAATCGATTTTTAAAAATCGTTAAAAAAATTAATTGCCAATTAAAGCTTACGTAAGTGTTTATTAAGTTTTTGCTATGAAAAATAATTAAATTGGATTAATTTATTTTTAATACAAAATTATGAGTACAAAATAACAAATATAAAGCAGTTTTCATTCTGGCTAGACATAGTTTGATTCTTTTACACATTTGCACTTTTTAATATATTCTTAAAAATATTATGAACATATTTAACAAAACAGACTTTTTTTTCTATTACATAAGTTTCTGTTGTTTTGCGATGTTTTTTTATATTTTTACTTTCGATTATTTTTTTCGTTGAATCATGTTTTCAATATTTTAACTTTTAATTTTATTTACTCTTTTCCCACGTTTTAATATTTTCACGTGCTTTTTTTTTTCTTTTAACCTTCACGTTGATGTTTTATAGGCTTTTGTCAATCTTTAATAGATAATGGATTTAATAAAGAATCGAATTTCCGATTTTGAAGGTCATAATCGATTCACGTAAGGATCGAAATGGAAAGAATCGATTCAAAAGATCGATTTTTTGAACAAAAGAATCGATCTTTTAAAGAATCGAATTGGAATCGAACATCCCTAATTTTGAATTCAATTGCTGGATTATTATTTAATAGAAGTTTGTTGTAACTTTTACTGGATGAATAATAATTTAGTCAACCTACATTATTTTCTACAATTGGTCAAGTATAATTCAGATTAATTACACACAATTTGGGTTTCTTTGAAATAGTAATAATAGTTAAAGAAAAGTGATAATATTGATAATAAATAAATAATAATATCGTAAATAATAGTAAAAGTAAGATTAAGTAAGAGTAGGTAGTTTTTATTAATTTTGAGGAATAAATGTAATCTTGGGTCAAATTATAATCTGAATTAATCTACTTAGCATAATCTTCGCGCACAATTCCGTTAGTGCTAATTGAATTTCAGATTAATGATAGTAGATTATTAATTAAGCCAGAAAAATTGGTCTCCTCACAGTATATAAATTCATTTGAAATTCTCAATTAACGCAAAAAGGATAATGATATTGATTGAGGCAGGTTCTTAAAAAAATAAATTTCAATAAATTACATCTTCGGTAAACGTGCTCGGTTTTTCTTCCCGCGAATTCAATCAAGGCTAGTTATCGAGTTGCAATTTGAAGATGTACATATAATCAGTTTGATTTGAATTTCAAAACCGTTTTTACGATTCAACAATTATCCCATTATTCCCGTGAGCTTTGTTTTCTCGGACGAGCGAGAGAAAGGGAGATAATAAAGTCCAGTGGAATGATAAATGATTCCAGGACTGCGCTCTCGTCGTGGAAAACTTGAGTCCTGTTGACGCATCCCTGGCGCATATTCGACAAAGATTTAAACGCGAAAATACTTTCGCCCAGAATAAGAGAGAGAGAAAATAATCGACTTGTAAATTAGGCGCCGCTGTCGTCCTAGTTGGCGATTCTAAACGTGAAATGAAACTTGGTCTACGGTAAGGAACAGGGTTCGAGCTTTTCTGCACATATATATATATATATATATATATGAGGTATTCCATACCAAACCGACCAATCCGTGGACCCGACCATTTCTGATTTTGTTGAAAATTTTCTATTTTTTTTTACGTACTAAAAGCAGTCTCTCAGAATTTTTCTAGATTTTTGTCTTGACCCAACTAACCACAATAAATTGTTCGAAATTTGACACATTTTTTTTTTCAAATGCTCATAACTTTTTAAAAATAGGAGATATTAAAATAAAACAGAAGATCATTTTTTTCCATCTTGAGTTGCAGTTTTATAAAAAAAATACAAAAAAAATATCTATATTTATTTTCATACGTTTTTTGAAGTTTTAAAAACAAAATGTCTTTTTTTCCAACTTAGACCCTTTTTATTTTTTTGAAAAAATTCACCACTTTTTAAGACATTTTTACAGATACTAAAAAATTGGTAGTTTGTGCTTCTCATAACTTGTATTTTTTTTCTATTTTTTACCGCGTGTGAACTAAGGAATTGTGTTTCCTCCTTGAATTAAAAAATAGAAAAAAATACAAGTTATGAATATCACAAACTGCTAATTTTTTGATATCTGTAAAAATATCTTTTAAAACGTGGTGAATTTTTTCAAAAAAATAAAAAGAGTCCAAGTTGAAAAAAAAATATTTTGTGTTTAAAACTTTAAAAAACATATGAAAATAAATACCGATATTTTTTTTGTATTTTTTTTATAAAACTGCAGCTCAAGACAGAAATAAATGATTTTTTGTATTATTTTGGTATCTCCGGTTTTAAGAAAGTTATGAGCATTTGAAAAAAAATGGTGTCAAATTTTGAACAATTCATTGTGGTTAATTGGGTTGAGACAAAAATCTAAAAAAATTCCGAGAGACTGTTTTAGTACGTACAAAAAAATAGAAAATTTTCAACAAAATCAAAAATGGTCGGGTCCACGGATTGATCGGCTTGATATGGAATACCTCATATACATAACTAATTTATTTCGATTCCCAGGTGACGCGTCGACGAGAGGGTCGCTCCTTCGAAGTGATTAAAAAGAATGGAGCCGAGGAAAAAGCGACAGGGCGTAAAATCAAAACGACAGATTTGAAAGAAGGTAGAGAAAGAACGAGAGTCAAGAGAGAAGAGAAAAAAGAAGGGAAAAGAATTGTGTAGGAATGATTGTGAGAGAAGAAAGGCTGAAGGGGGTCCCCTTCATTCGTGGTCACTGGCCAAGTTTGTGCTCGGTACTTTTTTGAGTAATTCCTGGCGTTGACTTCGAAGGGATAATTTTCGGTCATCAATTTTTCTGTCAATTCTATGCCAGACTTTTTGGGCCTTGGTCCATTTTTTCTTCGACCTTCTTGTAGGCCAAAATCAACCCTCTCCCGACGGGGTGACATTAGTTGACCATTTCTTGGTCTCTTCCAATGTCCTTTCTCTTTTCCCTCATTTTCCGCCGTTATAATCAACCTTTTCCTCGTCTCTGATGACTTCCCTCGTACTAATTTTGTTTCTTTCATTTTCCACTCTCTTTTGTTTCTCCCTATCCTGATTTCATCTCGCCCAAGATTCTCGCGCGGTCCGGCATCGTATTACGAATTACCCGCGAGACTTCCGACAATTCTCTCGAGTTTCCATTCCTTTCGTCTGTATTCTCCTCCATCGTGCTGCCGCTGCATCATGTTCGTACTTCGCACTAGCCGCTCAAACGCTCCAGCCTCTTTTAATGAGATTCTTAAAATACACTTCCAGCCCTCCCTCTCCATTCTCCTTTCTCATATTTTTCCCTCTTCCTCAAACTCTTCCCTCTCCTCGTTATATCGTTTTATATATATGGGGCATTACATCCCAAATCGGACAGTTTGAAAAACTTTTTTTTTTTGTATGTCCCCAAATTTTTTATATTTTTTAGTACCTACCAAAAGATCCTTGCTGGTAATTTTTGGAGATTTTTTTTATTACCCATTCAAAAGACCTAAAAACCGCTCTTTTTCGGTATTTTGGTCATAACTTCTTTAATAATGGTCCAAATGGAAAGTTTTTTTTTTAATTTTTTATTTTTTATGGCCTTTTCAGAAAAAATACAACAAAAATATTTGACGTGTTTTTGAATGAGTTTTTTGACCTTTAAACTTTAAAACGCGTTTTTAAAAGTGAGTGTATATTTTCAATTAAAAAAAAAAAAATTTCAAACATCTATCTATTCAACAACTTTTAAGACTAGTCCGATCATGAGCCTTCCATAACTACTATTTTTTTCGATTTTTGAAAATTATATTTTTTTTTCTATAAATTATTATGAATATCAATTTTCGTTACTGCATAGTATTTTTTTCATTATTTAGAATTTATTCTGACAATTTTTTATACAATTTTTTGAATTAAAAAAAAAATTAGTTTTCAAAAATCGAAGAAAAAATAGTAGTTATGAAAAGCCCACGATCGGACTAGTCTTAAAAGTTGTTGAATAAATAGATGTTTGAAACAAAACAAAAAAATCAAGATATACGCTCACTTTTAAAAACACGATTTAAAGTTAATATTCAGAAAAATTAATTCAAAAACACGTCGAATATTTTTGTTGTGTTTTTTTTTCTAATAAGGCCATAAAAAACAAAAATTTTCAAAAAAAGAATTTTTACTTTGAACCATTATTGAAGAAGTTATGACCAAAATACCGAAAAAGAGCGGTTTTTTTTTTGTTAATTTAATATCTTTTGAACGAGTAATCAAAAAAATCTCAAAATTTACTACAAGGATATTTGATGGGAACTAAGAAACGTAAAAGATTTGAGGAAAAATAAAAGTTTTTCAAACTGTCCGATTTGGAATGGAACGCCCCATATATATTTTTTCCTCTTTTCACCTTCTACTATATAGAACTCTGCTGTACGTCTCACTGTGCTCTCGAGCTCGCGCTTTTTTCTCTTTGTCTTTTCTCGAGTGGCACAGAGCAAACTTAAGTGTACGCGAGGGTTGTAAACGCGGGAGCTTCTAATCGCGGTTAACGGAGTTAACGCGCTCTCTCACTCGACGACCCAGGATCCTAGATGAGACTTTTGTCGCTCCGAGCTTTGTAACCTCTCGCTTTCTTGCGAAAGTCATTAATTATTTCTTTTTCTTCGACTACTCGAAACAACGGGATAATAGAAAGTGTGGAAAAGGAAGAATTTCGCAATATCGAACGAAATTTTCTTCCGTGGATCTGCGTTTGGATTCGGAGGTGGTAAAAAAATTATTCGCAATTAAAAATTTTCAATTTTTCTCCATCATTTTTTTACGTTCACAAATGTTACTCCATGAGCGTAGAAAATTCGGGAAATCGTTCAAACAACATTTTCAATTAAATTATTAAATATTTATTTATTAATTATTTATATTGATATTATGATCTTCAGTTATTAAATTATTTATTATTAATTTGGTATTATAAAATTTATCCCAACTAGCCATTTCTCCGAGTTAAAATGATAATTAATTTCGTGGATAATCATCGCTGTCCAATTTTGACCCATTTTTTAGATGGTCTTTCTTTTCCTGTCCAAACATTTGAAAAAAAAAATTGCATGAAATTATTGATTCCCCATGAGGAAGAAAAATCAAGGATATCGCAGGATGGATCTCGCATTACAGGGTTAAAAAAAAAATCTCTCTGGAGTATCGAGGGTTAATGTATTTTCCGGATGATATTCGAGACGGCCAAGTGTGTATTGAAATAAGGGAGGAAACCATCCGGGACATCGGATGAGCCTGATTCGGTTGATCGATCCATCCGCCTCGAGGTCGTCCTCTCGTTAACGTGAAAGCTTCAGCGCTGTTTTTCCAATCCTCTTTTATTTTCAACCCTGCCCCATATACAATGCGGTTTAACATTTTTTTCATTTCATTTTTTTAATCGTTTTTGTTTATAGGTGCTTTCGATGCACGCTGATAGCAGGGAATCTCTCGGTTGGCGGTGTTTTTTTTTTTTTTTTTAATTCTTTTTTCTTTTTTGCCACTTTTTCATCGGGGCTTCAGGGAAGGCGTGTGTGTCGCGGAGCTCGAGGGGGTGGCGCAACTGGGTTAACCCGATTATTATAGTCATGCTCTCGGTATTATAAGCCCGTCAGTGCAAGCGGATAGCACTGCGGCTATATATTATAAATTATAAAGGTATGGCGGTGTAGAACGAACGAGGGAACGACCGGACCGGATGTGCGCGAGTAAGACCGGCAGAAAAAAAAATAATAAAACATCGGCGCTTGTTGCACCTGCGGCGCTCTCTTTGTTTCACGTTTATAGGTGAACTATATATCAAGCATTCTATACGCGCACACAAGTTTACGCTGGACGTATGTGCGTGGAGGCGTCGAGGGCGTTTGTGGGAATATCGGGCACAGGAAATATCGAATTTTAATTCTGGACTGGGAGTGCACATTGTTGAGAGCCATTTTTCCAAAGTATCACGAATAGCAGCTAATTTCACGGCGTACGTTCCAAATCTGCAAAATATTGGCTAAAAAGCTCGATTTTTTTTACTTATTCTTAGCTATAGAAGCTTCGTTGGCATCCACATCTCTACCGGTAAAAACTTCACCGGTGAACACACCGATGAATCTCTACCATTTTATAACTCATCCGAATGATGTGTTTAACGAATATCAATAATCAATCAAATACCCGAAAACAAACTTCCGGGAATAACATGAACGAATAACAACTCTACCGGATAACAACTCTACTAAATGGATTTCCATTTAGTAGAGTACAAACTTCCGGGAATAACATGAACGAATAACAACTCTACCGGATAACAACTCTATTAAATGGAAATACATTTAGTAGAGTTGTTATCCGATAGAGTTAAATGGATTTCCATTAAGTAGAGTAAATGGATTTCCGGTAAATGGATTTCCATTTAGTAGAGTTGTTATCCGGTAACGTTAAATGGATTTCCATTTAGTAGAGTAAATGGATTTCCGGTAAATGGATTTCCATTTAGCAGAGTTGTTATCCGGTAGAGTTGTTATTCGTTCATGTTATTCCCGGAAGTTTGTTTTCGGGTAGAGATAATATTCGCTCCCGATATTTACTGTCGAGACAAAATTTTTATCACAAAATAAGGATCCAAGAACAACTCTACCGGATAACAAGTCCGCATTGGGTTTGTTATTCGGTAGAGTTTATCAGTATAGAAGAAACTCTTTATAAAATGCTTGAAATGGAGCAGCAGGATTTTACTTCGGTAAAATTGTTCGAAGGGAGAGTTTAAGTCGGTAGAGTTGGGCATATTTACCGATGTTACAAAATGTCTCTGCTACACTAAGTCTTCGTCAGTGGGTACAAAAAGTCGAAGTCATGCAAGGGAGACACTCTTAGCATTAGAATGCTAATGGAATGCCACGGAGCGAGGTTATCCGTCGGTTTGACATTTATTATCACGTTTATAAGTGTTCCACGGTAGATTTAGATATCCCAAAAGTGTCGCTTATGGTCCCCGCTCGCTCGTTTTTTCCGAACGACCCAAAGCGAACGTAGCGACGACAAATTTCTGAATTGAAGTAACGCGGCAATAAAATTTTACCTGCCAGTCGGAACGAATGAGGTATTAAATTTTCGGACGCTTGTGGACGTTGTCTCGAAACGGTTAAGCCGATTCCGAGCTCGACGTTGATCCATCTGATTGCTCAAGCACTCTTACCGGATATCACATTTACATACGAGCGTTGGCATAATAAAACAATGTTACCAAGTCGCGTTTTCGATCAATAGAAAATGAGATTTGTGTCTGGAGTACGTCGAGATGGATCGTTCAATTTAAGTTGATGGTAACGCAAAGTTGACCCTCCATTCTTCAGATTATTGTAGGCTGACCCGTTTTGCCCCGGTCTCCGCTAAAGATATTTACATTACTGAGAATAACAAAAATTACTTTTGCCAATCAATAAATATTGATGAGGCAGGCAGTGAAGGAGAGAAGTGGCCCGCTTAATTTTACGACTCTTCGTGAATGAACACATTTTACGGCAATCCAGTTTCAAGCGATTCGCAATATCCGCGGCTTTTTCAAGCGGCCTTCGCGTCCGGACACGACCAAGTCGTAGCGAATAGAGCCAAGATTCTCCGAGGCATCGAGGGTATTACGGAATATAATACCGAAAAAGACGACGTGGGTCAAAAGAGCTCGGAGATCAGAGCTCAGCGGTAGGTCCGGCCAAAGCCATAGCGCAGAGTTATGCCTCCCGATTTATCCTCACGATATCCACAACGAGCTCGCCATAAACGAAAGGATGAGAGAAGACAAAATATATTCGTTGCAAAATTCATAAGATTACCAATCTCAGCATCAAGTGTCGTTCCTTCAAAAATAATCGTTGAAGTTCCGGACTTAAGTATCGATTTAGGTTCGCCTTAGTCCTCCTTCAAGAAATGATCAAAAAATCCGGAGGCTATGAAGCGACCCTGAACACAGATGCAAAACATTATTGCATGCTCGTGAAATCGCAATTTTTCTTCTTTTTAATTCGCGTCCCTCATAATAATAAGCATTTTCAATTAACTGCTCGATCAAGGTGATCGAGCAAAAGAGCTACTCAAGATTGGCGAGGCATGCAATTTTATAATCCACCCCGTTTAAGATTAAAATGGGCGGGAGGGAAACAGGGTGCAAAGAGCAAGCGCATCCACTTCTTGGCTCTCGCGGGAGATTCTAGGCACGTGAGCGCACTACGTGCATCGTATATGCACCAACTTTCTGCCTACATGTATGTAACATATCCTTTGAATATCCATATAGTTGGCTGTTCTCACGCCTACGTGCCGGGCGCCGAAGGATAGGCCGAGCTAGAGGCGAACTCCCTTCTCTGTCTTCGATGAGAGAGCGAGAGAGGGAACTCGGGCCCGCGAACCTATGGCGTTAACGACCCTCTTACTATAATGCGAAGATAAGCGCTTATTACTCACTGCCCGCTGGGAGGAGAGAGAAGAGACGAAGAAAAAGGCCTTGGTACATGGAGGAGTGGGCCTGGCGCATGAGGCAACTGAGTCTGGGGAATGGAGCGAACGAGAGTATAAGCGCATTGGCCTAGACTGGGAGTAGACTGAGTGAGAGAGATAGCTGAGACAGTCTAGTGCATCCCCTGCCACTCGGTCCCCTTCTCTAGCCATTGAGCAACTCAAAGCAAAACGCATAACTCGCAATCCTGGAAGAAGTGGCCCTGCATCCGTTTGTTTATGATCTCTAGGGACTTGGGCAGTAAGATTCGGTTGTTCCACGGTACTCTAGGCCCAGAATTGAGGAATCTATGATAGGAAGACTGAAAAGGGATTGCCATTTTATAGTTGCCCATAGTGGATATATTGAAAATGGTCTTCTTATCGGACTAATATGAGAATAACCTGAGAATCTGAGGCGTAAGAGACTAGTCAGAGTTTTTCTAATTCCAGGGGAGTTGACTTAAAACGCCGTTGTCGAGAATTAGATAAATTGTTCGAGACATATAATACAGCGATCGAGAGAACCGCAGTAACAGCCGAGAGCAAACGTAGCTGAGAGGTCAGGCGTGCGCGAGTCCGAAACGAGCGGATAACTGGTCGTCGTGTGAGTTCGGTTGGCGCAGGATATGTAGGTCGTTTGGTAATTAGGTGCAACGGGATTCTCTTCCCTCTCCGCTGGCTCGAGAATACGTATTTTGTACGGTACACGGTAGTATGTATCGGTTCATGGCGAATGCGATCACGAATCGCCGTTTGCCGCTGATACACCGAATCCGAATGGTCACTCTTGATTCTGGGGTTATCCAGTCCGGGCTCGGAGACGCTGCTTGGGTTTTTCGATGACGATGTCGGACGAGTCACGACCCGTGTTTCCCGGTCAGTAATTCCTTCTGCTGTGGGAATCCCGTTGATTTTCGCAAATGTCACCTTCTACCGCTGCACAGGGCGGGGAAATGCTACTCGAAACTTCTGCAGCCAACCGTAATGGCAACGTGAGCAATATGGGGTACCGCACCACCACTATCACCAATTTACCGTCAATGGGAGTGGTATCGGCGGAACGTGTTTCTGCAACTCGCACCGACAGAATCTGGCTACAGTTCAATCTCTCATAAGGCCCAGAATATAAGGGGGAGCCGAAATTACAGTATAGCCCATCCAAAACATCAAGGAAAAGCCACTTCCATGGGAGAATCATCTCCAAAAACCAGATGATCGATGGTTTATAGTAGACCGAAGTCAAAGTTCAAATCCTTCATGACTTGGACTCTCCATTCGCATTTCACGTATTCCTCCATCCAAATGGTTTAGATCAGCTAATTGCTGATACTAAAGGGTGGATTCTGGACCTAAAAAAGGTTGATTGAGGAGTTCACTTCAGTCTGGCAATTTTCCAACCGTAGTGACTTCCTAAATTGATCATTTCAAGACTTTCGGTTGGAATCCATAAACTCCTTCAAACTTTTACATTTAATCTATCAAAACGTAAACTCGAAGTAGATTTACCTCTAATTCTGGATCTGCTGTGTTGTATCCATCGTGTACACAGACTCGAGCAGAAATATTGGACTTCGAGGAATAGGAACTGGCACATTGGCATGAACAATCAGTCGGGATACACAAACACATACACTTGAAGGGCAACGAGCGAATCATTGGCACTGAGGCATGGAATTGCTGCTGAAATATCCAGAAGTAGTTGGTATTGGTGCTGTACGCTTCCATAGAAGCACTTCGTGCAACGCAAACGATGTAAGCAGGTGGTATTTGCTCCTGGGCATTACCATCCGATCCAACTGGAGCTGGGGAGTATATAGAAGGCAGTACTGGGTGAGAATCGCGAGATATCGCACGGGGAAACATAGAGGGTTGTTTACCAATGCGAGAAGCTGCGGCGATACCGTCAACGATGGGTCAGCGTATGTGACCAGGCACGATAGTAGTTGCGTCAGTCATCAGCTATCCATCTGAAAATACCATGTATGCACTGACCTATATGATAGCAGATTGCAATACGCAGAGCCGGATTACCCAGGACGATTTTTCCTAAGAACCTCGGTGGCCCTCGTGAATCCAAGCTAAACAAGAACATACAGGTATACCAACGCATTTATGTACATACATACCGTATTCAGCGGTTTTCTCATTCAGAGCACCCCCGAGATCGTCTCATTGAATTTTACGAGCGTCGGATCCTCGAGAATTTCACACCCTTCCCTCCTGCATCGCACCTTTACACCTCCCCGCGGGTCTCGGTTGTGTTTGCTTGCTTAGCGAAAGACTGAGAACTGGGTCAATTGGGGTATAAAAATTTACATGACTCGAGGAGTTTTTCGAGTTGCACATGTGCGCAACCTTCCCTATGCGATATGTTAACGATGGGGATGCAAAATGTAGCGGATTAATTGGTCATGTCGTTGAATATGCAATTGATACCTACTGGGTAAGAATATTCCGCGGTTGTTTGCGAGATCATCGTGACACTTGCACGTTTCCTCTATTGCGCAAAATGTCACATCTGTATACAGGTTACTGAATAATTAACCTATTACATCGAATGAATAACCCAAATTTATGCTGCACACATACGAAAGGGACTTTCTATTCCCTTTACCCTTGTAGACCAATCATTTCATTCCACGACACACTGATAACTGTCTCTGTGTGAATATACGCTGCACTATATACCTCCAGGTTGCCCATTACGTTTCTCCGTTTAACCGGCAGCTCGGAAGAGGGAGGGAGATAACTAGGGCTGGAGAACACGAATCGGCATGTAACGATCGGTGGAGATCGATCCGGGGGTGCGCATTTACACTGGTAATAGGGTAGACGATGAGTCCGTTGCAAAACGGAATCGCAAAATGGTATTAGACCATCGGCGCCGCTAGAGGGTTGCTCGCACCCCTAACTCTATACAGGGCTAACTCTATACATGCTTCTACAAATGGCGGTGCAACCCTCTCGCGTGATGCACGGTATACATTTCAGAACGACACGATTATCGGTGTCACCGATTCGATATTATCGAAACGCGGTTCGCCACGATCGTGTTGCATGGATCGCTGGTTCACCACCCCCAAGATGTCGCGACTACCTTTTCTTCGTGATGAATGTTTGTTGGTTGGTCGCATTGACATTACCTCAGAGAAAGTTGAGAGAAGGCTTCGTGCACTGATCGGTAAGGGTTAATATGAAGGGTTGTAAAATAAGTACACCTCCATGTGTCTCTCGTTGGGGTAGTTCAGTCCCTCAATGCAGCTGCCGCGAGTGCTCTTCAGGAACTCGTGCCAAAGAATGCCCGTGAGTTTGTTGTGGGCTACCGTGAGAGTGTTCAATGATCTTGCACTTTATTTGTTATGCGGATGCATTCATGCAGTTGGCTATTACATTGATCCTCTTTCGCTCTGTTCTCGATCCCATCGGACGCGGACGTTCCTACATGCCAACTTCGCATCAACCTCGATTCTCTCTCACGTGTGCGATACAGAGAAAGAGAACGAGGGAGAGAGCTGTGGAGGTAAAACGAGATCGATAATACAACCGGTAAGCTTCGCGCGAGCGAGCATATCGATAGGCACGAGGAGGGAATCCATGCTCTCTGTTGTACCTTCGCACGCCGATGTTACGCCGCGCGTACATCGTCAATGTTACATTCACACTCGTGAAAAACATGCTGCGTGCTCTCGCGAATACACGAGCAGCACTTCCGCAATTTTATTGTACCGTTCGGTGGCACGAAAACCAAAGAGAAGCCCCAGGAATATCCGAAATCGAGATTCCCATTTTCGTGGTAATCGATCAGCGATTAGCGATGCGGATGGTGATGGTTGAAATAGAAAAAGGTCCTTTCAGTGTTAATTGACATTGATGTTTCGAAAAGCTGTGTGAGTGTGGAAGTAACAATTAGAGGTTAATTTTCGCTCTGGCAGGAACGTTAGGTTGGGCTAGACAGTTCATCCGGAACAGATTTCTTTATCTCCAACTTTATCGTTGAAAATTTAATCCCATCCTGGACTTGCACTTATCCTAGATTTCTCAGAGACATTTGAATGCAATTTGAAATGCGGTTCTATTTTTGCAAGAACTGCAGGCCAACGAGGAACTCGGGAAAGGTGCCCTATTTTTCGTCCAGCAGTCAATCTCTCCTGGTGACAATTAAGAAAGTGGTCAGCGGATGTCTCAACACAGTTGGAAATAAATTTACGTGACTTCCGTTGAAACCATTGAATTGAAAAAAATATTGCGACACGATGAAAATCCATGATGGCGAGAGTTAGGGTGGATGAAAATTCTTTCGCAAATTGCTCGGTGGGGCAATGAAAAATTAATTCCACTCTCACATTGGTGGGCAGAGACAGCGGAGAATGGAATTTCCGGCAGAATTATTGGAACGAGTGGTAGATTCGAATGGCTCCCTCGACGGGAACTCGATTAATAGCACTGGCATCGATATTAGCCATACTTAATAGACATATATCTTCGGTTAGGCATGTATATGTATATATTTATACGGTGCATACCCGACGGTCCATTCTGTCGCGAAGCAGCAGAAAGCAGCGCGTCGAGAGAGCGTCATACATATGCATGTAAATGTACACGTATATGTATATCGATGGGGCGTACCTGTGCTCTAATTACCGACAATTATAACGGTGCGTAATCAATTACGTTAACGCTATCGCTCGGCTTTATCCACCGTCGGTCGGCGGATTGGCCCAGCGGATACCGATAATTGGCTCATTCTACTCCTACCGAAATGATCTGCATCTGCAGCCGTTAGTCGGTGAACATTGTGACCACGAAACTCCGGAGAATTTGGAAAAAAAACGGTCAATCGTTACGATCTACAACGTGAAATCTTTCGATTATCGAAGCCCGGCAGCCCATTACAGATAAGGCAAAAGGGCGTTGATTTATCATAAACTTTTGCAATACAATCAATTTTTACTCGCGTGTCAATGTGGGACGTAAATTTCAGTCTTGTATTAAATTAGACAAATCAAAAATTTACACACCAATTTAATAAATAGCCTATTAGACCAATATTCAAATAAAATTTAATTAATTTTAAACAAATTTGTTTAATAGAATTAAATTTCTCTCAGTGTCAAGAAGTTACTTATGAAATCATTCACAAATTCTGCATTCCCACCTAGGGTTACCAGATGAAAAATTGAAAAGTCCTGACATAAAGCCTGATTTCCATAGAAATGTCCTGATACTTTGTCGCAAACGTAATTGTGCAAAGCAAATATGATAAAACTGATTAGTTTCACAGATTAATGAAAGTATTGATTATTTCCGCAATTCATTGAAGGTACTAGTCTACTTTAAAGGGCAAAAAAAGCAAATTTTTAAGATTTTTTTCTCGACTCCTTTATCAGATGTGACTATAAAATTGTTATTACAACATTGTTTCCTCCGTCGAAAGTACAAAAAAAAACTTATTTTTCATTTCGATTCTTTGAGTAATTTATAGAAGGCGCCAAAGTCGAAAATGTGTTTTCCCATGGCCGACAGTTAATCTCCGGATTGACAAGTCTGCAACAAAACAAATAAAAAAGCATTTTGAAGCGGAAGGTTTCTTACACAACAATTAACCAACGTTAATGAAAAATCGATTTTAAAAAAATTGCGGATGTTTGAAATGAAAATAAAAATTTAATTTTTCACAATTTAGTTCAAACATCTGCCATTCTTTTTGTTAATCAATTTTTCATTAACGGTAGTTAATTGTTGTGTGAGAAACCTTCCTCTTTAAAATGCCTTTTTATTTTTTTGTTTCAGACTTGCCAATACTGAGAGTAAAGAATCGAAATAGAAAATAAATTACTCTACTTTCGAAGGATGAAATAATATCGTAATAACCGTTTTATAGTCATATCTGATAAAGGCGCTGAGAAAAAAAAACTTCAGAAATTGCTTTTTTTGGACTTCTAAAGTAGACTAGGACCAATAAAAGTTGATTTTAAAAATCAAAGAGGGTAAATTAGATTATGTTTTTATATGATGTTGATGTTAATTACGTTGATTTGTGGTACTATTTAAAGAAGATTATGTTTTTGTTTTTGTTGATTGGAACTTTCTAGTCAAAAAAATCGGAAAAATGTACTGTATTTGATCAAAATTCGAAAAATCCAGAGATTTCCGAAATCCGGCCGCAATCCTGTCAGTACCTTAAAAATCCTGAAATCTCAGGACGAACCCTATTCCCACCACGCTTTGGCCAGCATCCAGCCCAAATGTTTAGAAATCCCGTGCCGCGCTCACCTGCTCTATATTCTTGATCAAAGTCGAGTTGTTTCTCGAAGAAACTGGGTCAAGCCTCGTTAAAGAGTGTCAATATGACGCCGTTATCTCGCGAGTGAATCCAAAGGACGAGGAAGACTCTTACGAGTGTAGATTTTCATAACAACGGGTCATTTTCTCGTATCTTAAATTCTTAGCGACGAGAAAATGAAAATCTCTCGACCCTCCGCCCTCTCATTACCTCGTTCTCTCGCTTTCAATCTTCTCAGAAATAGTGATAGATCGGGGCAAAAGTGGGTGCTTCGGTGATGCTCTTTTTTCCCTTCCTTTCTCTCTTCGTTCCTTCCTTCCTCTCTGAAGCTCCGCTCCTCGGGGCAAAAAAGTTTACGACAATCTCTTAAAAAAAAAAAAGATGGCGGATATATATATTCAGAGTGCAAAGGGCCGGGTATAAAGGCGGTAAGAAGGATCTTGGCTCGCGTCAGCTTACGCTCGTGTTGCTTTTACGTGTTGGGTGAGCACCTAAAAAAGCTTCGTGTATATACCGAGTACATCGTCCTTCGTCCTCGTCGTCGTCGTCGTCGTCGTTGGAACGAAGCTTCCTTGCTGGCGAGCTTTTTTTTTAATGCGGTCGTACGGTTTCACCTGCGACTTACGGCCCCGGACGTCCCGTTCGTTACAAGCCAAGACCCTTGGCTTCGCACTTGTACAAAATACACACACATGGAAAAACACACACACGTTTTCAAGGCGAGACGATCGAGAAGGAGCTCGAGAAACGTAGGAGAACCCTCGGGTACGAGAAGTCAAGAGAACCAAAGGAGCGCGAACTGACCAGAGGCAAAAGTCCAGCCCAACTGTTATCGGCGAAGAAATAATGTAATACAATACATATTGTATATATATGGGAAGGAGGGGCGAAATGGACGTGACCCTAAAATTGTTTTTTTTTCGCAAATTAAAAAAAACAAGAAAAAAGGTTCAAATAACAATCTCCGTAGCTTTTTATATTATCTTAATACTTGGACCAAGCTGCTTGGTGTATTTTGGCAATCAAATTTTTAGCGAAATTCAATTTTAATCGCAGTTGTATTGTCTAATTTATTTTACCCTTGTAGAGGTGACCATTCTGCCCCGGGTACCTTATTTTACTCAGGATCTTGGATTATTCAAGTATTTTAGTAAAAGTGGGTCAGCATAATTCTATTCGAGTATTTTGAGGTGTTTTTTGTAATGCGATGAGAATGATAATGTAAAAAAAAATTCCAACTCTTCATTGAAAATTTTTATGAAAATATTAAATCTAGATCTGATAATTACCGCATTTTCTAATTTTTTTTCATTTTCAATTTTTTGCCATCATTTTTTCTGCCTTCAGGGTTGATTTTGCCCCCACTTCCCCTATATATGGGGCATTCCATACCAAGTCAACCTGTGTGTGACCCTCGACCTCACTGATTTCGTTTACGATTTTTTATATGATTCTTCCAACTCAAAATAGCATTCAGAATTTTTCAGATTTTTAAAACCAAATTTGAGTACGTTATAATTTTTTGAACATTTTTTTCGAAAACCTCCAGGGCCGTAATGTAAAAATCTGAAAAAGTTTTCAAATATCCGGTGTCAAAAATGAAAATTTTTGACCCAAAATTCATGATGTCCAGGCTTTCGCTTCCACCTCGAATTTAGGTTTTTATGAAGAAAACGCAAAAAAAAATAGATGCAGAAATTAACCAACTATTTGTGGAAATGTTGGTTAATGGACAAAATAATGAAGCCACTTTTCACGGTAAATCAATTTCTGCAACAATTTTTTTTTCCGTTTTCTTCATAAAAACCTAAAATCGAGGTGGAAGGGAAATTCTGGACATCATGAATTTTGGGCACTCGAGGTTTTCGAATAAAATGTTCAAAAAATCATAACGTACTCAAATTTGGTTTTAAAAATCTGAAAAAAATTCCGAATGCTATTTTGAGTTGGAAGAATCATATAAAAAATCTTAAACGAAATCAGCGAGGTCGAGGATCACAGTCAGGTCGACTTGGTATGGAATGCCCTTATATATATACTGAGTGGATACGTTTCGAGCTTTTTTCCCATAAAATAAAAAACGAAAAACATTGCGAAAAGTACGAAAAAAATTGGACTTTTCTCTTCAAATAAGACAAGTTTACAACGCTTGAAACTTGTCTTATTGAAACGCTTTTTCGAAGAACAAAGAAGATGAAATCAACGAAAAAATTCTTCTGAGAAATTAAATGAAAAAAGTGTAAATATCTGATATCAATGTCAATTATAATGATAATTTCCTTATTTTATAATTTTTTTGAACTTTCAATCTTTTTCGATAATTTTTGAGGGCGCCTATTTTTCCTCCAGTGTCCATTTTGCCCCTACTTTGCCTATAAATATATAAATTCCTTCTGGTATATAAATAAATCCATCTACATATATATATCCCATAGATCGTCGTTATCGAATCGAATCGAGGTCACTGGATGATTTCTAAAAGGAATTTTTATCCTTCCAACATCGCAATCCGACTGCGTCGAGTCTTGGTTCAATTCCGAACAATTTATCATCCCAAATCGATCGGTTGGAGTTTGGAATTGAAAAACTTGACGATAATAAACGAGGATGATCGTCGCGATGCACTTATTGTCTGGGAATTAGTTGTATGCTGGTCTATTATAATGGGAGCTCGTCCGATGGATGTTTATAACGTCGTTATTGCGAAAAATATGAAGTACGAGATTTTAATCGATCCCAGGGATTAATCACCGTATGCTCCATTGTTGAGAAGCGAAGAGGGGAAAACAGGAACGAGAAAGAGGAAAAAAGCAATGGACGGAGAATCGGGAACACGCGATCTCGATTATTTCGCTGTACTCTCGTACGAATGTTCGCGGGTTTATAACCAGGTGGGATATCTATGTTCTTGTTCATATAATGTTCATGGTACTGTTGTTTGCGTCTGAACTGTACCGCGCGATATATCCATCCAATATATCCAACGGAGAGCTATCTCAGCGAGGGCTGTTAATTATCGGGAATTGGGTTCCAGCGCTAATCGAACGTCTCTGGATGCTGGAACTTACACACGGATTTATATGTATATTAGGGTGACAGTTATTTGCGTTTTGGCGAAAAAAGTTCGACGCCACCCCAAAAACATAATCAAGGTGTATTGAAAAAAATCTGTGTAAGGTTTAGAGGCGCTCGGAAAATTGGAACACGCGCCACCGAGCGATTGAAATTTTAAATGTAAAATACATGTATTTATCTCACGCATCAATGATTTTTTTTTTCCGACTATAATGTTAATGAGAAAAAATTTGAAACTTGGTACACTTATTGTGCATAGTATGGTCTACAAAATCAAATTTTTTCAATTTTTTTCGTTCATAATTTCGTTTATGACAAGCTCTGTAGAGATGCCCAAAAAACGTTTAAGATTTCAATCGCCCGGTGGCACGTTTTCTAATTTTCCGAGCCCCTCCAAACCTTACACAGATTTTTTTTTATGCACCTTGATTATGTTTTTGGGGTGGTACCGAACTTATTTCGCCAAAGCCTAAGTAACTGTCACCCTAATGTATATATATTTATTACATCGGCTAATTCGTATATGTGTCATTCCCTCTCAATGCAATGAAGTTTTGTCGGTGACCCCCTTCGATTTTTTTGATTTTTTAATATGTTATAATAAATGCAAAATGAATTATCCATGTAAATTTTTAGCGCTCTAAAACCATGGCGAAGTTATTGATTTTTAAAAAAATATTCTTAAAATAATTATAACTTCTACAATAACCGAGATATTCTAATTTGTTAGGTCATTTTTTTATCAATGTACTTTTTGAGCAAAATATTGAAAAATTAGAAATTAAAAAAAAAAATGTTTTTATGGCTGTTTTAAGCTAAAAATTGGATTTTCTTTCGATGCGACCCCTTCGATCTATTTTCAAATAAAATTATAAAATTCTACGTAAAGAAACAAAATTTTTGAGATTTTACTGAAGAAGGGATTCAAATAACTTCCTATTAAACAAATTTTTTTTTTCGATTTTTTTATTCGTAATTTTGTTTTTTTTCCTTCTATGACTACAAAAGGTGATTTCGATTATGTTAAAATAAATAATTTAACTTCTCTGACATATTTCCTTTGTAAATTATAAAAAATAACATTAAGAATTACAATTTTTTTGTAAAAAAATTGAATAAAGTGCAAAACGTACTTGAATTGTAATTCTTAATGTTAATTGTTGTAATTTACAAAGGAAATATGTGAGAGAAGTTAAATTATTTATTTGAACATAATTGAAATCAACATCTCTAGTCATAGAAGGAAAAAAAATCAAAATTACGAGAAAAAAAATCGAACATTTTTTTGTTTTTTTCACGTGGAATTTTATAATTTGTCTTGAAAAAAATCGAAGGGGTCGCATCGACAGAACATCAATTTTTTTAGCTTAAAAAGGCCAAAAAGACATTAAAATTTTTTTTTTCTTAATTTTCGATATTTTTTTAAAAAAAGTACATTGAAAAACAAAAAAAAGATGACCTCTTAGCAAGTTAGAATATCTTGGTTATTGTAGAAGTTACGATTATTGTAAGAATATTTTTTCAAAAATCAATAACTTCGGGATAGATAGCTAAAAATTTACATGGATACTTCTTTTTGCATGTAATAATAACATATTACAAAGTAAAAAAAATCGTAGGGGGTCATCGACAAAGCAAATTTTGTTTTGGGGAGCCGCCCTTTTGTTGAAAATTAATATTTCGCTTATTCCTTCGATCAAATACCAAATCATACATTGTATTAACGAAATATTTTTCATTTTTTTATTTTGGATTATCGAATCCAGAGATATCGTGCTCACAGTCGCTTCGAGAATCGTTATTTTTTGAAAATAAAAAATTCCAAATTGAGTTAAAAGTTACAAAAATATGTTTATGAATATTTGGGTTGATAAATTAAAATGTGGTTCGAGAAAAAAATCTTGAAAAATCGCTTTTTTCGGTCTTTTGACTGCTCATAACCCGTTACAGTTAACACCAAAATTGCAACGCGTGGATCATCGCCAGAGCCATGAAAATCGATGCTTCTCCGAAGCCCTTACAGAGCGATGATATTCGCGCAATTCGGAAATTCATCGACCCCAAATGCATCGCGAACCGGGCGATGCGGTTCGTGCGGGCATCCGACTGACCAAACCCTCGTTTCACACCAATGGGAACAGAGGAATCGGGGGATGCGTGTTCGATCCACCTGATTCATTCGACCCGCAAAAAGCGCCGCTCACTCCTCAAACATGCGACGCGGTACACACGCGATACACGTGTCAAAGGCAATCACTCGAAATAAATTCGGCATGAATGACGAGAGGATTTTAGTTTAGCCGTATATTCGCAATATCTCTCTCTCTCCCTCCCTCTCTTTCGCATCAACCCCCTGTTGGAAAAAGCTCGGCAATTTTCTCCGTTGAAAATGCACAACGGGAAAAGGAAAAAGAGGGTTTGGTAAAGGGGGTTGAAAAACGTGGGCTCAAAATTAAACACCGCCAGATCGCTCTGGATGTTGGTACGATTACAATTGAATATTCATGCAATCGGTGGGAGACTCGTTTATTTCGCACGGTGCAGGTCCATTTATATCTTCATATATATGTATACATGGAGTTTAGGGTCTTTAAGCTAATTGACTAATTGAAGGCAATCCTTTTTTTTTTGCCTCCAGCGTTGCTTCCCCGTCGCGCTTCCATCAAAGGGGGATGCAACCCCTTTTATCGTCTCCAGACCACTAGGGCTGATTTTCAATTACGGAATACCTTTCACCGGATATCGTAGCTATTGCCACAAAACGATAGCGACTGTTTTGTTCTTTTCTCTTTTACCTGGCGTTTGAATTGGGAATAACATTCGGCGTGGCGATTTGATACATGTAAAGAGGGGGGCTAAAGATCCTCCGAGGCTCATTCCTCAATCTAGCCGCTGACTTTTTTCTCTTTTCCTTCTCTTCTTCATTCTTTCCCTTCACAATCGATCCCAGTCTTCACCATGATATATATGGGGCATTCCACGTCAAATCGACCTCTTTTGAACCCGATGACTTGGTTGAAAATTTTTGTTCCTTCTCTACTCAATTAAAAACATTTTTCAGGAAATTTTCATTTTTTTTTTACCAAACCTTAAAAAAATTATGAATTTTTCAAAAAAAAGGCTTTTGTTTTTCAAATAGCTATAACTTCTTCAAAAATTGACTAATCGGGACGGGTTTTTTTTCAAAATTTTTGTCTTTAGATGTACTTTCCGAAAAAAAAACAAATTTTAAGATATTAAAATCTATGAAATTTTTCACTATTGATTTTTTATTTTTTATTTTTTTAACTCAAAAAATACTTTGATCAATTCCAGAAAGAATGCCACCCTAACAGGGGTGGGCTGAATTTTCCTTCTATTTTTTTTTTATCGATTAGAAAAAAAAATGTTCCAGCTGGGCTTATTTCACAAAACAACACTCTGGAATTTTTTTGAGGATTTATTATGGATCTCAGAGTTTGAAACATTGAGAAGAAAATAAAATCGAAAGTGGTAATCCTCAATTTTTTTTTTCAAGTGAAAGCAAAAATAAAAGACACCTATAAATACTTTTTTTGTATTTTTTTCAAAAACTACATCGAAAAACAAAAAAAAAATGGAAACAAAATTGTCATTTGGGCCCATTTTTGACTAAGCCACAGGCTTTTGAAAAAGACATTCATTGGATATCATCTTGAATCCAATATTTTTCAATTTAAGCTCGTCTTAGCTTTCTATATTTCTTCTTTGATTGAACAAAAATACAAAAAAAAGTATTTATAGGTGTCTTTTATTTTTTCCTTCACTTAAAAAAAAAATTCGAGGACTACCACTTTCGATTTTAATTTCTTCTCAAATTTTCAAACTCTGAGGTCCTTTATAAATCCTCAAAAAAAATTCCAGAGTGTTGTTTTGTGAAATAAGCCCAACAGGAATTTTTTTTTTCTAATCGATAACAAAAATAGAAGGAAAATTCGGCCCACTCCAGTTAGGGCGACATTCTTTCTGGAATTGATCAAAGTATTTTTTGAGTTAAAAAAAGAAAAAATCAAAAATCAAAAGTGAAAAATTTCATAGATTGTAATATCTTAAAATTTGTTTGTATTTTTATTCGGAAAGTACTACATCTAGACAAAAATTTTGAAAAAAAACGTCCCGATTAGTCAATTTCTGAAGAAATTATAGCTATTGGAAAAAACAAAAGCTTTTTCTTTTTTTAATTCATAACTTTTCTAGGGTTGGGTAAAAAAAATTGAAAATTTCCTGAAAAATGTCTTTAATTGAGTAGAAAAGGGACAAAAATTTTCAACCAAATCTAAAGAGGTCGGGTTCAAAAGTGGTCGATTTGACATGGAATGACCCATACGTATATATCTATAGCTATACCGTTGAAACGGTCCCATTGTTCTGCCTCGGTGCTTCAATGACCTTACCACCTACCCACCCACTTCACCCACCCCCTTAACATCGACAAAACGATCCGGACATCGAGAGAGAGAGATCTATGGATCCTCTTTGTCCGTGTACGCTCTTAGTGTTCGTGTCTGCACAAAAGAGGAACGACGGGGAATTGCAACTCGGCGAAGAGAGGGAGAGAGGGAGAGAAGTAAAAGGAGTGAAAGAAGGCTCGGAGCGTCTAACGGAGCGAAAAATATCCGTTTCGAGACGAGAAAGCACGACTGCGATCGCTCCTTTTTCTCTCAATTGCCCACCCGTACAGAAATTCATGTATATAGTATAAATATAAATTTTGTACATACGCCATATACCCCATATATATATATATCTATATATATGTTTAATGGTAATAGAGAAGTAGAAAAAGCTCCTAGCATAAAATTCATCGGAGTCGTCCGATTTCCATTTTGCCCATTCACGCCGAGTTTCCTCGTGCTCGAACCTCCATTCTCGTCCAAGGATCTCTCTCTTCCGTTTCCAGCAATCTCTCAATGGGCATTGAGGACGGAAACGGAGCCGTAAATAATCGTCGGACCCCGTGAAACCAAAAGAGGGCGAAAATTCATCCACGAATTCGCTCTTCCGTGCGCTCGCGATGTGAAGAAAAAAATTATAGAACGGAAAATAGATGTTTCTCGTGCCTCTGAAGACACGGAAATGTTGGAAAAATGTCGGATAAATGGCGGGGAAAAAAATGGCGATATTTACGGTTTGGTGAAAAATCGTCGTCGCGGGTTTCATGCAAACCCGGAAAAGAACGATGCTTCGCGATGTGTATTTTTCATATTTTTTTTTTTTTAGTGTACGGATATACGCACAAATGCACGCTTTCCTGTATGGAAGAGGAGGAAAAATATACGCGGCCACGTTTTGCCGTAAACTTTTTTTTCCTCTCGATTTCGGGCGAACGCGCGGATTTGGAGCAACGCTGATAAATTTTTCCACGGAAAATGCATGTGTATCGATTGCAATGGAGTGCCTCAATGTACGCGTATGAAAGATATGGCACGGTGTGCGTTGAAATACGTTGGCGAAATTTATGGTGCATCGATGAGGGTCGGAAAATATGACCCCGGAATATCGATTCGTTTTTTGAATATTTTGGGTGGTGCAGTCGGTCAAAAATTGCGATTTTTACGGCACGAAAAGTTGCAACGTTGGACCGATAAAATCGTTGACAGCTGACAGGTCGGCTTCAGCTGGGAGATTAAATCTTATGGTTTCAGGAAAATTTTCTGATATTCTAAAATGTGGAGTGAAAAGTATATTCTCTATTTTGTCAAATTTTTTTGAGAATCGTTTTTGCACGCCTAATAGGAGGAAGAAAATAATTGAAAAGATTTCTGGATCTTCGCAAACTGGAGGGATTTTTTTTTTGTAGCGGAAAAAATCTACAGCTTCACAATTTTTTTTATATTTGTTTTCTAGCACAACAATCGGTCTCGGACAGTGACAGCTGTCGCAATTTTGCCCAATTTTATGAAATTTATTTTTCATCGCACAGTTTTAATGTTTGGGATGTTGAAAATATGAGGGTCAGTGGGGTAAATCTTTTTACCATCGATCATAATTCATCATGTAACAGCACGGAAATCTCTGGATTCGTTTTTTCTCCTGGCAGAGCTTTTTAAATCTCTGTACAATTATTTTTCAATTTTGTATGCAACTTTTTCTCCTGCTGCTCCATGAAATGAAATTTTTTAAATTCATTCAAAATTTGTGTTGGAAAATTTTAAAATTCAGATATTCCAAAATCTGGTGAACAATTATTTTGTAATAAGCTCGTCAAGCCTTTGTGAATTTTTTTTAAATGAGTTATCGGGCCCAAAATTTCCACAATTTCAATTTTTTTAATTTTTTAAATTTTTATAACAATATTTCTTTCTTAATTATTATTGTATTGTTATTTTTTTTTCTATATTGAACGTTGACCAAAGCAAATCCTGAGGGTCGATCAAAAATAATAAATAACAATTGTACATGCCTTCTGCACCATTTTTGAGTATTTACAAGCTTTCATCCGAGGCAAGTTTGAATTAGGAAAGGAACTCGCTGAGTGGCAATTTTTTGTTTTTCGAAATAACCTATCAAATACTTTCAGGGAGGTAAAAAAAGATGCGTGTTGAAAGCGGAGTTCTCAATATCAATATTTAGATACTTCTTATTGCGAATTTCTATTTCCCATTTAAATAACACAGGAAAAAAAATTTTAAAGTTTTAAATTTGACCAAAATGAACGTCACATATTCTTGTAGAGAATTGAACGCTCTACAAAAAAGCTCTCCTATGATTTTTTCATAATCTCACTCCTTCAAAAGTCATTCAAGGTTAAAGTTAAATGTAGAGTAAATTTCACTTTTTATTTAGTTCCCGGCAAAATGTTAAAATTTATTACTAAATATCGTAAAATATCTCTTGAAACAAAAGTTTTAATTGCATTAACATAAATTACCTAATTTTCAAAGAAATGGTTCATCCATATTCACAGTCTAATATATACATATATATTAGACCGTGAATAACTTTTGAATGAGTGAGTTTATCGAAAAATCATAGGAGACCATTTTTGTAGAGCGTTAAATTCCCTCCAAAAATGCGTATTTTCGTAAATTGACTTGAAGCCAAGGTAAGAAATTTTAAAGTTAAAAAAAAAATGTCCTATGTTATTTAAATGGGAAATAGAAATTCGCGATGAGACGTATCTACATGCTTATTAAGAGCTCTGCTTTCAACAGGCATTTTTTTCACCTCCCCAAAACTATTCAATAGGTTATTTCGAAAAACAAGAAATAGTAGCTTTTTTGAATCAGTGTAACAATTATAAAGAAGCGGAGTGTAAGCTAATGGATATTTTGCGATCTCGATAATGTATCCTGGAAAAAGTGCGGGGATAAAATACGAATCGATAGGCATGGGAATTTTTTAAGGGGTTCGAGGAGGTGGTTGGAGCCAGAATAGAGAGAAGAGCGTGGAAGCTTTCCCGAATGAGGGAATAGGGGTTGAAAGCGTCAGGAGGAGGAAGAGGGAGACCCGAGTATTACTTTATCCTTTTCCGTTGCGGCCCATTCGATGGGAAATTGGAAATTGAAAATGGGAACACACGCGACCCGAAATGTAGGTCGTCCGGCCGTGTGGCTTTGATTTTTTTTTCCCTCCAATCGCCCGGGCATACCCCAAACACTCCTGTAAATCTTTCATTTTTAGTACAAATGTATACACATATACATATATCTATATATATATATATATATTAGGGTGATTCGTTTCAAGGCAACTTTTTTTTTTGACTCATCGTGCCCGAAAACCTTAAGTTGGTGCCCAAAAACGAAGTTTCGTGAAAGGGGGGTGTTGTAAAAAAATATTTAGAGGTCGCGAATCAAAATTGAAGGTTTCCCATTTGTTTAACATTGAAAAAAAAAATCTCATTATTAGTGTTACCATTCCGCGAATTTTGATATCGCGAAACTTCGTTTTTGGGTACCAAAAATACGTTTTCCGGCAGGATGCATGAAAAAAAAGTTGCCCTGAAACGAATCACCCTAATATATACATAAATTACAATACATGTATGACGCGAGTGAGAAGAGCGTTTTTGCGCCGATCGGAAAAAACTCACCCCCTCCGATCGGGTGTAAAGGACTTTCCGTTGCAGGGGGATGACCAGGGAACGGGGGAGGGTCCAACCATCCCTCTGCGAGGTTCAAAAGCACGCGACCACTTCCGGCCAATGCGTTTTAAAATGCTCCGCGTCGAAATATCGACCATCGTCGTAAATAACGCGCGTTCGACCAAACGAAATACCGCCGGTATTTCTGCCAAACGCCGCTGCATTCGAGAGGGTGCAGTGGGAGAAAGGGGTGGAAATAGAGAGTAGAGAGAGGTGTTTTATCGTACGATTTTTCCATTAAAACTCGACGACGAGAAAGCTAGATGGCAAATATCGATGGCTCAAGGTTGAAAAGTCGTATGTGGGGTATCAATGTTCGTGGATTATGCGGCTTTGCTGGTCCAAACTACCGATATATATATAGATGAATCTACCGCGAAGGGGTGGAGGGATGTTGGCGCTGAAGAACTCTCACCAGAAGGGGTGGAAAACTCGCGCGATTCTCACAGAGTCACATCTCGTTTCTCCAGACCGAAATACGCGGAGAATTTAATTTTCTACCCTTCCTACCCCTAACTTTACTCTCTCTCCCCCTCTTCATCCCTCTTTTGGCTTCCAGTGCGCGAGGAGACATTTTTTTCGTCCTTTAACTTCATGGATGAGTTTTATAGCATTAGGAGGGGTTGGGGGTGGTTTGGGGAAGGAAAGTGGACCCAAAGCTGGAGAAATATCGAGAGGGGTGGGATTTCGATTGATGGACGTAAACGCGGTGAAATTGGGGAAAAAAACCCAAACGATGGGATCTGAATTTCGACTACGATGTTCGCTCTCTAATGTCGTTCTACTCTTTTCCCAAATATAAAGTCCTGAGTTGAGAACCGAGAAGGAGGGAAAGAGGAGGAGGTAAATGAGGTGAATTCGATCCATCAAGTGACAATTGGGTCAACAACGAGACTCGACAAATTCCACCAGCAGTTGAAATCGGATATGTCCCTTGTATATCGCGTTTACCTTCGCTCCAGCTTGAAATGAGACGATACTGAAATACAGCTCTTTGTTACGCTGGAATGATCCTCGATGACGTATTCGCGAAAGTCAATTTGTTCCCGTTTCCATTTTACCTTCTTGCGGTGTAATTTTCAACCGGATAGACTCTGCTGTTTGAAGGAGACTTTTGTCTAGGGGAATGTCTCTGACTGTTTCAGCGCAAACCGATCGATCACTGAGTCAAGGGTTGTTATATGGAGGGGCGTAAATTATGAGTAATTTGGTTTTGATGGCGATTTTTCTGGAAATTAATTTTTGACGGATTTTTTGGATGTAAAAATCAATTATTCCATTGTATATTATATATATTTTGTTATTTAAATTTTATTTTTTATTTTTTATATATTTATTTATTTATTTTACTTTTTTATATATTTAGGTTATTTGGGTTAAAAAAAAATTTTTTTTAGACAAATAATGTTATTTTTTCTATCTCAATGCAGACATTTCCTTTTTTGTTATCTAAATAAATCAAGTACCGACTTTTGGTGTGCTACAAAACTGCAGAAAAATTGGGGCAACTCCCGTCGCGAAATTTCTTGATGAAAAAAAAACCCATCGGGCTTCATCCGCTCAAATCGTCCAGAGAGAGAGGGAGAGGGATCATATACCAGGACACCATCATTTCCCGAGGATTTTTTACGTTCGACAAAATACTCGTCCTCTCGTCATTCGCCAGATCCGGCGATCAATCTTTCCCACGTGAAAATTTACAGCCTCCACTTTTTTTTTATCCTGCCGGAGAATTGGAGATTCTTCACTCGGAAGTTTTTCGACATAAAGTTAGAAACATTCTCTCATTTCTGCAATGAGAGCGACACACTTTGTTTAAACAATTTTAACTTCGTTGTTTATCAATATTTTTCGATTTAAAAAAAAATCTCATTTGCCAAGACTGTGTTTTGATTGTGTGTAAAAATACAACCTCGTCATTTTGATAGACTCGTCTGAAAAAAATATTCAAAATCGATCAGTTTTTTGGGCTTCGAGTGAATTCTTCAGGGGAAAGTTTTGATAATTTGGAAGATTTATGAGAAAGGCATTTCTCGAAAATCCAACAATTTGTTGTCAAATTCTCAGCCATATTTCCACGCTGGGGTTTAGTACAATTTGAAGGGCTAGGCGAACTTTTTGATCGATTTTTTTTTTAATCCACTTATTTCGTGGCTCCTGGTGAATTCTCTGAGTATAACGATGAGCGAAGGGCGTTTCCGCGATTTTTTTTGTGGCGCACAGTTCACGAGACCCGGCCATCATCATTAGCCTCGGTGTGTCGTACACACGCGCTTAATCGCGGTAATTCCTGAGTCCAAATTGCCCCTCTCGAGAGCCTCCCATATTCATCGAGTCGGAAAAACAAAAGCAGGTTGAGACAAATAATGAGGCTCGTCCTCGACGAGCATAATACCATAAAAAGCGCGCCGAGAAATAAAAGCTTCGAACAAAAGTACAAGTGCTTCGCATACATAAATATAAATACAGGGAATTCCTTGTAAACTGATCGAATCTTGAAAAGGTTCAAAAGGATGACCATTTGAATTTTGATAATTATTTATTTTATGATTATACCGAGGCCTTCTAATTTTCTGTTATTATTTCAGAAAACTCTGTAATTGCGAAGAAAATTTTTACCACGAATAAAAACGTCAACGTTTTTTTTTAAATTATTAAATAATGAATGGATTGGATTTTCAATTTTTCGTAAAAATTTGTCCATTTTCCGTTCAGCTGAATATTTGGGACTTTAAATTCATAAAAAATCATGAACAAAAATAAAGCGTCGTGTCAACATAAAATAGCCCATATAATACTTCAAGGACGACCCAAAGAAGTCCGGAAAATCAGTGGAAATCTCCGGCAGCGATGGGCAGGGTCAGACAGATATTTTTCATTCCGCTCGGTACTTGCCTTTTTCCGCTCGTTTTTTTTTTTAATCCTCGGTGGAAGAAAATAAGAGGCAAAACAGAACGGAAGGAAGTGAAACACCGAAGGGAAGAAAATCGTTTCAATTCGGTCGTCTCGCAGGAGCCTCTTTTCCTTTCTTGTGTGTCTTTCCATGTTTGCGCAACGTTTCTGAACGACAAATTGTAATTTCTCCTCACTCGAGAGTCCCGGCCGATATTGCACGTCGACGTAATATTTTTCTATCATTGTAAAATGGTCGACAAATATAATATCCGTCACGGGCAAACATACGAATCGGATATTGTTGGAAGAAAAAAAAAGATCGAACTTCCGTACTAAAAATCGCAGAAATTGGGTGGAAATGGAACTTAAAAAGAATAATTATTAAAAAAATTATTTTCTTTGCAATTCTTCAAAGTATATATTTTCAGAAATATGCAAGTCAAATTTGAAGTTGAAAGTTTGAAAAATTGACCGATTTACATTCACTTCGGTGAGAGCAGACTTTTTACAATCTTGTACCAGCAAATACTCAAAAACTTATGAGCCGATTTTCAATTTTCTTTTTTTTTCAATACTTGTAATCCAGTGACTGAGTCTGTACATAGCCGATTTTGAAAATTTGGGTAATTACTATTTTTAAAACCTGCTTGAATAAAAAAAGGACCATAAGAATGAAAAAAAATCAATTCGTCACGATTTTGTAAATAATCAAAGAAAAAAAAAAGGCTACGCATAACGATAGCTACTTTTGTATTGACATATATATATTTTTTTTATCTTCAGAAAACACTTTACCAAAGTATCAATGGGACAATGCAGGAAATTTTCTTTATTTGCGGTTAAGATAATATTTGTATTATTTTTGAAGATTTTTCTATAAAAACTGCTGCAAAATAAGAAATATATGCTCGGTAAAATAATTAACTTCGACAATTAATTATGGTTGTGAGAAAAAATTGTCCACCCTCAACAGCTGCTTTTCCCTCAAAAATGATGATGAAAGGATTTTATTTACATAACAATATATTACTGTATATCTTTGCCTCGGATGTTGGTCTTTGATGAAGACTTTTAAACTTTTTATCAGACTCGGGAAATAATGAAAATAACGATAATGGAGCTCGGCGAAGGAGCGAGAAAGGGAGAAAAGTAAATTCAACGGCGGCGTTCCTACAATTATAATCCAGGAAACAAAACATTTCACGTTGGGCTATTTGCGTGTTGACGGTAATTATTCAAGCTTCACTGCTCTCGCGTCTCTCCTACGCAATTAACGTGACACACACGATGGAAAGAGACTCGGATAAAGGAGGGAAAATGTACAAGCCGCGGGTCGCTAAAAGATTCACGATCGCGTGGAGAGGCGCGACTATATCGTCGACTTGGGTTTTCATCTTTTCGTTCTTCGTCCGGAATTTCGTACCGACGACAACGACAACATAGCGAGTGAGTTCCAAAAATATAATGCCTCAGTTATACGCACAAAGTCCCAAAGTCCTCGAAACGTTCCACGCGTGTTTCTCGAGACATTCGAGAAGCGCGGGGACTCTTCCATGGTCATCGTGAAAAATCCTCCACCATTCACTCGCGATGTGTATTTTGTTCATTGAAATTCTCTAAGAAGCACAAAAATAAAGAACCGAGAACAACGCGAGCCAACGAGAGAATCCACCGAGAATTCGATGTCCAACAGAGAGAAAGAGAGAGAGAGAGAGAGACCGAAGTGATCTCGGGAAGATTTATAAACCCCATACAGAAGCCAAGATACAGCTGATATCCGATTTCTGCCCTCTGTTATGCGGACGAACGTGAAGAATTCGAAAACTTTTGAAAAAGAGAAAAATTCCTCGGGGTTTTTGCCTGGCAGAGAATTTATGCAGGGCAAGAAGGGAGCTACAGTGAATCTTCGCTTATCCCACATTCGAAACAAAAAATATTTTTACCACTTTTTTTTTGCAACATATTTATTGATATCTTAACAATAAACAAAAAAAATGTCAAGAAAAAAACGTAAAAATTGAATAAGTATAAGCTTGGGGCTAAAAATTGATTTTTTCAAAATTCTAGATAAGAATCTACTCCCTTATCGCATCGAATAGGATTTTCCCATTATCCTCAATAACAGGAAATATTTTTAATTTCCGTTTCTGATTTCTGGCAATTTTTTAGAATTTTAGTTCAGAAATTATCCTTCACTTGATGACTGACACTTGACAGAAATTATCCTTCACCTGATGACTTCCCTGATTAAAAAAAAAATGCACGGTCATTTAATAGTTATAAATATTTTTACAACTTTTTCTGACTTTCTGAATTCGTGGTATAAAAAATTCGCCAGAGTCCAAAGCCCAAAAATTAGAAAAATCTATGATCATGAAAAAAATAATTTTTGAAATTTTCGAATGGACTCTAAATTAATTTGAAATTAATTAGGGATGTTCGATTCTTCGGAAAGAATCCATTCTCTAATCGATGCTGAATTGAATCAAGAAAATCGATTTTCATGAAAAATCGAATCCAAAGAATCGATCTCGTAAGAATCGATTTTTAAAAATCGTAAAAAAAAAATTAATTGCCAATTAAAGCTTACGTAAGTGTTTATTAAGTTTTTGCGATAGAAAATGATGAAATTTATTTTTAATAGAAAATGATGAGTACAAAATAACAAAACTAAAGCATTTTTCATTCTGGCTAAACATAGTTTGAATCTTTTACACATTTGCACTTTTTAATATATTCTTAAAAATATTATCGACATATTTAACAAATCAGACTTTTTTTTTCTATTACACAAGTTTATGTTGTTTTACGATATTTTTTTATATTTTTACTTTCGATTATTTTTTTCGTTGAATCATGTTTTCAATATTTTAATTTTTAATTTTGTTTACTCTTTTTCCCACGTTTTAGCATTTTCACATGCTTTTTTTTTCTTTCAACCTTGATGTTGATGTTTCATAAGCTTTTGTCAATCTTTATCTAGTTGTCAATCTTTAATAAATAATGAATTTAATAAACAATCGAATTTTCGATGTTTAAGGTCATAATCGATTTATCCAAAGATCGAAATGGAAAGAATCGATTCAAAAGATCGATTTTTTGAACAAAAGAATCGATCTTTTAAAGAATCGAATTGGAATCGAACATCCCTAAAATAAATTCTAAATAATTCTAAATAAATTTTCTTTGGGGGGTAAAATTTGGAATTTGAGACCAGAGGTTAAAATAGTGCCTTCCTATTGCATGGATCCAAAGCCTATCTATAAAAAGTCTAATCTTTGGAGGTGCATTCCTACTACCGAATCGTTTTTCTCTACATTGTTTCGACATACCGAGACACGAAATTCCCTAAAAACCTTAATCACTCAGATATCCCTCCAAGAGAGGCTCGTCTTTCGTCATTCTGGGATTTTCTCAATCTTTATCTCGCGCTCTTTCAGCAGCGGCAGCTTGTGACAAGAAAAAAAAAGCAGTCTCGTGTTGTGCCCCCGCGTGTTGTCTCGCGATAAGACACGCGCCCCAAAAGAAACATGTCACGCGTCGCCATAACTTCGTTCGCCGACCAGTTGGGTCAGTATCTCTGGAATGGTACTTAAAAGAAGAGCTGGGCAAAGAGAAGCGAAGAACCGAGAGGGGGCGTCTCGACCTGTGTCCGAGGATTTAGCGACTGTCCTCGTCGTGGCTCTCGCAGGAAGTCTTTTCCTCGCTGCGATAAACGGACCGCGCTTGAGAAGTTTCAGCCTCGAGCTGCCATTTGGTACACGCAGTATATGGTTCGGTAATCGGACTCCGACTGTTCGCCACGATGACCCTCGTGGACTCGTTTCTCCGCGAGTCTAGAGTCCTTTAGATTAGTCCCTGACCATTAACGGAGTCGAATTTCGTTCCGAGTTTCGGTCTCATGATAATACTCGAGTTTGCATCGGTGAAAGCGACCGGTCGGTTTGCTCTCCAGACACGATTCCAGCATGCTGGAGAGGTGAGAATCAAAGTGGAGGGAAATCGTGAAATGTGTTGCTCCGAATGCTTATTTTTTTACGGGTTATCGTAATCGTTATTATTTCTAGAGTTATGAACATTCTTGAGGCAAAGATTCGTTGCTTCAGATTGTCGTTTATCTCAGTAAAGGATTTTTATGGTTAAATATGAATATCATATTTAATATTCTTTTTTAAATTTAAACATCGTAATTTTAAATATATATTTTATATATTTTAAAAGCAAACCTTTAAGATTTTTTTTCTTAGCTCCTTTATCGGATATGGATATAAAACTGTTTATACAACATTGTTTCATCCTTCGAGAGTACAAAAAAAATATTTTTATTTTTTATCTTGATTCTTCAAACAATTTATAGAAGGCGCCAAATTCGAGTCTTCGAAAATGTTTTGCCCCATGGCCGACTGTTGATCTCAAGATTGGCATGTCTGGAACAAAAAAAATAAAAAAGCATTTTAAAGAGGAAGGTTTCTTACACAACAATTTACCACCGTTAATGAAAAATCGTTAAAAAAAAATGGCAGATGTTTGAGATAAATTGTGAAAAAATCAATGGTTCATTTTCATTTCAAACATGCGCCATTTTTTTTTTAAATCGATTTTTCATTAACTGTGGTGAATTGTTGTGTGAGAAACCTTGCTCTTTAAGGTGCTTTTTTATTTTTTTGTTTGCCAATCCTGAAATTAACTGTCGGCCATGGAAAAAGACATTTTCGACTCTCGCGCTTTCTATAAATTATTCAAAGAATCAATATAAAGAATAATATTTTTTTTTGTACTTTCGAAGGATGTAAAAACGTTGTAAAAATAGTTTTATCGCCACATCTGATAAAGGAGCTGAAAAAAAATCTGAAATTTTTTTTTTTGCATTCTAAAGTAGACTAGTACCTTAAAACATGAAATTACTCAACGACTAGAAAATAATTTTAAAAATTTCTGAATGATTTTTGAATATTTTTAAAATTCTGGGGCTTATCGTTATTTTTTTTGCGTTATGATCATTCTTCGGCTAAAAAGATTTGTTGCTTCAGAAATTATCGTTCATCTCAGAAACGAATTTTGTGTTCAAATATAAATATTAATTTAATATTTATTTTTAATTAAAATATACATAATTCTAAACATATATTTTATTAAATATTTGGAAACTATTTTTTAATATTTTTTTAAATAATAAATTTATATTTTTTGTCGAACTTTTTTTCTAATTAGTCAATTTTTTAATTCATTTTTTTCAATATAAGAAACTACTCCATTACTAATAAGTGATTTTTGGAAATTTTCAAAATTCGAAAGGAATAATCTGGCTTTTACTAACCATACCTGACTCAATATTCCATTTTTCCAATCTTAACAATCTGTTTAACGCTTTCTCTCCCAACAAACATCAACTGGTTTACTTTTAAAGTCCTTTTTAAATTAGGCAACGAATCAACGTGACTTCTATCGAGCAGAAAAATAGCCAAAGATTCATGATTGGGTGTTCCAGTGCCGCTTTAAAGCTGGATATTGTGAGGAGAATGAATTAACAGCATGAATCACGTTATTGGGGGTTAACGAGAGGCCTGAGTAAAAAAATGATGCTGCTAAAAAGTTGCAGAGCCGTTTTTCGTGGCTTGATACGCGGTCTCAGGGGAGATTGGATGCTGAGGCAGATGGGCACACGCCAAAATGCAAGTCTCATCCCACTTGCATTTTAGAATGTCTCTTTTTGGCGCAGGAGGCAGCCGCTTACGAGGAGCCCGATATTGGGGATCGGAGCTGCACTTTTATATTTTTGGTTCCCGGAGAGAGCTACGCGTGCGGTTACGAACCTTCAGAATTTTAATTAGCGGAATTAGGCCTGGCATTATGGCCCCTAAATTTTCTGTAAATACAAAATTAAAAAAAAGGCGTAGAGAAACGAAGAGGAAGAGGCTCGAATGTGGATGTTCGAGGCTTCCCGAGGGAGACACTAATTGTGTTTACGATTGCTCGACTTGGAATCCTCCCTATCTCGCATCTCTTCTTCAGCGATTCTCCAACACGATATTTCGTCCATTCCCATAAATAAATTTAAAAAATCATGCAAATTCATAGCTTCCTCATTTCTTTCGATCGTTGCCTCCGGAGGAGATATTCCAGAGTTTCTAAGATGGATTCCTCAATCGTGACTTCCTTCGGGAAGAAGGAAGTCCAACCAATGGAGGAAAGGACACCACGAAGCCATGTGCAAATTTTTTGGTAGACTTTTTGGGAGGCAAAGGAGCTCCCATCAGCCCCATCGCTAAAATCGAATATTCCAAGTAGAGGTAATCACTCTGGAGACTCTGATATATCAAGCGAATCCGGAACGACCGGAAAGATCGAGTGGCGTGGCTCCGTGCCAAAAGCCACTGAACAACCGCGTTAAGGAATGATAAACGTTGTAGAATGGAGTAAAAAGTGAAATATATGCATTAAATGAGAATTTACGAGGGTTAGATAATGTTTAAATATCGTGCTCGTCCGGGCTCGTTTTTCGCGCTGAAATTGCCCGAGAACGAGTTGGTACGAAAAACAGCATCAACTCTCGAGGCGAAGGGAGAGGATGAGAAGATGTGGAGTGAAATGACGAGAGAGAGAGAGATGCTTTTTACATGCGAGCAGAGAGATACGTCCGACGCCTCCCTGATTTTCCCCCGAGGGCACTCTTTCTCCTTTTCGCCATACGAGAAACTTTTTGAATGGACCTTCGTCACAATGGGAAGGTGGTCTACATTTATTAGACCCCGGGCGAGAAGAAAAAAAATCGCTCTCAAGGAATCCGGACCGGTGGACTATCGCGTCGTTTCCTTTTTACGAGGACCCCATTCTCGCGTCTGCGGTCTATTCGGGACTCAATGTTTTCCTGATTAGGGTTGCGCACCCTTGAAAGCACGAAATGTGTGATTTACGCCCTACAAAATAGCACAAATTGACTTTGTGGTATCGTTTTCCGCCTGGTTGACAAATTAAGGTTGTAGGTTTCATCACGAGACGAAAAGTTTGGTTGGAACCTTTGATGGATAGAATTTGCTATAAAAAAAGAACCCTTGGGCACTGAATTCGATGATGTCGAAGGGTTAACATCAGCCGTGAAGAGTGGAGAACAAAAATAGGCCGAAAAATGGAAATCGACTGCACAAGTCGTCAAATTGTTTTAATCCTGCAAAGGTAAGATTCAGCATGCATCAACTTACGACTGGAACCCAGGTTGAATTTTAGGTTGACGATTCAGGAAATTGACTCACCTGGAACAAAAACAAAAAAAAACGAATCAATTAGTAACATTGTTCCATTTTTAGAACGTTCATTATCAAAAGCATTAACTTGGGCGCAATTTTCCTCCGGTAATTTGGGGAAACGGAGGGATTTTTAGCAACAATGACTATTTCAAGTCACAGCGCGTCACTCAGACTGAATTCGCGAGGAAATTTCGAGCGATTATTCGCGTGTATCGCAAATTGTTACGACGTCTTTCGGGACAACGATGATTCCGTAAAAGCGTAATTTCCCCGAGGACCGAATATTACCGGGCCCCGAAACATCGCGGAATGGACGAAGCCCACGTTGAGATTGTAATTACGTAATGGGGCTCGCAAAGTCCTGTCGGATGAACCCGGAATTATGTGGATTTTCGCGAGAGACGCTCGCTCGGTCCATGATGCGGTCAATGCAGGCCATCTCGCATAATCCGAAGCTTCGTGCCGTTGCATAGATACTAATGAGAGCATGGAAATTCGTGAATATGACAGATACGTGTGGCTCATATTCCAGGAAACGAGGGAGGAAGAGCAGGATGCACATTGCGGTAACAAAACGGCGATGAAGCTGCGAGAGTGCGCGACAGCTTGAATCGCTGTTGGACGAATGCATCCGCGAATGTAGGTATATCTCTTGTTCCAGTGTCCGAGAACATTCATCCCGTAATGCGAGTACAGTGGAAATTATGAAAAAGGCTCAAGTCCCGAGTATTGAGGACGAAAGAGTGCCGTTTGTTGCGGGACTTTTGCTTATGATTAGTCAAGAGATTGAATGGGTTTCGGAGATTAAAAAAAGCATGTATCGTCTATTGTTTTATAAAATAAATCAATTATATTATAAATATATATTTATATTATAATATTCTAATAATAAATAAATTAGTCCAAAAGTTTGGAAACACTCGCCCTAATTTCAAGCCACAAAAAAAGTTCGACTGCTCTTTTAAAAATGAAGATATTTTGATTCGCCAAGCGGCGTTTTAAAGAGGACATATTCAGCTTCGTTTCGCTTTTTCCCAAAAATTTTTGCGATTATTTTTAACCCGGTACGCCCTCTGAAAGATGGTTGTTTTTCGGTTTTTTTTTGGCATTGTAATTTTGGCGCACACGACCCATGACAATTTTTTTCAACTGTTCTGGCGTGGCGGCTTCAATTTCGTTTTTTTTTAAGTTTCGTACGATTTTTTTTTCGCAAACATATTCCATTTTTGTTTCGGATCTCAGAACGGATTGTTTCGGAATTCCGGAAAAATTGTCGAAAAAAAAATGTTGACAAAAAATTCTAGAAAAAATTTCATTGAATCCAGATTGAATGCATGCGACTTTTGCACCGAAAAACATCATCTACACAACTTTTTCATCGAAAAACGCGTGTAGATGAGGTAAGAGGTCCGATTGTTTAAGATAAAAAAATATTTCGTTTATAGGAAAGATAGAAACAAACAATTCGAAAAAATCTGCAAAATCTTCATTAAATTCAGAATGATTGTATGCAACTTTTTACCGCCTTAGTGATTTCATGAAAACCTAGTAGTTTTAGAGTTACGCTACATTTTATAAATATGGTCGTTTTTTGCAAAAATCAGAATATTTTTGCGAACACAAATCGTAAGAAACTTTTTAAAAAAGGAAATTGAAGCTAATACTCCCCGCCACAGGTTTTTCATACGAAAAAACAGTTGAAAAAAAATTGCATGGGTCGTGCGCTAAAATTACAATGCCAAAAAAAAACTGAAAAACGACAGTCTTTCAAAGAGTGTATCGGGTTTTTAAAAAATAGCAAAATTTTTTTGGAAAGAGCGAAATGAAGCTGAATATGTCCCCTTTAAAACGCTGCTTGGCGAATCAAAATATCTTCATTTTCAAAAGAGCAGTAAAACTTATTGAAAAAAGCGAATCTTTTCATAAAAAAAAATATATATAATAAATAAAATGAATATAATAAAAATAAAAATAAATTCGAAATCATCCGAATAAAAAAAGCAATATTTTACCAGCCGCCATTTTGTCGACCATTATTGCTTACACAATTTATGTCATTACAAAATTCAATTATAAAATTTAATCAAACTTATTTCTTGTATTTTAGTGAAAGTTATTTTCAGATTGATTCCTTAGATTCCTTAAGTCCTTACATTCTCAAAATTGAGCAGAATTATATTTTTATGAGCATCATGTGGCCCAAAAATTGTGGGCCCATCTGCGGAACGCATTCGGACTTTTGGGCCGTGGCGGGAAAATTCAAATAAAAAAAATTCATCAGGTCAAATTTTCATGAATGAAGGAATGGACAAAAGGAGAAGGCATTGAGATTATTCAAGATGCACTGTATGAAATAATTGTGGACTTTCCGTTGGGAATGAAACGTATCTTGAGAAGCAACTCCGAGAATCGTGCTAAGATCCTCGAGGACTCGGCGAAGCAGGAGAGTTCCTCGAGGATCGCGGGTTAAAGTGAACCTTCGAGAAGTGACCGTCGAGAAGGTAAGGCAGAAATGCTGAAGCTTGGTTACTCTGTGGAAATACGAGAGACTCTCGAGAGAAATCCAGACGGTTCCGCACCGCACACAAACACACTTTATTCCTCGAGTGAGAAGGTCTGTACCAACGTTGAAGGCGTTTTCCAGATTTTACGGTCTCGACCCATAGCGAAAGGTACGGTTTGTGTGGCTCGTACGAACACGCATTTGCGTCGTATCCGCGAACAACCGACGGAATAATGTACGTGTGTTCACCGCCGATGTGTGAAATGACTGGAGGTGAGTTGAATGGAGGACCGAGCGAAATGGAAAGAGGAAAAAAAGAATCTTACCAATCTCGTTCCCCCGGTTATGATTGTGAAATGGCGAGAGTAGACTGAATTCACGCTGAAGCCGAGCTTTTATTGGAAATAAATGACCTCAAAAGGACGCTGGTCCTTTTCATTGTAAAAAAAAAATTGCATTGCAAAATGGGGAAAGCTGTGAGTTTTCTAATTCAATCGATTTTATTACTTACTTACTTTTCAAAATTGAATTTTTAGAAAATCTACCGTTGAATATGAAATTAAATTTTCAGATCGATTTTGCATCTCTGCTTGATAATTTAAGCCTTGATGTCCGATGAGATTGAATTTTATACGATATTTATCGTCGCGTCGAAAGTGATGTTGATAGCGGAGAATCGAAGACACCTTTATTTCCTCTCTGCCAAACCCAACGGCGAATTTTTTTTTCGCATTCACAGTTGAGATACATGCGATTCTGGCTTTTTGCAATGTCGAGGACGCAAAGTATTGCGGCTAAGGTAATATATGTGGGGACGAACAAACCGATCGTGTGAGAGAAGCCGGAAGAAATAGAGAGAGAGAGAGAGCGAGACGAGAAGAAATTCAATCTCCCAGGAGGAATCCGCTACGTGCTGGCGTGTGCATCCTGAAATACGTTCCTATCGATGATTGAATATACATCGTACCGATAGATGCGGCTTTTCGTTCAACATTACAGAACCTTAAATACATATATATATATATATATCGAGAGATATCCCTGAATATATTCCAACCACCGGCGTTCTTAATGGACTCACGCGTCCTTTCAATATACGGTCGATACCATCATGGCGGTTTCACTCCACTTTTCTTTCCTCGGAGTAAAATGCCACGACTGTAAATTCCGAAATGTTTCTATCACGGTTATTCTCATTATTGTACAAAACTACCAGATTTACCGTGCAAACAGGGCTCGGGAAGCGCAAACAGTGGCTCTCGTAGTTCCATGACGCCACCGCTAGGAGCGCTGTCTCGAGCGGCGCAGTAGCGCCACGCGCACTCGTCATACAGAACCTCTCTCAAACATCGCCGTCATTAAAATGACAACGTAAGATACCAACCGCAAGATAGTAAAAAATTAGACGATAAAAAGTATGATACGCAACTTCACAATTCCAAGTTATGTTTTTTATCATCCCACAATTTTTCTTCGCCCTCGCCAACCGGAAGTCCCTCGCCTCAGTTTGTTGGCTTCTGCTACGCAACAAACGCCGACGCCTCGTGCAAACACCACACGACTGTATTTTTCCTTCTTATTCCGCTGCCCTCTTTCTTATTTCATATTTCTTCGTTCCTGGGTTTTGCACTCTATGCGACTGGCACACATCTCGCTGGCTTTTTTCCGCATTTACCGGCGCAGAACTAGAAACCAACCGCGACGAGCATGCGAGAAATAAGGCGCATTTTACGAGCTTCGCGTCTCTGTTTTCCCGTTGCTCTTCTTTCTGCACCAATGCAGAAGCCGCAATGCGAAAAGCTCCTTGGCTTTGCCGCGCTTTGGTCTCTCAGTCTGAGGGGTGTTAAGCTCAGGGCTGATTCTGGCTCAAGAAGGCTGGACGTCACTCGGCAAAGAACTCGGAGAAACGCGTTAAAGACTTTCAGAATAAAACCTGCATGGTTATTTTTATGTGTGTTTACGTGTACACAGCTTCACGGGGTACCTTTCACAGTGTGGAGGTCATACGATTGCGTTCGGCTTTGGTTTCGCCCTTCGAAGAGAAGCTCTCGGAGGCGCAAAAGACCGACGCGGACCTTCGAGGGAAGAGGTTTCCTCTCTTCGGTCTCGTGGCGCAAAGGCGAGAGACGCTTTCGTGCCATGAACGTGTAACCAACGACGTAACGACCACGAGGGACTCTGGCTGCGTATCTCATCTGCATAGAAACAAGCTCGCGCGGGACAATGGGCTCTCTCGTCCATTCTGAACACACTGCAAACACGCCTGCAATCGTGTTCCCGCGAGAAGCGAACCGAGCTTCCCTTGCTTCTGTTCTCTGCAGTCCAGTGAACTACACATATATATATATGGGGCATTCCACGTCAAATCACGCGGTCATCGGCCTGACCCCCTCGGATTTTGATGTCCAATGAATTGTGGCTTTCGATTGGCCCAAAATATGATCTCAAATTTTTAGTAATTTTTATTTCATTTTTTAGGGGTTGCCCAAGAAAAAAATGAAGAAAATATTTTTGTCCTTGTTCTTCTCACTACAAGAAACAATTAAAATAAAAAATTATAAAATTAAATAAATTAAAATACAAAAAAAAAAAAAAATAGTAATTATTTTTGTCCCATTATCGAACTATTACGAAAATTTCTGTTTTGGGACCTAGTAAAAAATTTCAATAATTTAAAAAAGGCCCCTCTTTGTGTTTCCCCTCAATTTAATGATTTTTCGCTCGGGCAACCCCTAAAAAATGAAATAAAAATTTCTAAAAATTTGAGGTCATATTTTGGGCTAAACGAAACCCACAATTCATTGGATATCAAAATCCGAGGGGGTCAGGCCGATGACCGCGTGATTTGACGTGGAATGCCCCATATATATATATATATATATATATATATATATATATATATATATATATATACGAAAGCGACCAATCCGTTGCCCCGACCATTTTTGATTCAGTTGAAAATTTTCAATTTTTTTTTGGCGTACCGAAAGCAGTCTTTCAGAATTTTTTTAGATTTTTTTCTCAACCCTTCGACCCATAATAAATTTATCAAAATTTCACGCAATTCTTTCTCAAATGCGCATAACTTTTTAAAAAACGGAGATATCGAAATAAAACAAAAGATTATCTGTTTTCGTCTTGATTTGTTGATGTTTCATAAGAAATATTTTAAAAAAATATCGAAATTCATTTTCATATGTTTTTTTCAATTTCAAACCAAAAATGTTTTTTTCTTTATAACTTGGACCACTTTGATTTTTTTGAACAAACTCACCACTTTTTGAAGAGACATTTTTACGAGTACTAAAAAATTCGCAGCTTGTGATATTCATAACCTGTATTTTTTTAAATCTATTTTTGAAGTCATACGTTACACGTTATTTTTTTAGTGTTACGTATAACTTCAAAAATAGACAAAAACCATAAGTTATGAATATCAAAAGCTACGAATTTGTACTTGTAAAAAAGTCTCTTTAGGAGTGGTGAATTTTTTCAAACAAAAAATGGGCTAAGTTAAAAAAAATATATATATTTCGCGCTTAAAACTGAAAAAAACATGAAAATAAATTTCAATATTTTTTTTGTTTTTTTTTTATAAAACCACAACTCAAGATGAAAAAAATGATCCTCTGTTTTATTGACATCTTTGTTTTTTTTTAAGTTATGCGCATTTGAAAAAAATGGTGAGTGATATTTTGAAAAATGTATTGTGGTTGGAAGGGTTGAGACAAAAAATCTAAAAAAATTCTGAAAGACTGCCATCAGTACTGAAAAAAACTAGAAAATTTTCAACAAAATTCATAATGGCCGGGGATACGGATTGTGAATGGTTCTGTACATCATCATGTTTCCCCTGAGAGACCAACGGGAATATCTACTTCGATATGCACCGCTAACCCTTACGTTTCTCGCTCAGGGCCCGCAAAACGAACAGAAGCCCTTATAAATATATATATATATATACACACACAAAGATGGTCGGCATTGCCACTCAATATTCGCTTATACGTAATATCCATTGTGCGAGAAACGCAGAGTAGTTCTGCAATGGAAATGTCTGTCCAGAGTTTGGATGTGTACACGTTACGTCCGGATGATTTTCCGTTTACTCTGCGAGGAACTATAATCCCCTCCGTTTTACGAACGTATATTCGTAATAATAAAGCCCGGAGAACTTATCGTTGCTCTATCCAACGTGAAATATAATGGAAGGGCTTGGGCGTCGGATATGATGCGCGCTTGATGTGAAGAAGGGCGAAAAGAGATGTGCCCCAGTCCGTGGGAAAGTGGCGGACAAAACCCCCTTCACGCCCTCGGGACACGCGTGGTCTTTGCTCCGCTGGATCATCAGCAGTTTGGGAAAGCACAGGATGCGTTCAAGCACCCGAAACTAATGGCCTATGATCTATATAGAACGATCTATGCGATGCGTTCCTGTGTCGATGCCTGATACACCGTGCGTTGTATTCCATGAATCATTGCCTACATCATGCGCGCGTAAATTGAACGAGACACTTGTTGGATCGAGATACAAGAGTGTCCCACAAGAGGCGCAGGATTTCGGCTCCTCCACGGAAAAAAACGACTTATTGTCAGTTTGTCCAACCAAACAGAACAGAAATTGATTGGATCAACTGGATATGTGGTTGGATCAACTAGATTATTGGTTACCACAACTAAGTCAACTAAATAATCAGTTGATCCAACCAACTATCTAGTTGATCCAACCAATTACACTTCTGGCGCTTAAAGCACTAAGTGTTGGGTTGGACTACCTAAGTCGTTTTTTCTGAGTCGTTGTTGGTCTCTCATCTTCGAGGCTGATCAACGTTGGCCCGAGAAATCGCGTGACAACGCGGTCGTCAAACGCAAATCTTGGATTTGAAGAGGAGGAAAAGAGACGGTCATGAATCAAGGGATTCTCATTGTCCAGAGTCAGGCGCCGTGAGAGGGTGTAGATGGGATGAGGAAGAGGGTAAAGCCATTTCAGCAATCTTCTCGATGCTCGAAGAATCGCAGAGAATGGAACGAACAGAGAAATCAGTTGGAACAGATTCCCGGGCATTAGGAGATATCGGCTTTGTGAATGTCTTCCACTTTCTTGGTCTCCTCGTTTTCTGACAGAGATCCTTGAAGGACCAAGAATCTCTGGACTGAACCGAGCGAATCAAGTACTTCTCCAAAGGGATTTCTCTCGCTGAGGATGCATAAATTCAACTCAGCAATTGATTGGGCAAAATCAATGCCAATCGAGGTTAGGAAGGAAAAATGTTACCATCAAGTCCACGAAGTACTCAATGTATGAATAAAGACATTAAGGGCCTCGGCGAAACTTGTAGCGGAGATTAAAGTCGCAGCCAATCTTGATGGCGTTGCGAGAGCTTAAAAACTTTGGGAATACTTTCTTTACGGAAACTAACGTGAAGTGGATAAAACGTGAGAGGAAGCTTGCCCGTAGGTACAGAAGGTAATGAGCGTGGGTATGCTTTGCAACGAATATATATATACAGTCTGTAATACATTTGCGGGAGGGGTAACCATGCGAAACTTGCTTATTATATGGGCGGGCAATACCGGAGGTAACCAGGCGAAGCGAGTGAGACTGAGTAGGAGTTCAAGTTGAGAGGTGGAAAGCAAGAGAGAGAGAGCGGGACGAGAAAGGTATTCTGCGCACCTCTCGCCGTCGTCATCCTCTTCTTGCTTCCTCTCTGGCCCTTTCCCATCTCTCTTACTCTTTCTTCCACGGCAATTAATCGGAGAAACTTGGATCGTAAACAAGGCGGTATCCATTAAGATCCCATTCATTAAGCCGGAAGTGGTCGGGCGATGGTGGTTGGCGCGCTACGGCGAATCCCGTGTTTGCACAGGTAAAATAGAACCAAGAGTTTCTCGTGGTGTGGTCCAATGGGCAGATGGCCAAACTGAGCCGAGCTCGAATCTTCGAGACTTTTCTTGGGACGAAGCCTGCATCCAGTCTGGCGGAAGTTTGACGAAGGCAATCCATATCATCCGGATCAACGTCTTCCCAGACGACGGAATTGGTGCGCTCGATATCTCGACCATGGCTATAATGCTTCCAGAATATGAAGGAAGATTGCACCAGATGAATCATTGATGGATCATCGTTCTTCGGAAGATCATTGAAGTACCTTTACTGTCTGCTGTCCCGTCATTGAAATGGCTATTGTCACGGAACAATGAGAAAACAAAGTCTTGCCTCCGGTTGTCTGAGACTCTTCAACTACCAACCCTTACAGGAATGACTCGGACTTTTGTCTGAAGGAGGGAATCCGATTCGCTCTTCTTTCGCCGGTTTCTCCGCGAAGGAGATTCGACGTCTGGCCACAGGGCCAAAGACTTTCAATAATTCTTCGGAATAACTTTGAAGCGCCACAGCCGAAGGGAGGAAAAGGTATACCGAGGGGATATATTCGAGACGAATGGGCGAAGGAGAGCGCCTTCGGAGGTGGAATCCACCGAGGAGAGACTTTCCGGTCCAAGTTTCGAGCCTCTTCTTCTACTTCAAGTCCGTGGCAAGTTTCTGGGGCGCCGAATTCCCTCTCTCGGCTTGTTGCGCGTGGAAGAGGGTCGTCTGCGATGGAGGGTGGAAGAGTCGAGGAGAAAGAAGCTCGAAAATAACGGGAGAGGCGATATAAGGAATGGGAAGCTACGCCAGAGAAGAAAGAGACCGGAGATGGAGGCAGATGAGACTTAAAGGAGAGAGTAAAGTCGAATTGTACGAAGAATAAATATTAAAAAAAGGAGTAGGCAGATAGATGGGTACACATTTGAATGCGATGAGTTGTGCGAGAAGCCAATGTGCAAGACGCAGAGTAAGTGCATAACTTTCAGCTCCGTTGCGTCTTCCCCGACACGCTTCTTTCGTCTCCTGTTCCTTCGCCCTTTTTCGTTGCCTCCACTTATCTTTTATGCATTATCAGTAACTCCGTCACTTTAGCCGCGATACGTCACGCATACACGCGCACACATCATCATCGGGGGGATCACGTTGGATCTTTGCACCACTGTTCTCATATTTCGGATCCAATATTATGGTAATATTGTCACTCCCCCGTTCAATTCACTCTCTCGTATATATAAATATATATCTATATATATGTACGATGCTTTCATTCTTTCCTCGCTTGAGAATGCAGGTGGCGGTGTACGTAACGTATATTATACATATATAATACTGCATAAACCGTGTCTAGACCATGCCGTGCACCTAAATGGGAATACAGCACCCTCTGCTACGTTTATGCCTTCTTTTTTCCAACCCTTCTCGCTGGAAAGTGAGTCTAACTATACTCGGTATCAGGATCTCGTTTTCGAAAATACAAACTTAAAATAGTCTTACATTAGTATCCTTGTGATAAGAGGATCATTCAAGAAATAGAATTTTTCTCCTGGGTTGGCCCATGCGAAACTTTTTAAAAAAAATCTACTTGGGTGTTTCTTTGGAAATACCAGTGATCGGCAGTATCGATTTTTTTGTCAACGATATTAATTTCATTAATAATTTTTTCGAAAAATTAATAATTAGTCAAAAATTTAGTAGTTAGTAAAAAAATACTTTCAATTTATCAAAAAAAAATTAGTGATTGGTGACAAAATATTTCTAATTTTTCTAAAAAATTAGTATTAGCAAAAAAAAAAAAATTTTAATTTTTCCAAAAAAATTAGTAATTAGCGAAAAAATATTACTAATTAATTTAAAAAAACAGTAATTTGTAGAAAAGTATTGTGTATTTTTATGGATTGAGTCATGGTTATAAGCTCAAACAACTCTATTCAAAAAGTTGTTTTATTTTTTATAAAAACTAGATCTTTTGAATATTTCACACATTAGTATTTATTGTATCGAATGTCATACGATATCACATAAGTTATTATTAATACAAATATTTAATCAGTACCTATTAAAAAATACATTAGTAATTTTTATTTTATTTATTACTTTTTCCAAAATTAATACAATATTTCTTCACAAATTATTGATTTCTTTGGTTATCTAGCAATATCTTTCTCGCTAATTACTAATTCTTGGAAAAAATTAGTCATATTTTATCGGTACTCATTTTTTGGAAAAATTAGAAATGTTATGTCACTAATTACTTATTTATTAGGAAAATTAGTAATATTTTGTTAATAATTACTAATTTAAAAAAAAAAATTAATAATATTTTTTTGCTAATTACTAATTTTTTAATAAAACTTAGAAATCTTTTGTCACTAATTACTAATTTTTAGAAAACTTAGTAATATCTTCCCGCTAATTACTAATGTTGAACAAAAATTACTAATATTTCTTTGCTGATTATTAATTTTTCGAAAAAATTGGATAATAAAAATGTATAGATTTTTTTTGCCGATCACTGGGAAGTACCCAAGATTTTTTGAAAATTCACAAATTGGCATCAGTTTTGATTTTTATCTGCTTTTTTTGGCAAAAATCGATCTCGAATTGTTTATTGCGAATGTAATCATTTATCAATTGTTAAAATCTCGTGCAATTCGATGGATAATCTATCCAATTAGCTGCAGTTGAAATTTCAAATAATAAAATCATAAATCAAATTTGAAAAAAACATAGTTTTAAGAAAAAAAGGTTTAAGAAAAAAGGTTTTAAGAAAAAAAAACAGATTCACTAACGTAAAATACAAACAAAGCACAGTCTTCTACACAAAGATGTAGAAACGCACCTGAGTATACGTCATGAACATTGATAAGGGCTGGTTTGCATCACAAAGTTTCTATCGAGGTCCGTGGATTCGTGGATAGCCTTGAGGGATGTAACATCACCAACCCACATACACACACATAAAATATACGTATACATATTCGCATCATTATTATGCATTGACCGGCCGTTTCTGGCCGAGCTCTCTGGATCGGACGTCGGACCACTTTTAATCACTATTCAGGCGGATTGCGCTAAACGGGCTTCGGGAATAGGAGGGATGAAAAAGGCGGAATGGGCCCGCGTTGGCTCTGCGGGAAATCGCCGGAGGCTTTGCTCACCAACCTGCGCTCTCTCGAATTATATACGTGTGTATCCTCACAATATCCATGCCTATATAGTTCTGGCGGATGGAAACTGCAAAAACAGGGGTTGAATGGACACCGTGAGGGGTCATCGTGGCGGTTTTTCAGCTTCGTACCGGATAAAATCCGAGCACCACGGTGTGGCCAACCCTCGCCTGTGTACACGCGATACACGCGAATCCTGAAATATATACACACGCGACCAAAGAGCAAGAGTGAAGTCAGTGGAAAAAGGAGAAAAGCCTGGGGGGAATAATAAAAATAGGGGGGGGGGGGGGGGGAACGGAAAGAAACAAAAAAAAACTGGCAGAGGATGAGAAAAAAAAGGTCAAATGGAACAATTGAAAGTCGGGCCGTAGACCAGTGAACATGGAGAACACGCTCACTCACACTCACTCACTCACACATACTCGCTCACACTCATACGTGGTGATGGAGCCAATGCTGTCGACGCCAGGAACGGTACGATCCTCCCTCTCTCTCACGCACTCACTCTCTCTCTCTCTCTCTCTCTCTCTCTCTCTCTCTCTCTCTTTCCACCTCGAGCCGGTGGTCTGCCGCGTCTCCATTGTACGCACAAGCCTCGCAATTTGTTCGAGGATTTTGGTGTGAGTCCGGTAGTGTTGGAGAGAGAGAGAGAGAGAGAGAGAGAGCGAGAGAGAGAGAGAGAGAGTGAGCGAGCGAGAGAGATGAACCGTGATAGTCAGGATGCTCTGATATGCTGGAATGTGTATGTATGTGTGAGAGGAGAACAGAAAATTGGTATACGCGAGCCCGGAGAGGGTGAAAAAGGGGATGAACGAACGAGCTGCACTCGAATCGCAAAGTGCTGAAATGAGAATGGTAAATCTCTCCTCTCTTTCTCTCTTTGTCTTTTACTCTCTCTTTCTCACTGTTTCTGGTTTCTCGTATGGCGGTGTTTAAATTATCCACGAGTGATTTAAATTTGTTAGACACTCGTTTCCATTATTGAAATGAATTTCGTACGTTTCATTGCGGAAAATTGCGAGGGTGAGAAAGTGAGGGATATACTCTAAAAATAATGAAAACGAAAAACACACGAGCGGAGATTGGATGGGAGAAAACGAGAGTGGGGTAATAAATGTATGAACGTTGAGGGATAATGGAAAATATGAGAAATAGGGGTGGATCGGAGAGAATAAAAAGTTTGAGTTGGAAAACGAGGTGTTTTACACGGGACATTTAGGGTTGGGGAAGGGAACACTTTCCTCGATACGTCGAAAGGCGAAGAAATACAAAAATGTGAAATTCAGGGTTGAGGGGGTTGGTGTAAAGGGAGAACGAGAGGAATTGAAGGGAGGAAAGGTGCAAGCACCGAGAAGTGAGCCTGCTTTTGTGGATGAACGAAAAGGGCGATACCACCCCCTTAATGCTCTCGTTTCCTTTTTTTCCTACTTTTCATCTCTCTTTGTTACAAATACGTACTCTAGCGCCATCTCGTCTCTTTTTCACCAAAACAAATTCATATTTCACGGCGAAAACGACTGCGGACGCGAACGACACTCGATGTATCCGCAGCGGGGATCCTCGAGATGTATCGAGCGTGTCGACGACGACGACGTCGCAGATAAAAGTGAAATATACGTGTAAAACCGCGTGGTAAGGGTGGAGCACGGTGCTCAGCAGGATATACCGAGGAAGTCGAGTGACAGAGTCACGATAAACGAGGAATTGGCGCCTCCGATGTGTGAGCAAGATGAAGAGGAAGATGGGAAAAGCACAGTCTTCAATAAGGGAGGATTCGGCGGAGGGGGGGGGTTGTTTCTCTCGAATCTCCGGCAATGTTCTTACCCCTCGCACTGAAGGAATTTCCGGGATTTTCAGACGCAATTTGCCTTGAATATCGCACGTGCGATCCTCCGAAGGAGATTCAAGGATCGTTGTGCCCGAGCCACGCACGATTAACCGTAGATTCTTGGACACATTCCGAATCATGACTGGATTATCCAACCCAATACCGATTTGGCTTGAGTCGTGATAAATTATCCACCGTCGATAGGTCAGTTCTACATCATAATTAATTCGTTAAAAATAAAATCCCTTCAAATTGAGTGCACACATTTGTAAACCAGTTATTCTTCTTCCGGAAATTTAGTCCTACCAAAAAGATGTTCAGCATAGATGGAAGCAGGGTTGCAAATAATGCACTACTTTTTTTAATGCATTTGCATTTTCATTAACCATTAACATTTAATGGTTAATGAAAATAATTTCCACTAACCATTAAATTTTAATGGTTAATGAAAATAATTTCCACTAACCATTAAATTTTAATGGTTAATGAAAATAATTTCCACTAACCATTAAATTTCATTAGCCATTAAAAAAGTAATGGTTAACGCATTACTTTTTCATTAAAAATTTCGCAACCCTGGATGGAAGTTAATAATTAATTGGCTGTGAGCTACTTGAGGGTTGTAGATGATTCACGAAATCATATTTCAGCCAGATGATTCATTTCCTAAGTCTTCTGAAAGAGTTTTTCGGTAGAGATGTTGATCCTTGAAGATATTGAGCATCAAGGATTAATTCTGGCAGGTTTGCTATTCAATAGGACAGATGTATCATCCGGTAGAGATGTTATGTCAGAGTCAAATTGCAATAATGAATTCCTCGCCCAAATATAAATGCGTTGATGGACAATTCGGCATAGTTCGATGTCTCTGTCGTCGCATGTTTTTCGAATCCCTGAACAGCCAATTTACCGGAGAGATTTCTCCATTCGGCGTCCATGATTTCAACATCATTCTTATTTCATTCGCCGCAATCGTGTCAGTCTGGAGGGAAAAGAAACGACGAAGGATCTTATCGGAGAATGACGTAGCACGCGAATCAACGAACCGAATCACGAGCCAGAGAAAACATTGACTTGTATACAATATACACACTGTATCCGTGAAGTGCATGTGTACACAATGAGGGTTGAATGTATATCGGCGAGAATCATTTCGACCTTCAAGCGGAGCTGTCCAAACTCGATTGACGTGGCACTCCCGCTATCTGACTCAACCTCACGAACCTCAAGGACTGCAAAAAACCTGATGCACATGAGAGTGGCCTTACGGCAATCTTGGTGAAAATGCCCTCTCTTCTCTCTCTTTCTCTCTCTCTTCTCTTCATTCTTTCGCTGCACCCACACCAGACAAGTCCCTCCTTTGTCTGCAAATTCTCGTATCGAGTCTGTAAATGTCGACGTCAAGCTCGCTTCATGCACGAAGAGACCAACCGAACCATCGAGAATCCAGCATTAACTGACCCTCGCGTCCCCCCTCCGCTTTCACCTTCATCCCGTCCATTATTTCGATAGCGCAGCTTGAATAAATATTGGCTCAAAGGGTTTCCCTATGATTGTCTTTTGTATACGCAAGATACCGAGCTTCGTCTCAGCTGTTACCCCGTTATATACCGTATAAGCATCCATCACCAACCCCCACAACCATCGCCTCTTCGCCATGGGAATTTAAGTACGAATATGGCGGGTCGTCGATTCGTCAAAGTTTCGCTCATTGACCCATTTGCCGGGGGAGACTTTGACCATAAAATGGGGTTGAAGTGTCACACTTATGGAACCAATTGGTTTTTTTTCGGGAAGTCTAAAGCGTTCAGCGTACGGATTTTGTTGATGATCCCCTTATTTTCTAATTTTTTGGATTTTTATTAGTTTTCGATAATTTTTAATGGTGTACATTTTGCCTCCAGTGTCCATTTTACCCCTACCACCTCCCCTATATATATTTATTATTCTGAAAAAAACAACCCTTAGCGTTTACGCTTCAGGTCATTTTCTAATTTTTTGAATTGTTATTTTTTTCCAATAATTTGTTATGACGTCTATTCTTTATCTAGTGTCCATTTTACCCTTACCACCTGCACTATAAATATTTGTTATTCTGATAAAAAAAACAACCCTTAGCGTTTACGCTCCGGATCATTTTCTAATTTTTTGGATTGTTATTTTTTTCCAATAATTTTTTATAACGTCTATTTTTCATCCAGTGTCTATTTTACTCCTGCTACCTCCTCTATATATATTTATTATTCTGATTTAAAAAAACAACCCTTAGCGTTTACGCTCTGATTCATTTTCTAATTTTTTGAATTGTATTTTTTTCCAATAATTTTTTATGGCGTCTATTTTTCATCCAGTGTCCATTTTACCCCTACCACCTCCCCTATATATATTTAAAAGTCTAGTAAAAAACAACCCTTATCGTATACGCTCCGGATAATTTTCCAATTTTTTGGATTGTTATTTTTATCAATAATTTTGGATGGCGTCTATTTTTCATCCAGTGTCTATTTTACCTCTACCACCACCCATTAATATTTAATATTCTGAGAAAAAACAACCCTTAGCGTTTACGTTCCGGGTCATTTTTAAATTTTCTGAATTGTTATTTTTTTAAATAATTTTTGATGGCGTCTATTATGCCTCCTTTGTCCTTTTGCTTCCTCCCCTATATTTATTTTTCTGGTATTTAAGATTGCGCGAACAGAGCGCGCGAAGCTTGAGAAAAATTCGGGAGCGCCAGAAGGAAGATCCTGAAAAAGCAACCCTCGGCGTTTATGGACCCGCTCCTAGTCAACCCCATCCCTCGTGTGAGTCTATATACGACACGCCACTATGTACCTAGCGTGTATACACGCGCGTATTATCCACGAAACGGCGTGAAGCGCGACAAAGCAAACAAAGGGGGAAAATGGCGCTTTGAGAGATATCGGGTATAACGCTGATGACGCGGGCGAGACGACCGGATAAGAGTGAAGTGACGCCACGGTGAGGGACGCCATTTCACCCGCGTTTATGGACATCGACGACGCATTCTTTCCTTCACCGAGAACGAGGGGTGTTCACCCTATCACTTTTCGTACCGTCTCCCTCTCAACCCCGTCCAACCCCTTGCTCCTGCATCCCCGACAGACATTTTACCGCTTCGCACCCGTGAAAATCCATTCAATCCGCTGTCTAAGCGATATTCCTCAATAACACGTTCTATTTTTCCGCCCCGGGTGAATCTACCAATTTCACGCGAAATTCCGGTTATGGATCGGACCGTGGATAGATATTTTCTTGGAAAATAGTCGCAATTTATGCATTAGAACCTTTTTACGATTTTCCGGAAAAGGGGTTGACAAACAGCTGGATATAGCGAAAACCTTCGGAAAATTCGAAGGATACGCATTAAGGCCTGATTTACGTCCAAAATTTTTGGAAAATCGATTATCTTTTTATAGATCATTATCCTTGATACACAAATTTTTTCCTGAAGCGCATTTTAGATGCTGGACTCAAGTAAAGCCTCGAGAGCGGAAGTTGCCAGAGGACATCACATTTCTTCATCGATTCAGCGGCGGTTCATCCCTCGATTGTCACTCGACATAACGTATTATTCCTTCGTTTTGATCGACATGGAAGACACACAACGTTTCGTGGTTTGGTATCGATATGGTCGAGTCTCAGGGCGAAGCGAGGATTCCAGAGGAATCGCGAAAGATTCACCCATCGAGCACGAGCACGGAATACCAAATGAGTTCCGCATTTGCAGGGGCAGCCTCCTTTGTACCACAATGATATTTTTCCACCTGTTCCGTTGTTCGTTTATTTTGCTCGAATCGTTAGAGCCAGATGAAAGGACGAACGTGCACCAACCATACCCATGGACATGCCTTTATATGGGGCGTTCCACACCAAACCGAACACCATTTAGCTTTTGTATCTTCGATTTTTTTCAAAATTTTTTATGTTTTAGTATTGGTTGAAAGAGGTGATCATGATTTTTTTCAATTTTTTTTTGTCGAGCTGTTTTCAAGATATCGATTTTTCAAAAATTAGGCTACTTTTTTTTTCAAACGCCCATAACTTTTCTTTTTCAAATAAAATAGCTATAACTTAATCATTAAATGAACGATGACCGATAATTTTTATTTGAATATATATGATTATCGCATTAATTGCTATTTGATTATTTTTTAGTCGATATCTAAAGAACAAATAAAGTGACAGTTTTTAACACAAAAATTTTAAGAAAATCGATCCATACGTGTTTTTTGTAAATCAACAATTTATATTTAAAACTTAAAAATCTTGTGGAAATACGGTTTGAAATTTTTTTTCAATATTTTTTATAAAAAGTACGTTCAAAAACAAAAATTTTGAAAAAAAACGTCCTATTTGGCCCATTTTTTGCGAAGTTATGGACGTTTACAAAAAAAAAAAAAGAAACATATTTTTTGAAAAATCTATATCTTGAAAACGGATCGACAAAAAAAATTGAAAAAAATCATAGTGGCCTCTTTCAACCAATACTAAAACATAAAAAATTGTGAAAAAAACCGGAGATACAAGAGCTAAATGGTGTTAAATTTAAAATCGAAAAATAATCGATCCCATCATTTACCCATTATCTCGTTAGGCTTAAAAGTTGTGGAATGGATGACAGTTTTTTGCAAAAAATGTTTAAGAAAATCGATTAGTACGTGTTTTTTGTAAATCAACAATTTATTTTTAAAACTTGAAAATCTCATAGAAATACGGTTTAAATTTTGTTTTTCGATATTTTTTATCAAAGGTACATTTAAAAACAAAAGTTTTGAAAAAAAACGTCCCATTTCGCCCATTTTTCGCAAAGTTATGGGCGTTTGAAAAAAAAAAGTAGCCTAATTTTTGAAAAATTGATATCTTGAAAACGGCTCGACGAAAAAAATTGAATAAAATCATGAAGACCTCTTTCAACCCATACTAAAACATAAAAAATGTTGAAAAAAATTGGAGATGCAAAAGCTAAATGGTGTCCGGTTTGGTGTGGAACGCCCCAAATATAAAACTATGCACAAATGAGAGCTTGAAGGTATAAGATCACGTCTCCCGGAGGATATCATCGGGACGAGACCAGCAGGACATACACTGGACAACGAAGAAACTGGCTCCGCACGTACGTCCCGTAAACGCCATCGCACCTGGTGCATATAACCGCGAGTCGAATATCTATAAGCCCTCGAGGAAGAAACAGTCTCTACTTTTTTTCAAGATATCGCTGATGGCTCGTTTTCCACAAGAAATAGCCGAATTTCATCAGTTGGATGTTCCCTCGAATTTCTTCATACTATCGACTTCACGCGAGTCCGATCTGGCAAGTGTCAAGAAGGAAAGTTGGAACTTTTATTTTTATTACTTCCCTCTGAACGATTTCAAACTCTCTCGCCAAACTCTATCAAAATTCAACTCTGAAGTGTCGCATTTTATAGCTCGTCCAAGTAACAGAAAATTTTCTGGTAGAGATGGTTTTTATAATTGGTAGACTTTTTATTATTATTATTATTATTATTATTATTATTATTATTATTATTATTATTAGTATGGTATTTTAAATAAATTGAATTGTATTAAAATGTAAACCTAAGAAGACTATTTACTAGGTCCATAATAGAATGAATGAATAATTATTGATTATTAATTCATCAATAATTAATATTTTGTTTGATTAAATTGACATTTATTTCAGCTGTGAGATGATAAAAATTTATTACTGAAGTTGTGTTTTGTGGCTTTCTAAATTCTCCCAAAATTTCATTAACATTTCAATCGATTATTTGACTCTTGATTATTAATTGTTATGCATTATTCAATACTTTTTATTTAGTAGTGAATTGATCGAATACTTTATGCAGGTTCATTTTTAATTGATTAATTCAGTTAAATTGATTGATTCATTGACCCAAACCCAAACTCTATCAAAATTCAACTCTGAAGTGTTGCATTTTATAACTTTATCAAGTAATAGTTGTAGAAAATTTTCTGGTAGAGATGATTTTTTTAATTTGTAGACTTTTATTATTATTATTATTATTATGGTAGTTTAAATAAATAGAATAATATTAAAATATCGACCTAATTGACTATTTATTAGGCCCATAATAAAATTAATGAATAATTATTGATCGCAATCAATAATCATGAATTATTAATTCATCAATAATTAAAATTTTGTTAAATTAAATTAATATTTATTCTAGCTGTAAGATGATTAAAATTTAACGCTGCTGTTGTTTTGTGGCTTTCTAAATTCTCCCAAAATTTTGTCAACATTTCAATCGATTATTTGACCATTGATTATTGATTGTTATACATTAATCAACACTTTTTTGTAGTGAATCGATCGAATACTTTACGCAGGTTCATTTTAAATTGATTATCGATCGCTAATTATCGAAATGAGGTTAATGGCTTTAGTTTCGTATTCTTGAAGGAATTGAATCGTTAGGGCGAGCCTTCTTATCCGAAGATTTATCGTTCGATTAATATCAGATATCCGTTTGGTAATGTAATCGTAAATAAGCGATGTAATCACTGCGCTACGCCCACGCAGTTTAGCAGAGCAAACACGTGTATTATATCGGGAAATGTGAACGTCAGTGGGGCGCCATTGATCGCACACCTCCTCGACTAGTTTTCGATCTTATCGATCCATCTCGCTGGACGCACACACATAGACACACGCATGGAAAATCCAGTGCGAAAAGAGCTTATATACGATCCCTCTCTTTTTTTCTCGCTCTGGATTGGATATAACGAGTGCCATAGTTATTTACGAGCCAACCGGAGAGCAACGACGTTTATTCGCACTCACGATTGCTTTTATAACCGGCGCATTTTCCGCTTCGAACGGGAACGAAAAAAAAAATAGAAAATAGCAAACGAGTGACAATAAAAATAAAAAATAAAAATGTCAACTAGAGGGGTTTCATAACTGGCGGAATAAAATAACCGTAACTCGTTGATACGAACGAAAAATAATTTACAAGGAGTTTTATTCATTTATTTTTTATTTATTTAATTATAATTTATGAGGAATTTTCTGTCTTGATATTTGAATGAAGAACGGAATTTTGAGAGGAAATTTCAAAAATAGTAAAAATTATGAAAAAGATTTTGAATTCTTGGGGGAGGAAGAAACGTCTGGTAAGAGTTTGTCGAATGCAGATTTTTTTTTTGGAGCCGTTTTGGAAAAATTGTGGTTTTCTTGAATCCAAGGAAATAATTGAAAGGGGAAAATTGTTGGAGAAAGTTTTTCTTAGGCCACAAGAGGTCGTCGAATTCGAGATAATAAGAATGTCTTGCATAGACCCGTGTGTAAATCTCGAAGAAAACGTGACTCCGTAAAGCATGAAAATTTGACGACTCCATTCACATAATTTCCCTCGTCTCTCTTGTCGTTCGTCCGTCCTCGCAGATTTTCTCTCACCACGTCTCATTCAACGCAGACTACTCCTTGTCCCTCCCTTTTACAAGGGTCGCTAGTTCCAGCTTATTAAAAGCGTCCGCGAGACAATTGCATTGTCCAAGATCGTCGACTCCTCTTTTTTCTTATCTCGCATTTGGTTGAAAACCGCGAGTTACGTAACTCCGTCGTGTATCAACGCAAAAGGTTGTACCCTTAATTCCGATGTTCACTGAGAGAGCATTTCTCCTGGTTTCTTTCATTTCACCACAGGAATGCTTTTTTTGCCCTTTTTCTCCACGAAAAACAAAACGTTTCGGGAAACCTCTCAACCATTATTCCCTGAGAGTGGTGAGAAAAAGAGAAAAAGCTGCCGGGATGAAAAAAGGAAGAAACGAAACAAAACGAGGCGCAGTGAGTAAAAAAAAGCAATAGGGAAAATGGAGGAGATTAAAAATAAAGACAGCAGAAGCTATTGATTCGGCAAAATCAGTGGATTGTTCGAATTTTTCCTCATTCTCTTCTCTCATTCCCTCTCATTCGTGCCTCGCTAATGACTTCCACCGATCAATCGATAAAAACGAATCGTACATGAAAATCCTAATTAAAAAACGTGGCAAAAATCAGCGATTGATACGAAATAGGAAAAATTCTGAATATAGATTAATCGATTTGGCACATCCGGCAGAAAACTGAAGATACAATGAATTCGTTAGAGTGGAGGATTAGTTTTAATTAAAATTTTCCTCGGGCCAGTCTCGCTGACTAGAATTGTCCACCTCATCTCTCTCTCTCTCTCTCTCTCTCTCTCTCTCTCTCTCTCTCTCTCTCTCTCTCTCTCTCTCTCTCTCTCTCTCTCTCTCTCTCTCTCTTTCTCTCTCTATAGCGATAAACGTACTTTTGTCCCGTATGAATAATGTTCGACGATCGAGAGGTCACTGCAGTAAACCAAGGGAGGAAGGGGTTGAAAGGGGGGCGCGAGGATACTCGTGAATTTCAACCGGAAGTTTGTTTTTTTAATTAAACCCTCGGTCCTTGGCTCGAGCACGTTATCTCCCGTTGACAGATCGTCCGAAACAGCCGGTGAAACCCTCGACACCCACGTCCCCGTTTCCAGCACTCAATTAAAAAAAAAAAATAACAAAAAAAACCATTTAAAAAATTTCACATTAATATATTACGTCCGTGGGACGTCGAATTTCGAGTGATCGAAATTTCATGCTTGTCTACCGCAAATGTTTGACGTCCAATACAAGTATTTGGTATGTGTATGATAATAATAATGATAACAATAATAGAGGTCAACCGCAAAATTAATTGGGCGCGCATTATGTGCGATCTCGCTTCATGTAATATTGAAACATAGCATTTTGGTCTGGTGGAATCGACCGTAAATATGCTAAATACACTTGGGAGTTTTGGGTATAATCGTCGGTGAAAATGTTCCCGATAATTCGTCTGTACCGCGTTTAATATAATTATCATCTCGAGCACGAGGTTAATTAAGAAAACAGCATCAGTAAAATGATAATTTCATCGTGAAAATAGAATTATTCTGTACAGAACAATTTGTTGGATTGACGGATGAAGAATTTTGGAAATATGAGTCGATTAAAATTTTTCTCAAATAATTTCAATCCGGAATTTATTAAATAAAATAGAACGGATTGAGGATTTTTTACGGAAACTCTTATGGGAAAAAATGTTCTTGAGGTCAATTAAGGCCTTAGAGTGTAAATTAAATGTAGATTGAATGTAAATTTTGTGTTGGAATTATAAGTTTTTTTTTTGTACTGCAAAGAATTGCATCCAGGCTTAACCCCAATTCCAAAATTTGATGTGATGAATCTACTTTTGGTTTAAAAATAAAAATTGTAGAAAATACGCGACTATATTTTGGAGGAAAAATTCATAAGGAAAAATTGAGTTCCCCCGAATACAATGGATTTGAGTATAATCACTGCGACGATTTATATTCGTCGATTCGACGTCGATTTACTCTTTGTCATAAATTCAGAAACGTAATTATGCGTTTTGTGGCGGATGGTAATTTTTTTTCTTTTACAATTCTCATCTTGGCTATCTATCTTTTCAATGCGCAGTCTTTCAAGAACCTCTCGTATTCCCGTCGTCATTCATTGGATTTTCTTGTCGCGAAACGACGATGGAGACAATTTTCCCTTTTCTCTCTCTCTCTCTCTCTCTCTCTTTCTCTTGACTGGTACGCGAGAGTGAAATTGAATTTTGTTAGGGTTGACGGGGATTCCAGACTATATATCGAGACGTGAAAAAGCTGTGCCTTCGTCGTCACGTTGACGTCATTCGTCGAACGAAAGTGACAAAAACATCGTCGCTCCTCGACGTTGACAGAATTTATTTATTCATAGAAGCATATCGATATCGAGCTTTGATTTTACAAAAATTCCGTCGAGCCCCGTTAACTTCGTTGATTTAATGATAAAAAAAAATTCAGAAAATACGAGAATGTCGTAGATTTCACTGTATTTTCAAAATCGAATTAGGTGACCATTTTAAACGAAATTAATTATTTGATTTCTCTGAAATGTTGAAAAAAATCTATTCTCGTTGCTCAGAACGCTAAAATTTCCAATAAAAATTTTACGTTTTAGTCAAAAATTTAAAGGAAATGTTAGAAAAAAATTTGAATGTAAATCATCTTTCGATCTCAATAAAATGAAATTTTTTTTATCCAAACAATTAGTTTTTTTTTTATGATGCTTAATCAAAATTTAAAAAAATATATATCATTTACAAAAGTAATCGTCTATTTAATATCTAAATACAAAAATATCCAGCTGAAAATATATAATAATAATAATAACCATAATAAATTGATTTTCAATTTAAATCTAGCTTTTTGCTGCCGTAATTTTGATAATGTTTATAAGTAATTATAAGTAAGTGTAATGATTGACGATGAATTTGTGATAATTAAATTGAAATATTGTTGATAGAAGAACAAATTAATCGAATTTATTTTGTATCGAATTTAATTACTTGATCTTAATAAACGGATCCGCAAAAAAGTAAAGATTCTTTTGTATTTTGCTGTTTGAGAACTTTGAGCTAGAATCTAGTTTGGACTAAAGTTTAGGGGGAGATTTTGTCTTGGGAAGAAAAACCTCTTTCCTCTGAGCGATTTGGCTTTTCACTATTCAAATCCATTAATTGAAAAGTAATCTTAAGCGAATAATATTATCGAGACATTTTTGTACTTGGATATTTTTATACTTAGATATTTTTTACCTGATATTTAGGACTGTACCTTTTTTAAATGTTCTCATCTTTCTCTTACTCGTATTTCGCGTATGACGTTGATTTTTGCAGTGAATTCGTGGCTTCATGGAAAAAAAATATGGACCTACAACGATCGTGAGAGATCAACGGTGAAAATTTTTGTTCGACTCTAGTGATCGCTCGAATATTTAGTGCTTGCTATACAAGCTATTATATATATATATATATTGACACGTCTACCAACGTCGTCGGTGAACGTTTGGCAAGATCGCCAATGAAATTTACGATGTGCTAAAATTGCTGGCTGTTTTCTGCTATATTTATGATATTATTTATGGTATATGCTATCGCGAGGATATACACATAATACCGTGATCGAGAAGAACATTTTCGCCACGATCTTCTTTCGCCGCTTTATATACGCTCTCTGTTTATCTCTATCTTCATCCCTCTTACTGTCTCGCTTTTTCTTTCGTGGATCGTGTTGCCCCAAGGCCCCTCGATTCGCCAATATATCCACCCCGTGATCCTTGTTACCAGCCCGAAGGATTCGAAAATTTATCGGAGTTTGCGAGCCTCGAATAGCAGGCATTGCACCTGTCAACGATCCGAGAAAACAGAAATTCAAGCTTCAATTATTCTTCTCAATGACCGTGACGCAAGACTCTTTTTTATGAAACAAAATATCAAAAAATCTAAATTTAGGTATATTAAATTTAATAAAAATTATGATTTAAATTATTATTATTGATTTCATTTTTATTAAATTAATATTATGAAATACTTATTCATTTCTTATTTATTATTAATATTATTAAATTAAAAAATATCCAAGAGCAGTTTATAATCGTGTGACGATTCCCCGAGTAAGGTAAATATCCCGATTATTGAACAGCTAAGGATCCGAGGATTGAATTCGGTGAGAAAAATATATAAAATCAAGAGAAAAAACCATCGCTTTCATGTTCAAATGATACTTTGATATTTTTACTTTCGAAAAATCTCCCTTAAAATTATTTTTAAATGATTTCGAATGAAAAAAATGAATAACAATGTGAAGCATGCAAATGTCCCAATTATTGAACACTCGAAGTGCCTGTGCCCCTAATATTGAACAGTTATCGAACACTCTCGAGAATTCTTTTTCCGTTCTGAAAATATTATTTTGGGTACAATATTAAGAAGTAAAAGCAAAATCAAGCACTTGAATAATCTTTAATTAATCAAGTAAAAATACAAAAATATATATTTAGTCTCGCTTTTGACAGGTTTTTAGTTCATTCGCATTTGGTTTATTTTTGCCTTTCAACTCGAACTTTATTTTATTTTTATTTTCAGCTTCCTCGTTTTTATGTTCTGTTTTTGTTTGATTTTGTCGCAGCTTTCTCGTTTTTCGACTGAAATATCGGAGAGCAAAAAATATTGATCATTACATTCGTATTTTTGGGTTACATTTAGGTTATATTTTCTTTTTACTTTTATTTTAATGCTTATTGCACGAAAATACAAATAAAAAATGTATTTGACGATCTTAGAGTTATTATTAAAAGAATAAAGGTAAGTTTAGTCCTATAGTTTTTTTTTGAATAAATCCGATTCACACGATCTTTCACGCGTTAACTGTCTCGATGTTTTGATGGGTTTAATGACGCCATCTTGGAGAATTCGAGTGTTCACTAATTGGGACACACTGCATTTTCCATGTCCCAATGATCGAACACCGTATTTTTTAACAAATAATTAAATTAAATTTTTTTTAAAAATTGTTATTTGTAAGAAATTTTCTGAGGAACCTGAAACGCCTTTAATTTTGAGATGCTACAGTTTTTGAATTTTTTATGCCTTTACGCGTGAAGCGGCGCGTCTTAGCACTAAAGATAAGCAGTTACCACGAGACGTCAAATCGGGTCACCGTTGCTGATTAAATAATTTTTTTCTCTAATAATTAAAGCTTTTTTTGCACAAGTAAGGTAACATTTCGATAGCTAAAAGTTCCATGTATGGAATGAAATTTGTATAAATAAGTAAATGCAAGCAGGTGAGTGAGAAATAATAAAAATACAAGATTGTGTTTAATAATTGGGACCTGTTCAATAATTGGGACATTTACCTTAATGCTAAGTTTATGAAATTTGTTATTTTTCCAAAAATTAACTCAAATTTTGGTAAATTTGGCAATCAGAGTAAACTAAAAAATAAATTTTGAATTTTTTCAAAAACGCCAGTCGCTCCGAAATACTTTCTCGATGGATTGGAAAATTTATTTTTCTCATCAATTTTTGAGAGCGTCGTAAAGTCTCTCGGTTCTGATCGATATACCTCGATTCGCAACAGTTCGTCAGCTTTTCATTTTCTCCGCGATCTCAAGCGTCTCTTCTTTTGACGTTGCACTTGGGGAAATGGTGAGAAAAAAACGAGAGTATCGGTAAGAGACGGCTCGCAATTGCAATACGCCTGACTTGTGCTGTTAAACTTCACGTTATATACCTCCTCCACTTGGTAACGTACCATGTGTTCTACTTGGGCGTTTATAAATATATATATGGGGCATTCCATACCAAGTCGACCAGAGTGTGACCCTCGACCTCGCTGATTTCGTTTACGATTTTTTATATGATTCTTCAAACTCAAAATAGCATTCAGAATTCTTTTCAGTTTTTTAAACTGAATTTGAGTACGTTATGATTTTTTGAACATTTTTTTCAAAAACCTCGAGGGCCGTAATTTAAAGATCAGAAAAAATTCTCAAAAATCCGGTGTCAAAAATGAAAATGTTTGACCCTAAATTAATGATTTCCGAGATTTCAATTCCACCTTGATTTTAGGTTTTTATGAAGAAAACGTAAAAAAAATAGATGCAAAATTTAACCAACTATTTTTGGAAATTGTTGGTTAACGATAAAAATATTCAAGCTACTTTTCACGGTTGATCAATTTCTGCATTGATTTTTGTTTTACGTTTTCTTCATAAAAACTTAAAATCGAAGACATGACACCGGATTTTTGTGACATTTTTCAGATTTTTAAAATACTGCCCTCGAGGTTTTCGAAAAAAATGTTCAAAAAATCATAACGTACGCAAATTTGGTTTTAAAAATCTGAAAAAATTCGGAATGCTATTTGAGTTGGAAGAATCATGTAAAAAATCGTAAACGAAATCAGCGAGGTCGAGGGTCATACTCAGGTCGACTTGGTATGGAATGCCCCATATATATATGGGGATATATATCTCTGTATCTCATAGGGATCGTGCGGATATCGAAAAGGTACTTACGAGAACGACGGCACATGTCTGTTCTCACTCACTTATTGCAATGTAAGAGAGAAATACAGAGAGCAAGAGAGAAGGGAGATTTACCAATAGAGAGAACACCTCGTGCCACCGATATTGCTACCGACTCGTCTCTTCCTACAACCGATATCTTGACGGATACATATATATATTATTTATTATATACATATATATGTGTGTGTAATATATAGGTCTGTCATATGACATCACCACGACTATATATTATAGGCGAGAAAACCACACAGACATCCGCTATCATGTACAAGACATTTTCAATCAACCCACTCACTCTTTTTCGTGAGAATTTCTTCGGAAAAGGGATTTCAAAATCATGAGCAATATCGATCTAAAGGGTAAAAGAGCGAGCCGTTTGATAAAATTAGTCGGAATTTCGTTATCACATTTGATTCGTTTTTTAGAGAGAGGAAGCCACGGTAAAAATTGAAGAAATTTTTTTTTCTTGCATGTATTTGAAGTATATAGTTTTATGAATTTTAAGAATATGTAGATTAAATGTTGAGTTGACATTTTGAAAATTTACTGAGTTACAGACATTTTAGTGAGAGTGGAAGTTACTTTCGTTGTTTTCATAATTTTTGGATTTTATTCATTAGCAATTACATTTGTTTGGGTCAAGAATTGACTTTCAAATTATACTAATTTGTCAATCAATTAAGTACAGCAAATTTCGATGATTTATTTGATAAAAAGAACAATCGTTAACCTTACAGGAAAAAATTATTGATAATTACTGATTTTAATAAATTCTTTACAATTTTTTAATACATTTTTGATGATTACTATTTTTTAAATCTGCTTGGATGAGGACAATGAAAATAGGATAATAGGACAATGAAAAGGAATTTCTTTGTGTCGTCAAGATGAAACAAGTTAAATATATACTTAATAAAATATCAATAATCAAATCCTTAAATAATTGAATATATCTGTTCTTCAAAAATTCAAAAAAATTCAATAAAATTGACAATTTTTTCACCCCTCACCTTTCCCATTCAACGCTGTTGGAGAACTTGCGACCCCTTTTTTTTACAATAAATTCAATCCATAGAATATTAAAGAGAATAAAATTGAAACCAAATCGTCTGGAATTCACCGATTCGACTGAAATGTTTAACGTCCGGAAAAGTGTATATCTAATGCATTTCATACACCCTTTCTCTGTTAAATCCACTTTCACTTTACGTGGAGGTGACTTATAGCCTTAACACTTTCCTCACATACTTTTTTGCATTATTATTTCGTTCGCGTGTTTGTGCTTATTTATTTAAGACTGTAAAGACGGTCATCGAAATTGCTCCGCTAGAAAATTGATAGAAGAATGTCAGTGTGTCATTATTAATGACAAAGTTTAAAGGGAAATGCACGCTAACGATAAGAATGATCGTGCAACAGCGACGATTTACATTTTGCAGGAATTTCTCGGTTTTGACGTTCCACGGCAAACTCGATTTGTTCGTGAGAGCCGTGAAATAGGAGTGAGAATCTATAGTGACGTGTGCTTTGCGCGAGTCTATAGACTCGAGGTAATGAAGAGGAGGGAAACAAAGAGCAGGAAAAAAAGGAGAATGATACTGTGCAGTTTGTAATATCGGGGTCGCAATTTGCGATGTACGTGAAAAAGGCCAATGAACGCTTGACCCCAGAAATCCATCTCTCGATATTTCCCATCTCGATTTCATCCCTTCGAGTTTGTTGGGCTCATCATTCTCATCCCTCTCATTCATGCTAACCAGTCTGGATGATAATAATAAAATTGTCTGGCTGCGATGTCGGTGATAATGACTCTCGGTCCATTCCACCGTCCGATAATAATTCATTTGATTTGATGATTATATCGAATAACCGAATCGTTTCACTTTGGGATTCCAATGCGAAGTTCATGAAGCTGCGAGCGACGTTTCAATATTGTAATTTTTTAAAAATAGAATTATATTTCCAAAATATATTTCTGATGAAAAAAGAATTTTATTAATTTAATAATAGAATAATTATGGAAGGGGAAAGTTATACGACATTTTTCGAAAATTGTTTTTTAAATATGAAAAAGCGTTCTCGGAATGAGGAATTAATTTTGGACATGAATGAACGGGCCTTAAAGATGGAAGAGACATTTTCTCCTGCTTAGTTTTACTTCCTCATGAAGGAAGCTTTGTTTCCGCGAAATTGTTTTTTTTTTCGCAATTTTCATGTCAGGATGTTCAAAATGTCCCAAAACGTCGAGAAATCACATTTAGAAAAAATGTCCGGACGTGTGTGTGTGTGTGTGTGTACGCTTTGTGCTTTCCTTAAAATGAATATGTCTGGAGAACGCTTTGGGCGATCGACTTGAAATTTGGTATACAAGTAGACTACGTATGTCCCTGTTCTAAGTGCAATTTTTTTTGATATTGCAAAATAATTGTCTATTTGGCTGGATTTTGTATTTTCTGTAAATTTTTTGTTAGTCGTCTAACTTTCGTAATTTTGCAGTTACCACCCTGACATTTCATATGTGCAGATACACTTTATAATGAAGACGGTTGGGATTCAATTTGGCAAAAATCGCTCAAGAGGTTCGGTTTGAAATTTTTTTTTAATTTTTCGCAAAAAATTTGTAAGTTCTCTAACTTTTGTAATTTTGCATCTATCGAGCTGAATTTTTTTGTGAAGATACACTCAATGACAATGAAAAATAATACCAAATTTCATAAAAATCACGTGAGGAGTTGAATTAAAAAAAAAATTTGGAATTTCCATAAACATTTTGTTAACGCTCCAACATCCGCATTTTTAGAAGTATCCAGCTAAAACTTTTTGCACAAATACACTAGATGATAAGAATGGTTAGGGTTGAATTTGGTGAAAAACGCTCAAGATGTAGGTTCGCAAAAAATTTTTGAAATTTTCGAAAAATACTTGTTAACACTAAGTTTCCTAATTTAGCAGCTATCGAGTTCACTTCTCTAGCAACAATACACTGGACGACAAAAAAAATTAATAATGTAATTGAACCGAATTGCTAAAAAATCATGCAAATTAGAAATTTGCACATAGTTTCTTCATTTGTTTTCGTCGTTCGTGAAGCTTCCTTTTTTTTTTAATCGAGGAAAATGGAGTTTTTAACGAAAATTGTTTTCTCCAGAAGACCTAAAACATTTTTCTTGTTCATTCGAGTTTCAGAGGAAAGCCTGTGAATGAGAGAGAAAAGGGGAGGGATTTTTGACGAGATCGACATCGTTCGATATCGCGGATTTTGCAGGGAATGATGGATCGGAGGTTCGAGTTCTACGAGGCAGTCTCCACTGTCAAAAGCGTCGTTTACTTTGAAGGGTGACAAGGTAACTCTCGCTGTAAGACTTCTGATCGACGTCTTGCAGTTCAAGCAATATAAGCTCGATATATCTATATTATATAATATATACACCTTAATTGGGAGTCGACTCCCGAAGGAACGAGAGGAATTGTGGAACAAGAAGCTCGATATCGGATTTATATATTCTGTATAACTACGTGTCTTGCTCGTTTTTGACGAACGGCAACCGAGAAGGTAAGATGAAATCCTCGAGAAAACTTTGTAAAACTTTTTGGAAGTGCATTATCAACGGATAATCACTCGATAACGGGTTGTTATATATTTGGCAGCGTAAACGACGTAACGAAAGCTCGAGCCCACAAATTTTACTGAATCTGTATAAAACAAGGTCTAACATTTTTTCAAAAATTTAGATTTTGAGTTCAAGGAAAATAAAAGAATGCACACTTTTATAAATAAATCAACGAATTGATAAATTGATTATATATAAATTTGATAACAAATAACGACATGAATAAAGTTTAAAAAGAATTTCTTTAATTTTTATTAAATTGTGGAGTCGAATTTTTGGGGTACTTGTGAAAATGGCTTTTCCGAATTTTCATGATTCCAGATTTTTTTTTCCAGGACTTTGCAGCCTATTTTTTTTCAAAACTGTGCAAAATTTAAGGTGAACCCAAAACTGGGTCTAATTTTTTTTTTGAATTTTTTTTTCAAAGCACCAAGAAAATGGAGCTCAGAGAAGGGAGTTCACAAAAATGGTGCTGATTTTTTTTCCACGCAACCACGAAAAAAAGGAAATAACTAAATGCTTACGCCTCTGAGGATTCTTTTCTTGGGATGCTCTTCTCTGAAACTCCAGCGCAAAAATCTATCAAATTGCATAATTACCGAATTTTTCATGCTCTGATTCGATCGAGAATGTCTAAACATTGCCTTGAATTATTCATGAACATTAATTTCTCGTTTTAGGTTCGGTATCGAGAAACTTTCGGAGCTTCGAGAGAAATACGGATACCAGAATATACTTCATAAATGTGTAATTAAATGTACGGGAACAAAATCAATAAATTTACATATTCAACTCGCGTCTTTGGCTCTCAAATTTTTTTTTATCCCTATTTAAGTTCCTCTCTTACACTCTCGGTCTCTCTTTTTTCCTCCTCTCTTACATTCTCCCTCTTCTTGTCCCTTCTATGTACGGCGTGGAGCGATAATCGTTAAATAATTGCCACTTAACGCGTCTCGCGGGGTGTTGCCCGCCAACTGTATATACAGACACCGTCGGACAGGGCAATCAAATTATGTGCTACGGAGGTGTCGGTTCGAAGGTGTTTTGAGGTATATGTGGAGGCTGAGAAGGGAGCCCCTTAAAAAAAAAAAAAAAAAAAAAAAAATCGGCACGTGCAAAGAGGTGTCGATGCTCGTCGGGAACGCCCTCTGCTTGGGATTCCTCATCACCTTTTTAAAAGAGGAAAAGAGACAAAGAGAGAAATAAAGAAAAACGCCGACGATACTGGGCTTGTTTCCGCCGTAAGAATTTGGACTTTGCGCTCTGCTCAATAAACGCACGCTGTTTTTTTTACACGTATAGTCACCCTGAGGGTGGCAAAAGAGGATGGTCAAATCCTCCCTTTCACTGTATGCTTAATAACGTACCTATGGTGCAAGAAAAATGCGGGGGAGAGAGACGGGAGAACAAAAAGAGAGGCACGCCAAGACGAGATATTACGGAGAGACGACTCGGAGTCGAATCTTCTGTATAACTAATGTCATGCCTCCGGCTCTACGTTTTCAGCGGTTCTCACTCGACGTTACTCATATCAAAATTAAGTATTCCGAAATTTTATCTATTTTTCGTACTTAATAAAAATTGTGGGTTTATAGAAAATTAATAATTAATTATTGATGCATGATTACTTCGTTAATTAATTATTCATTTGGATTCCCAACCCTGCAATTCTTTCTGGTGTAGAATTTTGAAAACATTAATTTTTTTTGCATTTTCTCAAAGTTTAGACCTTTAAAGATATATCCTCGAACTTTACCAGCTTATAAGTTATTTAATTTTTTTTCGCGGAAATTTTTTTGTTCATTGTCAAAATATTAATAAATATGTTGTAGAAAAAAGAATAATAAAAATACCGCCATATTTTTTTTTAAATTCATTTGATTTATTTCAAATTTATCAAAATGGGGTGATTTTTTGTTTTGGAGTACGAGCAAAAATTAATTTTTACGATAATGAAGGACGAAAGTGTTTCGGAAACTGTAAAATTCGTTTTATGTATTCAGTTTCCCAGATCTATCTGAAAATGGCCCCTCGCATGCATAACACGTATTATATATGGGGCATTCCACGTCAAATCACGCGGTCATCGGCATGACCTCCTCAGATTTCGATGTTCAATGAATTGTGGGTTTTGATTGGCTCAAAATATGACCTCAAAAATTTAGATTTTTTTTTCTTCATTTTTTAGGGGTTGCTCGATCTAAAAAATCATTAAATTAAGGGAAAATATAAAGAGGGGCCTTTTTAAAATCAATTAAATTTTTTCACAAAAACTAGAGCCCAAAACAGATATTTTCGTCATAGTTCCATAATGGGCAAAAAATAATAACTATTTTTTTTTTAAATTTTAATTCATTTTTTTTTATAATTTCTTATTTTGATTATTTCTTCTAGTGAGAATAACAACGACAACAACAAAATTTTCGAAAAATTATTAGCTTCGACGACCTGAAATACAACGGATAATTTAAAAAAAAATTAAAAAAAAATAGTAATTGAAATTTAAAAAAAAAATAGTAATTCCTTTTGGCCCATTATCGAACTATGACGAAAATATCTGTTTTGGGCCCTAGTTTCTGTGAAAAAATTTCATTAATTTAAAAGAGGCCCCTCTTTATGTTTTCCCTCAATTCAATGATTTTTTAGCTCGGGCAACCCCTAAAAATGAAATAAAAATTTGAGGTCATATTTTGGACCAAACGAAACCCTCGATTCATTGGACATCAAAATCCGAGGGAGTCAAGCCAATGGCCGCATGATTTGACGTGGAATGCCCCATGTACATGTATATGGGGAAAAGGGGGAGTTTGCGTGATATTACCGGGATCTGATGTGCAACACGCCTTAGTCCGTAGTTATACCCGCGAAAGAGAGAGAGGAGAGAGATGAGAGAGATGAGAGAGAGAGAGAGAGAGAGAGAGAGAGAGAGAGAGAGAAAGAAAGAGGGAAGAAAAATATTTTAACCGGGGTCCGTGGGACGTCGCAGGCTTCAAGCTGATTCGTAATAAATTTTCGAGTCCCGTATACAACTATATAATCATATTCGAGCTTCGCGAAAGTGGAAGCTTTATTACCTCGTGAAAAAAAAACAACGGGGAAAAAAACGTAAATCAATAGCCACGCGGCCATTTTTTACCGTCACGAATGGCAAATGTCGTAATCGAGAGTCTCTCTCTCCTCTCTCTCTCTCTCTCTCTCAGTAGTTCTACGAGGAAATGGGAAATAAAAGTTTTTTCGAGCTTATGAGAAATATGTCGTTGAATTAATTTCGAGCTTTCAATCTCGCAACTCTCCTCCCCGGATTAATCTCAGGCAACTTTTATCTATATGTATATATGAGGGAAATATAAATGAGTTTCGTGTCTTGTGTGTTCAACATCGAGGGTTGGTTTTAAAGTTTAAAAAAAAGTCTCAAACGTGTACGTTTATCGTCGTATAAGCTCTTTTCTCTCTCTCTCTCTCTCTCTCTCTCTCTCTCTCTCTCTCTCTCTTCCTCTTCCTCCTCCTTTGGTAAAAAATGTGTATGCGTGGCCTTGCTCTCTTTTACTCTTTCTCTTTTTCAGTGGCGAGTCAGCATAATCTCGGGGTCGAGATTTCTTTTTTTTCCCCCAAGGATTTAGATAGCTGGCTGCAAGCCTAAGTGCTCTCTCTTTCTCTCTTTCTCTCACTATCATGCCCGGCTTCATTAGCCCCGTCGGGGCGATTAGATGCGGATAATGAAGGGCGCACGAGGGGGCTAAAAAGCTCTTTGCGCATTATGCATACGCGTGCGTGATTTTTTCTTCCCCTGCCTTCCATCAGCGCTGCACCGGAAATGGAGAGGATTCGAATTAATATCTCCCCGGAATGGTGTGGATTTTTTCGTAAGGTTTCTAGAGGGCGGAAAACTATTTTTAAAACAGGAATGAGGTTCTCCTCCTTTTTGAGAGATTGCCAACTGCGATTGAGTTTGCGCGGGAGTTTCAACCCCTTAAGGTTGCATTGAGGTGCAGGAAGAGTCGATTCTGTCGTTTTGTCTTGTATGAAGAATCTTCCCTGAAGAGAGCAATGTACTAAACTGTTAGGTACGATTGAATTATTGCAATGAATCGCGGAAAAGTCGTGATTGAGTCGTGAAACCGGAAGTCAGTAATCACGAGCCTGTAACTCTAGAACGGCTTGCAGCATGAGATTTTTGGTAGAATACTTTTTTGTAGAACGCAGCATTTTCTACGGAAAAGGTCCAATACGTATTGTCCGTGGGGACGACGGTTTACGCGGAAATGGATAAAATATTCCGTAACTCGACGACCCCGAAACCAAATCTGTTTCTCGAATTAGTTTAGAGGTTATAACCAGCAAACTTTGGTTCCGGCGATATTTTTGCGCAGGATATTTTTTGTAGAGAATTAAATTCGGCACGATAAAGATCTCTACCATTTTCCACACTTAATCACCCGATTCAAAGAAAATTGGCAACTTTTCGAGCTGTTCGTTCTCTCCATTCCGACATTGATTAGCCATTAATCATTAATTTTCTCGCAAACGCTCAGTCTTACGAATAATATGATTGGGACCTTTTTGGTAGAGAATTTCATTATAAACAAACAACATCTCTTGTCAAAATACCGTTTGACGACCTATTATCGAGTAAAATGGCCGTAGACGGATTTTCGTTTAAAACGAAAAACTAAAGTAACAAGTTTTCCTCGAAAAATTATTAAAAAAAATTATAATCGGTTGCTGGAAATTTCCAAAATTCAGTCATCCTTACGGAAGTTCGAGGCTTCGTAAAAGATCCATTGACTTCTGTATTAATTGAAAAAAAATTTTAACTGCTTTAAATTTTTTGAGTATCAATCTCGGCAGAACCGTATATTTTTTTTTTATGGACAGAGAATTCTGCAATATGTAACTGTTGAAACTGACGGCATTGTCACACCGGTTGCATTCAATTATACGCTCGTCCACGCAACGCTCGATCTATCCGCGCAAATACGCATTTCACTTCTCCAATTGGCCGTCTAATCGTTATCAGCGAGCCTGACCAACACACACGGACACTCACTCACATTCACACACACACACTTATGGTCGAAGCGATCGCTATACACGCTCTATACGGTTGAATAAGGGTAGATAAGAGAGCCACGTATGTCCGAAGGGATTTGCGTGTCCATTCTCTCTCTCTCTCGCTCTCTCTCTCTCTCTCTCTCTCTCTCTCTCTCTCTCTCTCTCTCTCTCTCTCTCTCTCTTTCTCTCACTCTCTCTATCATAGCTAGAGTGAATATATCGGTCGCGTAATACACGAGAGCCGGTTATATCCCCGTTATGCAGCAAAGTTACATATATATGTATATTCGAGGAATGAATAATGGCCGATATAACTCGCTGGGATCGAGTCGCACACACATCGGGTTTACACTTCAAATGGAGCAGCAGAATCGTCGAGCTTGCGGATTCGTGCGACACTATAGCAATTATATATGTATACATATATTTATCTATTTGAAATTTTCCGCTGATAATGAATATACAATTAAAAAAATGAAATTCCCACGGAAAAATGGCAAAAAGACCCATTTTCTGAGTCTGAGAGACCAAAATTGTCATTTTTATTTTTTGAAACTTTAACATCAATATCTTGAATATAGATATTCATTGGAGTGATAATATTGAATGGTGATTTTTTAAAATTTGAAATTGCAAAGCTATCAGTAGAAATTTCGTACAAGGATCAAGTTTTGGTTAATATTAATATTAAATTATGGTCAATATTAATTAGGTATCAATAATGACTAAAATCAATCATCCCATAGAATGGGATGATTGAAGGTTTTTAAAATTTAGCACTTTTTGGAGTAACTAATTCGTGTGCTTTTTTAGATACACTAGTGGAAAAAATTAAAGGATCAAAAAATTTTCCCAAGTTTTTAGTGGTTTTTAACAATGCTGTATCTCAATGAAAAATGGGCGTATCGAGGTCTAAAAAAAGAGCATTTTGAAGCTTGAAGTTTCTAATTTTCAGATCTTTTAGCAAACAAATTTCCGAAGCTACAGGTTTCACGCAATTATGAGAAATACCAAGAAAAAAAATTTGGCAAATTTGCATCGCTTCTTTTTTGGCTGTATTTTTTGGGAAAAAATTTTTCCAGTTGAAATATTACAGGGACCGGATAGCTTGTTTATTTAGCTTCAATTTGCTTTTTTTTGAGACCTCGCTGCGACCATTTTTCGCCGAGATATCGAGCTTTTACGAAAAAAGACACTTTTCTGTTTGACCAGTGTTATCTCAGCAACCAATGATCGCACAGAAATAAAAAAGGGCGTTTCACAAACTTAAATCTATGCGCTACAAGAATTGTCGATGGTTTTTTGAAAAAAAAATTTTTACATCCTTGCCATGAATTTGAAAAAACAGGAGAAAAAGGACTATTTATGGTTTTTTAGAAAATCGACGGCCAAATTAAAAACCACTAAAAATTTGGGAAATTTTTATGATCCTTTAATTTTTTCCCCTAGTGTATTACAAGGATTTTTTTTTATTCTGTCCAAAATACCAAGTCATAATAAGTAATCTAATAATACTTGGTAATTATTTTGAAAAAAATCGCTGGAGGGGTTGAAATTTCATGAAATTTCTTCTTTTATGAGGAAGCTAAAACTCATCGACATTAAACTTTCCCTCAAAAAAAACACGATTTGAAAACGAGACTGAAATTCCCTAATTTTCGATGCTGAGTGACATCGATTTTGAGCCAGTAAAATGAAAATCATCGTGACGTTGAACGTCGATGGAATAAAAATAATTATCAAGGAGAAATAGTTGACGCGGAAAATTGCAAATACACGAATAAAGTGCGACGATTCCGTTTCAACGCGAATTCACATTAACGAGAGCCGAACAAATGAAATTTATAATATAGAGTATGTACAAAAAGCGAGCGAATGATATTACTCGAAAATCGGCGGATTAAACAATTTTCATTCACGCGTCAACGATTCACGCTGATAAAATTTCAAATAACAATGGGAAATCCACGGAGTGTTATAATTTGGGGAAAAAGAGAGAAGGAGAGCGAGAGAGGCAAAGAATTAAATTGCATGCCAACGAGTCACGCGTATGAATTAATGAAAATATAAATTCCGCAAGATCGAATCGAGCGAGAATCGCGCGCGAGCTCGTTACTTTTTAATCGTCGCGGTATCTTTCAATTTCATCTTTTTCGGTGGACCGTACTCCGCGTGAATTAACACACGTTATATAGAGGAATTAAACGAGTCGCGCATGAATGAAAAAAACATTTGTCATAATTTTCGTTCAGATATAGTTCATTTTGGAAACGGGAAAATTGCAAATCTATTTTTCGTTTCTCGTCGAGATTGGAAAAAAAGAAATAAATTAGAATAAATGAATAAACGAGCAGTTTGACATTGCGAAAATGCGGGAAAATGCCGCAAGAGAGATGCGCGGAAGTGACGCATGTTTTAGTGAAAAGCAGGAGATTCGTCACCGGTGAAAAGTATACAACCGTAACGGCGAGCAAAAGCTGAAGAACGACGAATGAGAGAGCGAGAGAGAGAGAGAGAGAGAGAGAGAGAGAGAGAGAGAATGTTTGAACTGGGCAAACATGTTTTTGCCGTACGTACTGGATGTACAACGATACATACAGATCTGCAAAACGAGCGCGGGGGCAATTCCACCGCTTCCACATTCGCGGGTCGAGAGAGCCCGGAGTTTTCCAAACCCTCCCTCGAGCTCTTTTTTCGCGGACACTTTTAGGAGTGCTCTATACAATTGTGCGCACACAGCGTCCAATGCAGTCGGGTTTCCTACAGCCGCCAGCAAGAAGCTTGATAAAGAACGAACGCATAAAAGTCACGGTACACCGCGGCGAGTGCATTATATTGTATATCGAAGTAAACACGTGCATTGCTCGCGAGATTTTTTTTCTTTTTTTTACAACGGCGAATCGAATAGTACAGTTTCTTACGCCTTGCGCGACTCAATAAGTCGTTCAAACCGCCACTGTAATAAATATAGCGGCGCAAATCAGCACATTTACGTCTCTACCGGTTAAAACTCTTCCCGGAACGATTTTACAAAAATACGGCCGTATAACCTCAACCTTTTTGGGACTCTACCGAAGAATACTGGATATAAAAAAAATCTAACACGCATTTGGAAAAAACTGTACCAAATAACAAACTTACTACGTAGCAGGTTTGTTATTCGGTATAGTCATTTTTGGATGAGTGTTTTCTGGAAGAGTTTTCGTTTTTCTACAACGGCGAATCGAATAGTACAGTTTCTTACGCCTTGCACGACTCAGTAAGTTGTTCAAACTGCCACTGTAATAATTATAGTGGCGCAAATCGGCACATTTACATCTCTACCGGTTAAAACTCTTTCCTGAACGATTTTGCGAAAAGATCTTGATGGGACATCTCGACATTTTCGGGAATCTACCGATAATACTGAATATTAAAAAAAAATGTAACACGCATTTGGAAAAAACTGTACCAAATAACAAACTTACCACGTAGTAGGTTTGTTATTCGGTATAGTTATTTCTGGGTGAGTGGTTTTTGGAAGAGTTGTCTTCTTTTTTCTGCAACGATGAATCGAATGGTCAATTTTTTTATTTAAAAAACGTTTGAACGTCCATTGTGATAAATATAGTGGAGCAAATCGACACATTTACATCTTTACCGGTTAAAAATCTTTTTATTCTACGAAAATACGATCTCGATTGGACATCTCGACTTTCTTGAGACTCCACCGAACAACACTGAATATTACAAAAAAACAACACATATCTGGAAAAAACTATACCGGATAACAATCTTACCACGTATTAGGTTTGTTATTTGGTATAGTTATTTCTGGATGAGTGTTTTCTGGGAGAGTTGTCTTCTTTTTTCTACAACGATGAATCGAATAGTTAATTTCTTTATTTTAAAGCCGTTTAAACTGCCACTGTGAAACATGGTGGCGCAAATCTGTACATTTACATCTCTACCAGTTAAAACTCTTTTCTAGAACAATAATACCAAAATATAGTCCTGCCGGTAAATCTCGACCTTTCTGTGACTCTCCTGAACAATACCGAATATTTAAAAAAAAATGCATCCGAAAATAACAATACCAAATAAAAAACGTACTATGCGGTACATTTGTTATTCGGTAGAGTTATTCTCGGTGGTTTAGATTTCCGAAAGAGATACTTTTTGATTCTGACAAAGATATTATTCGTCAGAGTTACAAAGTAGCAGATATTAATCCTCTGGTTTATATTTCGGTGAATTTTTTTACGGTTTAGTAATCATCGGTACAGATGTAAATCTGCCTTCGAGTTGAATCGATCTCCTGCGAATTATCGACTCTCCACGATCAGCCGAACGAACGGCTTGACAAAAAAGTCAACCGAATGCGGAACAAAAAAACAACCCTTTTCCCGCATCGTGTCTGAAACAGAGGGTTTGATAATGGACTCGCGAATGAGAGGAGAAACGGAGCGGGGAGAAAAAAAATTCATTACGATTGCATTCAGCACGCGAGCCTCGGGTGCGTGCAGCGTCCGATTGTTCGGTCAGTTCCACGCTCTCTGGGTATGCATATAAAAAATGCACTACCGGTGCGCACACGGCGCGTCTCCATCGCCTCCGGGGAGGACACGCTGGACACGCGCGTGTGTATGGCCATTTTTTTTTGTTTCTTCCTTCCTTCTTTTTTTCTCTGTACATATGCACACAGTGCGTCAAGAATCACGTGAGAGTTTGTTGAACGTTCGCCAACTTCAACGACTCCGTTCCGTCATTGCATTCTCTTTTTTCCATGATGGGAACCATTGTTTTCCATCGACATGCGAAAAAGTCGCAGAATATAGAAAAGCTCCCTCGACACCGAAGGCCAAGAAGATACGACGTACTTCTTTGCCGTAGAAAATTTTTGTAGCCATAGCTTTTTATCGCGTTCCAGCGTCAACGTCGTCCGTATCTTGAGCCGAATTGACGCTGGCACTAAAATCTCACAAAGGGCGCCATTGATGGCGTCAGAACGAGGTAAAAATGGAGCCAACGCCGTGAGTCAGGTCCCGGATTTAATATCCGTAAAAGGCAGTACGGACGCTGTCTTCCAACGGTTCGGCAGAGTGATACGCTGCGGAATCGCTGAAGGACATTCAAGGGCGAATCCCTTCACTTCCGGAAAATGGGGGCGCGAAAGGGCGGCGAGAAAACCAGGGCCGTACGCGTTTTGCCGCTAACACTGCTGTGCCGTAATAATAACCGGTGACTACTTATAGATAGGAAAAAACGGTCTTAACCAAGGAATAACGAGATCCTTCTCTCTTCTCGCGCGTTACGTGTTTGTGCGCGCCCGCACGGAGTTAATTTTGTATACGAGCCGTAGCGTATACAACATTGCCGGGGAAGAGAGCATTCTGCGTCGTATATCGCCATCGCGGAATGGATACTCCACCTTGGTAGTAATAAGCCGTACGGTATTATATACCCGGGGATGGCGTGTACTTGAGTATATTACGATAGGGCGCGATACGACGAGGCGCGATATCGCGGGATACTTTCCACCGTAATCCAAATGCTGCCGTATATGAGGGATTCTCCGTCAATTCAGCCACTTTTTTTTCGACCATTTCAGATCTGCCCCATAATTGGTTATATCAAATTACTACTAAAAGGCATTCTATGTGAATTTTTGCAGATTTTTTAATTCAACATTTTAGAAAATACAATTTTTTTTTCAAATGAATATATCTCGGAAACTTGAAGTAACTGAAAAAAAATGTCACTACATACAAGTTGTAGTTTTGTGTTATCTTTCGAGCGGATGACTTGAAATAATTTTTACGTTCCGGTAATCCTGATTTTTTACCAAAAAAGTGGATAAATATTTTTTTATTTAAAAAATGCCATTTTTTTTGGCTGAAAAAATTAGTCTTTCGGTATATCTGACGATATCGCAAAAAAAAATCGCCAGAGTGGCACGGATCGAGGTTCTAGGGTAAAAAAATGAAAGCACACAAATTAATTTTTTTTCTACCGCAACCTCGTTGACATGTCTCAAAAACTTGAAGTTACTGAAAAAAATGTCTGCACATAAAAGTTGTAGTTTTGTGTTAGCTTTCGATTGGAATATTTGAAATAATTTTTACATTCTGGAAACGCAGATTTTTTACCAAAAAAGAGGGAAATTATTTTTTTATTTAAAAAAAGCAGTTTTTATTTCCCTGAAAAAAATTACAGTCTTCCTGTATATCTGACGATACTGCATAAAAATCACCAGAGTGGCACGGATCGAGGTTCTAGGGTAAAAAAAATGAAACCACACAAATTATTTTTTTTTCTACCGGAACCCCGATCCGTGCCACTCTGGCAATTTTATCGTGATATCGTCAGATATACTGGAAGGCTCTAAAATTTTTTCAGCCAAATAAAAAGTGCTGTTTTCGAATAAAAAAAAATAATTTCCCCCTTTTTTGGTAAAAAATCAGCGTTACCGGAACGTAAAAATTATTTCAAATATTCCGCTTGAATGCCAACACAAAACTACAACTTTGAAGTGCAGACATTTTTTTTCAGTTACTTCAAGTTTTCGAGATATATTTATTTGGAAAAAAACGGCGATTTCTAAAGTTTTGAATTAAAAAATCTAAAAAAATTCACATAGAATGCCTTTTAGTAGCACTTTGATATAACCAATTATGGGGCACATCTGAGATGGTCGAAAAAAAGTGGCTGAATTGACAGAGAATCCCTCATATATCTATACGTTGGTATAGCGAGAAATTCGAATCTGTTCGCATGTGAGAAACACATCCGAAGAGCTTGCGTATGGTGGCCTCTCTCTATGGTCGCCTTTCACGGTGCACTTCGATATTTTAAACCAGAGGTGATTCTGAAGTTGGCAAACTGCGCCACAGCAGCGCGTTATAGGGGATGATATCACGGGCATCTCCTATCGGATTTTTTATGACGGATGAACCGTCCTTCGCTGATGGTTGGGTATATAAAATTGTTTTCCTACTTCGGTGTTCCGGCTTGCGGAAGTTTTGAATTATTCAGGACGTCTTTCGGGTCGTCAGGCTTCGGGACATGTGTTTCGTTATCGATAAACGATTCAACGGGTAATCAAGAAATCAAAATAGGTTGCGTCAATTGTAAAATTGACGCAGGCGCAATTATGAAGGGGTCCGACAGGTTTTCCATCATCTTGACTCAATGAATTTCCCAGGACAGTCCGTTGAGCACACTTTGCGGTGTACTCGCGCATCGTCATGCGCATCAACGCGATTTCATCTTGATTCCTGGCCTCGTGTTCAAACTCTCACGTTGCGGCATTACACGCCGAGAAGTGTACGAGGATCCACGTTGATTTGTAGTTATGGGTAGCCATAACGTATACCTCTCACATTGCCAGCCGTATATGGGGCATTCCATCCCAAATCGGACAGTTTGAAAAACTTTGTTTTTATTTCCTCAATTTTTTTTTATTTTTGAGTACTTATCAAAAGACCCTTCCTGTTAAATTTTGAGATTTTTTTGATTACCCGTTCAAAAGATATTAAATTAACAAAAAAACCGCTCTTTTGTTGGTATTTTGGTCATAACTTCTTTAATAATGATCGAAATTGAAAGTTTTTTTTTCAAAATTTTTTTTTTATGGCCTTTTCAGAAAAAAATACAACAAAAATATTCGACGTGTTTTTGAATGAGTTTTTTAAGTTTTAAACGTAAAATCGCGTTTTTAAAAGTGATGGTCATTTTTTTTTCAATCTTTTGTTTCAAACTATCGGTCTAGTCTATCGGGCTAGTCTCAAATTTTTTAGACTAGTCCGATCATGGGATCTCAATAACTACTATTTTTTTTCGATTTTTAGTTAATTCAATATCTTTGGAACGGGTAATCGAAAAAATCTCAAAATTCAACAGGAACAGTCTTTTGAAGGGTACTCAAAGATATAAAAAAATTGAGGAAATAAAAAAAAAAAAAGTTTTTCAAACTGTCCGATTTGGGATGGAATGCCCCATATGTATTTATGGTATGGGAAAGTATGTTTGCTTCAGCATGTTCGAAATCGCAGACTCGTGGATGCATGGAACCGACGAAACAGACGCCAAAGCGTCGCGGCGCCATGGAATGCGCGTGTAAAAAATGACAGGGTTCGCCAGGCTTTGCCCTCACCCCTTTGACTCGCCGGATCGTGGAAACACGATGATATATATATATATATGTATCTATATACATATTTATCAGGGAGTGCGAGTGCGTACCAAAAGTAATGACATGTAGTCACGAAGGTAGACGTGTCCTCCCCCGCACGTAAAAAATTCGCCGAATGAGCTTTGAGCGAGAATGGGCGGAAGTGGTTGCCGTAGGCGATGATTGCGAGGTTAGCCGATCGCGATTTATCCGATCACGCGGAATATAATCATCGTTATCGGGGTCTTTCGAGGCATCAAAAATCTCAAAGAGAACGTTCAACGGAACATTAAATCCTCCTACCCAGATGTCTCGTTGTGTATCGCTCGGGCATATGCTTATGGGATCCATTTCTCCACTGACGTGAAATCGACTTTCCCCAACCGGAATATATCCGTCGGTGGGAGAGATAAAAGAGATATGTATTCAGGAACGATAGTGAGAGAGAACCACGAAGATACGCCACGTCTTTGATCGAGAACTCGTTATTTCTCATGATCTCTCTTACAAAGTTCCGATTCAATGGCCAGAACTTCAGACGTACCTCGAAGGTGCATTATATCGAGGTGGATGGACGAATAAAATATGAGATTGAAAATGGCTGATGTCGGCTTTGACGGCGAGAAAAAGGGCGCCATAACGAGTGCGATTGATCGCGAAGTCTTGTGATGTATGTTTGTGAAAGAGACTGAGATGCATTTGGGAATGAGGTATATCGAGAATCCGCTGGAACTGGGTTGCATTCGTCAGAGCTGAGTGATGAAGACGTTCCGCCACTGTGACTTTAACTTATGCCTGGCTCTTAGCCGCCAGCCAACAGCCAGATGCTGTCTAATCAGTTAGGCCACCGAGTTCCAGCCTCTTGATGCTCGACTGTCAGTCTCGTCTTGATGGTTCTCGCTTCTCTAAAATAAATAAGGCGCCAGAAGAAACTCTTGGGATAGTGCACCTATCAATATCTTCAACGTTCAGGCCCATGTCACTTCATGTGCCTTCCATGTCTGCGTCGTTAGTAGTCATTCTACAACTCTACAAACACAAACACAGACCCTCGAACACAGGACAACAGGGTCGTTGAACACTCACCGCACTTCCGTCCCAGTTGATGATCGCCATAGTTGGATTTACCGTAGGTATACATCCACATCGAGCTCAGGTCCGTTCGCATCATCCGCGAGGAATGACCCTGACTCATCGTTCGTACGGACTGATAGATTCACGAGTGGAATCGCGAACAGAGAGATGCATTGTTCCGCTGAAGAGACCGGTCGATCCACGACAACGGTTCGCACGAGGGGCAGGAAGACATTGGATGGGTAATACGACTCTCTTGGTGGCTTCTGTCCATGCGTGTCCAGCCTTATGGAACGGACATCGTTCCTGCATGGATGGAATGGGTGTGGATGCTTTTGGGAGGTATTTTAGCCACCTCGTGAAGTCAACGACGCGGTTGATGGATGGTTTCGCGACCCGAAGAACCATTAACACTCGAGAATATGCGGTAAGCGCTTCGAGACGAACAATGACCCAGCGTGGATCCTCCGTGACCGACAAGAAACAACTATGCAGTCATGGAACCAGTTACCATTGACATTCCAAGGTGATTCTGATGCTACGGCGGGTTACGAGTTCCAAGTTTACTGGTGGGATACGACGAAGGATCGAGAACCATCAGTCCAAGAGCCCCTGAATGTTTTCATTGAAGGAAGGGATTGTAAAAATAGCATCGAATTAGCGCGTAGTCGCTACATTCCTGGTGGAAGATGTAACCCGTCAAAATACCGATCCGGAGGTCTTTGGGTTGTTGTTTTTATGACAGTTGATGAGGCTTAATGAGTTTGATGTAATTGGACCGAGGAATTTTTCGGATCGAAAACAAGAGAGGTCGTTCGACGTTCTTCTCCGCGAGACACCTTCGCGTCCGGTTGCACGTGTCCTCGGGTCAGATGTCTTGTTCTCTTCGGTTTCCATTTGGTCTTTTCCCTCGGGCCGTATTTCACTGTTGCCAAGTCTCCGAGTGCCCGGGGGCCTTTTTTTCTCGTCTTCTGTAGCCGCGACGAAATCCCCATACCATTACCGTCGGATTCCTCGTTCGATGGGCCCCAAAAGACGCTAAGGCGGTTGGGTGGGGCCTCAAAAGAGTATGGGTGAACAAAAAGAAGCCCGGGCGCCTCGGCTTTTATCTCTCGCCACGCGCGTTCATGTTGATGGTAATAAGCCTCCGTTAAGGCGCGCATATTATGACAGGTTTTCAAGATCCAGGACCACCTCTTTAACCATCTTGAAGAATCCAAAAGAACCAAAACACAACGCGTTGTGCGGGGTGAACGGCGATCTTCCGCCTCCTCCTCCTCTTGTTCGTCTCTCTTTTCTATCTTTCACTGGCTCATGCCGCGCTTCAATCTTCACTCAACCCTCCGAATCCTCTTTCTCTTTCAACTCGCGAGCTGAAGAAGCCTCTTTTCGTCTTCCATCAGCCCTCTGTCTCCGGCGTCCTCTCCATTTCATTCGCTCGAGTCTCACTCCGTTGCGCCCTTCTCATTCTCTCAAGAAGAGGCAACGGAAAAATGGCAGTCATTTTTTGTTCTCTCTTGCATTTCAACGGTACCGCGCAAGTTTCACAATGTAAGCCAGCTCTTTTTCAAGCTGCGAAGAAACGCTGAATGAGATGGCTTAATTAAGAAATCGTGGCGAGTGTGCTCCGGCGCACTCGTCACCAGGTATAACTGTATAAAGTGAAACTCACACGAAGAAGGGATGCATCTTGAACAATGATCCACCGTGATTCAACATCGTTCTTACAGAGGCCAACCTCGTTGAATGCGTCTCGCGCGAGAGACGTTGATCGATGAATGCAAAACTGCTTGAATGCAGTCTTTAACTCTTAAATATTGAATATATTCAAAATTCTCACAATTGACTCCCTGCTCATTCAAGCACAGACACGATATCGTCAATTCAATGAGATTTCCTGGTGAATTTGTTATGGCACCTTCTTTGGAATTCTCAAGGAGATCTTTGGTTGCTTACTCGACGATTTGTGACTAAATGCTGTGCAAATAAGGCGGAACATCATGATGTTTCATCAATGGAAATTGCCCCGAGCAGGGTCACTGCGTTTTTGCTCCCCGAGGCGATCGATTGCAAATGGGGAAGAACTTTCCAAGCCAATTATCAAGCTCTTCAAAACCATCGGGGGAATTCGTCACTGTTACTTCAGACACGGTGTAAACATGTAAAGGGATGCAGAAAACCGAGAAAGTCAAGAGAATATTTTCCGGGCTTGTTTTTGTTCTCAATTCATTTTCTTCAGCCTAATCGGAATGAAACAATTTACGATCGCAAGGTTCCGCGTAACATTTTCTAACAAGCTTAGAAAATTCTCGGTTGAGAGAATCTTCCAGGAACTTTTTCTACAACCGATGTCCCAGCAATTTAGCAACGTCTCTTGCGCGAAAGGTGGAAGGGTGGAATTTTACGAGCGCAGAAACATTGTACCCAGAGCAGGTGAATGCGTGGAAGAAAAGATTATTACCGCTATTTGTTGTCACCCAACAACGGCACATTAAATAAATGATGAGAAGGGAAAAGGCGAGCTCGGAGAACGGGGTAGTTTTGCTTCAACCCTCGCGCGAATACGTTGTGTCTTCTCGATGAATGTAGGAGTTCATGCGGTTGTCAGAGGGGCTTTCTGCGGTCGCAAAACGTTGGATTATGGTATTCCCCGCTGGGAACGAGCGATCGATGACAGAGCCGGAATGGCTCTGACGGCTCGTCTCTGGCGCGTCAACGTGTCTTTCCCGCGAAATCATCAACGGCATCAAGACCTCAGTATCCCGAATGGACGGTTTTCAACAGCGTGAATGTCGTTTTCATGTTAATCGATACTTTGCTCGCGTTTTCATGGAAATTACGATCAATTTCCGCTGGCGAATTCATCGCAACTTCACGGAAAGCTCAGGGAGAAGATGGAAAGGAAACTACTGAGAAGCTGGAATTTTTTAGGGTGGCTTGATGTGTCCCATGTTTGACTTTTTGACGGCAGTACAGTTTTGCTCGGCATAATCGTGTTGGAAAATTGATCATCGAAATTTCGACGAATTTTTCATGCTTTTTTCTCGACAGCCCAGTTGTATGTTGGAAGAGGGATGATAATGGAGGAGGAATCGAACGATGGGTAAATGTCGAGCGGGTGTCCAGAGGATTATCGTTAACGCGAGCGACTCTGTTAAACACAAATACATGGCTCCTGGCTGCTGTTGCTAGCTCTCTGCGCACAGAATGTTCACACTACTTTCTATCGTACTGCAGCTTACATGAGGGAACTATACACGCATATACATAGGTATATTGATGGATAGAAAAAAAAGGAGGAGGAAAGGGATCACGCGCCCGTACGGACAAACGAGTTTTCGGTGTCGGACTGTCGATTGACGAGGAGGCGCGAATGTATATATGAACGTAGAAATGTAGAAATGTGTGTGAGCCAGTTCTACCGGGGTGACACGAGAGTCTCGTTCACCCAGCGTGCTATCGGGTTTAGGTGTCGGATTGGCTGGTTAGGTGTCAGAATATTATCTCTGAAACTCGTGGAAACGAGAGTGCTCGCTAACGAGCACGGAACATGGTAAACGGTTCTTCGTTTTTCGTTCTTCGTATCAAAACGTGTAAGCGAGTATGTAGAATCGCGGAAAGGATTTATCGTAGGAGACAAAAAATGGGTCGATACTTTGCAGAAAGTTGGGAAAGAACAATCGTTTGCGAGGCTTATTGAGCAAATGAGGCGAATTTGAGGTTAAATATTAAAATTAATTTTGACAACTAATTTTAGGTGGGAATTGGGGAATTAGGGAATTAGGAAATTAGGATCAATCATTCATTTTCTTTCATTACACGTCAAATTCCTTTTTTCTTCGATTAAAATTAAGATTTTTCAATCTGTAGTTTGAGTAACTAAAACACAGTCATTAACAATGTTAGCAATGTTGGCTCTGTAAAGTTAGCAGAGGCAAGTCTCCAAAATCAATTTAAGGCAGTATTCTGGTCTAGAGACAAATTTTGAACGGTTTGTCAAGCTCGAAAAAAAATATCTTTACCATTCTTTTTTTACAACACATTTATTAATATTTTGATAATGAACATAAAAAATTTCGAGAAAAAAAACGATAAATAAATTATAAGCTGATAAAGTTGGGGCTAAAAAAAAGAGGTTGTGCTGGCTGACACGATTGCAACTCTTCTAGTCATCGGATACAAAATTTGAAAAAAGATTCTTCATTAGTAAGAATGTTGACAAGGCCCCTACCTCAGAAAAAACGGAAAAAAAATTTGCAAAATGGCGGTTGTCCAAAGAAAAAAAGGCATTTTCCGACTTTTAATAGTAAACAAAATAATTTTGATACAAAAGTGGTAGGGGCCATAGAGAATTATTTGGGTTGAGTAGGACTTGAAACATCACGTCAGCCATGTTGAAAAAATTAGTTTTGAGAAAAACGTCACTAAAATAGCTATAACTCTGTAAATTATTGGAATTAAAAAATTTCCTTTCGAGGATATATTCTTAAAGGTTTAAGCTTTAAGAATATTAAAAAAAAATTGGCTTCTTCAAAATTCTAGCCCAGAATACTCCCTTAACTGAACGATCCACCGAATAGCAACTTTCTTTGGACAAAAACTACGGTATGACTCCAGATTTTTAAAACTTTTTTTTAATCATCACGATTGCGAATAAGGGGGGAAATGCGAATGACGCGAGGGAGGTTATTCGAATAACCCGGAAGTTGTATGAAAATGGTGAGCGGACATGCATGAGTAACGATTCCCTTTTTGTCTCGAATTCAGGACAAAACGCGTTGGATACGCGTATAATACGTGGTGCACAATCGTTGGCGATATAATCCGGCATCGATGACGATGGCAATGCCGGAGTATGGCTTTTCGCGATGATGGAGGAGGCAAAGTATATATAAATACTGCACCCACGTGCGCGCATGTACAATCGCGAATGGTTGATGGAAAAGGGCAAGAGAGAAGGAGGAAGTGATCTCTCGCAGTCTCGCTTATTCCTCTTTCTCTGTTTTGGAGGGGGCAATCGGAGTCAGCCGACCAACGGCCAATTAATAATAACGAGGACGGCTGTTTTGGCATTATGGAAAATTATCGCTTTTAATGCGACGAGAGAGAGAGAGAGAGAGAGAGAGAGAGAGAGAGAGAGAGAGAGAGGGAGAGCGTTATGCATCCTGTCCCTTTCTCTCTGTTACGGGATAAACGCGGACGCGGTAACGCCGTGAAAAAGAGACGAAACGATTATTCCTGTACAACCGATACAACGCGGCAGCGAGAAAATACACGAATCTCGTTTCGCGCCCATTAATCGACAAAGAGAATTTCTCTCTCGCAATATATCGCACTCCAACTCCTCCCTCCGTACTCAGCGTTATTCACTGAACATCGTATTACCGGAAACACTCTCCAGTTCTCTCTTTCTCTTTCTCTCTCTCTCTCTCTCTCCCTCTCTCTCTCTCTCTCGTTTTGCATGTCTCCACTTTTAGAGTTTCAGTTCTCGTGTAAAACGTTTCGCCATTCCCGAACAAAAAGGCGTATCGTCCGCGGAATTGAAGACGCGGGGTAATGGTGGTCAGGCCCTTTTGTTCTCCAACGAGTCGAATATATATCTTCTCGCTTGTAATTTTTTGCGTTACGTAAAACACGGAGAATGGCAATCGGCCAACGGAGAAACTGTATATTTTCCAGTAATGGAGAAAAATTTTCCCATTCGAACGAAGCTCCTGCAACGTTCGAAAATAAAACGCAGGAGGCAGTTGGTTTTTTCTTTTTTTACATATTTGTTGCGAATAAACGGAGGCTTAATTAGTCATAAATGTCGCGAACAAAAATCCCTCTATTGAAACTTTGCTCGCAGTTTTCCGCTCGGTTATTGATTTTTTAGACTCATTTCCTGGCTTCGAATACTGAAATCTTTGGCGCAGTTTAATGGGAATATTAAGTGTGAAAAATTGTGGGCAAGCAACGATATTTATTTGTAAATGTAACCGATAAAAAAGTCGTTGAAATGGAAGCTTGAGATTTATTAAAAAAACAATTATTTACGACACAACTATGAATAATATCGAGACGAAAATTGACACAGTCATTCGAGACACCCTAAAGTATCATTCAGATTTTTTTGGATGTTTTTTTCTTATTTGTTTATTATTATAAATTAATATAACAAATTTCTAATAAGTTTTCGGCAAAAAAAAATGTCTCGGAGAATAAGGGCTCTTTAGAGAAAATCAGTGGACCATCTCAAAATCTTCCAAAAAGATTGAATAACCCTTCCCAAACCTCAAACCGCAAATTCCCTTTAGAATTATTTCTAAAGGGCAAATAAGCCCGCAAATTCCATCTTAATATCGTCAAAAAGGTAAAGGCCCCTCCTCTCGAATTTAAGGGTGGTAAATTTTTTTTCTTAACAAGGGTGATGTGCAATAATCAGTTAACCCTATTCCCCGGATTTTTTTTCCTATAGCGCGTATACAGAGCGATTCTACAGCCAGAGGGTGCGCGAGAGTAGCGAGGGATGAAAACACGACCAGAGGGTGTGCATTTGTACAGCGAGAGCAAAGGTTGGACCGAAGAGAGAGAGAGAGAGAGAGAGAGAGAGAGAGAGAGAGAGAGGGCAAAAAAGGAATGAGGGTGTACATAAATACCGAAAATGTATACACCCAAGAGAGAGAGAGAATATTGCCGAAAAATTTATGTGTCCACACGCGTGTGCCCCGCGGTCGGTAAAGGGGTGAGCTGTTCTCCCACCCCCGCGAGTTTGTACCCGAATTTTCCCGCGAACCGGCGGGATTTTATTTGCTCAAAATGGGAGCACACAGAAGTCCGTACGCTGGTAATATATATATATATATATATATAAATATATGTGTGTGTACTTCGAGTATATACGCGCGATACGGGCGAGGGAAACAAACGAAATACGTTGAACAGCCGACTGAATAATTAGCGAGTTGAAAATGAAAGTCGTCTGGCGACACGATATTTGCCAGCCGAAAAACAGAGGATTCGGAGGAAGAGGCGCATTTGGCGAAACCGAGGGAAGCGCTACCGTTTTTCATCCCCCCTCCCACTAACGTCACTTCCATCCCTTACATTGAGGGGGTGGTTTTTGTAATACGGACTGGCCTAATTCACTATCTTGTAAAACAGCTGTCGCGATAGCTTGTGAAGAAGCATCAGGGGTGCGTTTTCTTGCGCTTTTTTGAAAATATTGGGATCAACATATTTTTGGGTATTTTTTTAACAGGGGTTGTTTTAAGCGTCGAATTTAATGTTCTCAATTTTTTTCTTCCTTTCGATAATGCCGAACATCAAGTTTCACTGTCATAGTAATTAAATAATAATAAAATGAATAATGTTAATAATTAATTTATTAATAATTAATTGTATTAGTTTTATTTATTTATTAATGTTATTATTTAACTATTTTCATATATATTAATTCATTTTATTAATTTTGATGACTAGATAAAATATCAAATTATGTACTTTTATCATCGTTAAAATCATGGACTTTTGGAAGGCAAATGTACTTTTGATTATTATTTTATTTTACATTTTAATGCCATTCAATTCTATTACGGGGCAAATCAAGTTTACTCCGTAGAATTTCTTTTTCCCATCTTCAATTTCATATTTTACATTTTTATTGTATATTTGAAAAAATACGGTAAAACTGGATCACGGTTTTCAGTTATTTTGTTTTTATTAGTATTGAATTATTCATAATTTAATGTTAATTATTACTAAAAATAATTAAATAATAATTAAAAACCTTGATCCACTTTCACCTAATTTTTTGCAAAATGTAATTTTAAAAAAATGTAAATTTAAGATGGGAAAAAAATTCCATGGAGGAAACTTGATTCACCTACTCATAGAATTGATGGCATTAAAATGCAAAATAAAAATGAACTTGAAGTTCTGAACATTAAAATGAACGGAAAATCGAATAACTTATTCTTTTAAAGGTCAGTTAAGGCCCTTTAACATTTTGAAAAAAATTCTTCAAAAATCTTTCAATTTAAAAAATGATTATTTACCAAGCATTTGGTCAGCTCTTCTAGATTTTTGTTAAACAAATAAATTTGTCGATTTTTTGTTCAACTGAGCGTTCAAAACGTTAAGTACATAAATAAAATGTAAAAATAAAATGAAACGTAAAATAAAATAAAACAAATAAAAAAGTGTTTGAGTTCCAAAAGTCCATTTTAGGGATGAAAAAATTAACCTTCCGATATTGTTTAAAAATTTCAAAGCAGCATCGAGACTTTGTATTTTGTTTCCAGTTTAAAAAAATGAAAAAAGAGGCATTTTTGTTTTTAGGTCATGAATATTTTCAACAAATTCGCGAACCATTTTTCCCGACTCACCCCTACTTGTACTGGATATGTACTACCCTCCAGGCTCTCGTCGCGCACGAGACTGAGCAAAAACGACCCCGTTAGTGTTTTGGCCTCATCGCAATTTCATCGATGCGCGCTTCAGTCACGGTTCTGGGTTCGCTTTTTCCCTATATATATGTCTATAGATATGTATAATAGAGAGTGTACATATCGCTTGTAATCTCATTAAATGCTGCTCATTCAGCTCTCGTTCTCTCTTTTTTTCGTGCACAAAATAATGCATAAATAGTGTCTTCTTCGTGAGCGTAAATTAGAGTCAGTTTGCATCTGTTATCATGGATGTTAGAGCTTCATGTATTTTAACAGCTGTCGCGACGTTACACGAGCAAATCTCATCAATATGATTTTTGAGTATCGATTTGTCGTTCGCTATTCAAATACTCAAATTTCTCAGAAGTGTTTCACGGTAGAGTTTTCGGATATAGATAGTTTTATAGATATATATTGGGTTAACTGATCCATCTCATCTCGTACTTTCGAGGCTCCTGAAGTTTACTCAACTAACGATCGTGAACGATGATTCGGTGCGTCGTGAAACGAACGGACGATGTACGTGAGAGAGAAGCTGGTTTGTATTGTATTTTAAAAAAAGATGTGCCAGGAAAGTGCCACAGAGCGAGTGACCACTATTTTTGTGACCGCGGACACGAGCGATGTTTGACGTTGAAATTAAGACTCATCGAGAGACGCTAATGGAAATGGCAAATGAATAGTCGAACAAGCGACGAGACAGGTATGGGAAATTCCATGTCAAATCGCGTAAAAAAAAATTTAGCTTCATGGCGAGGAAGAAACAGACTTGAATCTTGAGGAAATAACTCTGGAAAGCTCGGTTTGGGAATTTTGAAAAATTTTCACCAATTTTTTTGTTTCAAATATGATTTTTAGGCTCCAGGGGGTTTGCTATTTTTATCGTCAACCCTTAACTTGGCCAATTTTTACAGAAATTTTAATCCAATTTTGAGACGAATTTATTCTTCGACGTTTGTATAATTTATTTATTTTTTGAAGTTTCCATAAATCTTGAGAAAAATCAAATTCTTTGATTTCTGCAAAAATTATGACTGATCAAAAAAATGAGATTATATTCTCAAAATATTTTTCTTTCCCTCTTTTTCGTCCTTTCAAATTTGGTGAAACCTTCAAAGTTAATCCTCCGCTGGAGGCATCAAGAAAAAATGGCTCTTCTCGCTGTTATCACACTGTCCACGGCAAATAAAGTCGTCGAGGACAACGAGATGAGAAAAAAGCGGATCGAAATTTAAAAAAAGGTCGAAATTAATCGAGAGACGTCGATACGCGAAATATCGCGAGAAATATGTGTATGTTTGCATAAATATATTACCGGATAAAACAGGCTTCCAGCGTGGAGTGTACACGACGTTCTCCGGGCAAATTGCACTTGAGGTGCTTGAAGATTTAAAGTTTTCTCTCGTTTCTTCGCCCCCCCCCCCTTTTTATTACATTGCACTGACCGTGGGGTCAAGCGAAGTGGAGATCCTGGCAAATATACTTGAACGCTGGACCACTTTGGTCGGTTACGTTCTCTCGTTGCACGCTTGAGAAAAGAGAATGAGGAGAGGAGAGAGAAAGAGAGAGAGGGGACGGCAGAGAGAGGGGGATAAAGAGAGGCTGTGAGAGGAGCAAAAAAAAAATATGGTGGAGGATCAAAGAAGAGAAAGAATCTTTCGTGTTCGGGGATGGACAACCCGACCTTTCAATAAATCGTCCTCTATCAAGATGACTCGGTGCTCTCTTCTCGACTCTGGGTGCAAGTGTGGCGTCTCCATCCAGAATTCTCTTTCTCTCTCCCTCTCTCCCTTTTAACACACTTTTTTGTAGCTATCTTTTTCTTGGTCTCTTTCTCTTTCTTGCCCATTGCAGGCAAAAGAGCGTCAAGAGCACCGGAGAAAAAGCAAATTGTAGACTTTGTGAGACCATATTTAAAAAAAAATAAATATATTAATATGATCAATAATTATTGAGAACAAAATTTCCAGACTCTAAAATTTGCCAATAAAATATCTACATGAATCTAGGATGATTTAATGACAATAGGGTTGCAATGTAGTGTGTAATAGAAAAAAATTCCATTGCCCACTGCAATGTAATGTGTAATGGACAAAACTTTGATTGCAATTTTGGGAATGGAAAAATATAGATGAATAAATTATTGCAGTTTTGCATTACATTTTATTGACTTAGGACTTAGATTTTTAGAATTATAATATAGATGCTTTTTAGAATTTGAGGTATCTGAAAATCTAAGTCCTAAGTCAATAAAATGTAATGCAAAATTGCAATAATTTTTTTTTTTCTATTCTCAAAATTGCAATCAAGGTTTTGTCCATTACACATTACATTGCAATGGGTAATAGAAATTTTTTCTATTACACACTACCTTGTAATGGCTAGGGTTGCAAATAATGCATTACTTTTTTTAATACAATTGGTTTTTCATTAACCATTAACATTTAATGGTTAATGGAAATGATTTTAATGGTTAATGAAAATAATATCCATTAACCATTAAATTTTAATGGTTAATGAAAATAATTTCCATTAACTATTAAATTTTAATGGTTAACGAAAATAATTTCCATTAACCATTAAATTTTAATGGTCAATGAAAATAATATCCATTGACCATTAAATTTCATTAGCCATTAAAAAAGTAATGGTTAATGCATTACTTTTTCATTAAAAATTTCGCAACCCTGAATGGCAACAATTAAAATTAGAAAGTTTTTCAATTACTTTGAAATGCTCGACAAGTATTATACATGAGCTTTTAATTTATGAAGAGAATTTTTCGAATTTATGGTATTTTCATTTACTCTATGTGAAAACATAATAAATAATGATTAATGAATATTTTTTCCTACTGTAATGTCAACGAGTTCCAATAAATTTCTTCGCGGAAAATATGGTCAAACGATGAAAAATATTTCAAAAATTAATTAAAAATTGATATCAATAATTAATAAATTAATTAAATTAGGCCCTTGATTAAAAGATTTTAAAAATTATTTTGGTTTGAAAATATTTTTTAAATTATTTTGATATAAAAATATGTCAATCCTTGAATAAAAAATATTCAAGCTTGCTGAATATTTTTCTTTCACCGTGTCTTGAGACGAGATATGAAGAAAAGACAGCTGTCGCATTCGTTTCGCGAGTGCATGAAAAAAAAAAAGCAGAGCCGAAAATTCGGAAGAGTGCTTTTCTCCACCCTTACCTCGCGCGATTTTCATCCCCCTCGCGGCGAATGCCTTTGGCAACGGGGACCGAAGGGACATCAGGGTCTTTTCCAAGACACTTTCCCAGGCTTGGCAATGTTTATTAATTTTTCAAGACTCTCTTCGCGTATGAAGAGCGAAAGAAACAGTCCTTCTTGCACAAAACGTGCGCGGACTCGCTCCATGCGATTCCCTCGAGTGTCTCCTTCATACGTCTTACACCCTCTCTCTCTCGCTCTCGTAAAAAATGCAATTTTCCGAGACGCACTTTGCGAATTACGGAAAATACGAGCCGCGTCTGGCGAACTTGAAGACTCGAGGAGACAGAAAAAAAAGCCAGTCGAATAAGCGATTCGTGTTTTCCTTCGATTCCGAGGCGAAAGGAAAAGCTTCTCCGTGAGGAAGGAAAACAAGGGAAAATTTTCTAACATCAATGGAATGAAGAAAAAACAATGGAGAGGGAAACAGAGAGACTTTTGCTGTAAACTCTATATTTAGAAAATCGTCTCGTCTCTAAACAGTTGGCTCGTCTCTGGTCGGAGCTTGCAAGCTCGCTCGGGCGAGGGAAAAGCTTCCTGAAAATAAATAAAATGTTTGGAGGAAAAAAAAGAAAATTACGAGCCGTCAAAACACGAGCATAAAACGGCGTACAACAGCGAAAGAGAACGGGAGGAAGTTCTCGCGTCGAACAAGCTTTCCCCTCTGGCGTCTCAAGAGCTCTTCTTGTTGTAAAAAAAAAACCACCGAGCCATCCAATAAAGTTGTTAATGGCCGACCTTATATCTGTACAGTGAAAAGAACGTACGATGAGACTCTTCGATCATGCTTTGCGTGAAAAACATTCAAGTTTGCCCCAAGTTTCGACATTCACCCCGAAAAATGTGTACGAGAGATGCGAGGATTCTAGAAGGAAAATGGTCAATTTCCAATCGTCAATATTTACAAAAAAAAAATAGAAAGAGGTAGAATCTGCAATACTCTGTTTTGGAAGAAGTTTGCCAAGTTTATAAATTCGAAAAATCGATTCTTTATTTGCTCAATTTTAACACCAAGGGTCTCCACTTTAATTCCCAACAAATTGATTTTTCTTAACCTCCAAAATTATGCGGATCATTTTTCGTTTTCCAAATTTGTAGGATTTAAATTTTTGCATGAGGTAAATGTAGATGCTACTCATTGAAAAAAATTAATATGAGGAGAAGCAGAAAGCATGCCCGAAAAAAGTGGGAAAATATCAGTAAAATGTGACGAATATTAATCCAAAATGTTCGAGGCATATGTGAAACATAAAACCGTGAAAAAATATATATATGTAGCTTAGACTCTGCGAGAGCCAAATAGTGCAGATATTAAATTTCCACGACGAAACTTCATAATTGATGCTCCGTCGTCCGCGTCCTTCTTTTTTTACGAGCGAAAACACAGGGAATATTAGCCTCCGAGGATTTTTCTTTTTTTTTTTTACGTTGCCAACAGCGAGGATCCAAAGGGGCTTAAAAGATGACTGGATACGCCGGAGCGCCATTCTACTTTATCTTCGTAATCTTGAGTTGCATCGCGTGGTTTCATCCGACCGAGAATTACAGGATTTTGCGAGCAAAATATTTTTTTTTCTTTGCGGCAATCGAAAATGCAAAAAAAAAAGGAATTTTATCAAAAACATTGTTTTTCGACTTTCCTTACTTTTTTTCATGAATAAATTTTTTTTCGACTGAAACTGCGTGATTCGCAATCAGCGATCAATTGCCCATTGGAATATGGTTTGAACTTTTTTAAAAACCTATTTTTGGATGACTTTCCAAAAACGACAAAATAACCAAATTTCAAGTGCTCATAACTTCACTCAAGTTTTATCGATTCCAAAATTTCTTTTTCATACTTAAAGGCTGTCACTAAAATTAGAGAAGAAGAAGAATGCGAATAAATTTTTTTTTTAATTTTTTTTTTTCAAACCTCGTATCGATGTATTTTTTCCTCCTGAACATGAATCTACCAATGATTTTTCCAAAAACTCACAATTTTCATGAATTTTCATTAAAAAAACATTATTTTAGATTTTCCTTGATTTTTCTCATGAAATAATTTTTTTCGGAAAAAACTCTGCGTGATTTGCAATCAGCTGTGAATTTTCCATTGGAATATGCTTCTAAGATATTGTTAAAAAAATACTTGACTCATTTTGGCTGAGGCAAAATCGAAAAATGCAGATATAAAGTACGGAAATAATTTTCAGGATGGAGAAAAATGGATGTAAATTTTTTCTAAAATCGATCGTCGATCAATGATAAAATGTGATCGAAGAAATACGTGCAGAGTGACGTTACGGATGAAATCTCGAGACGAATAACTGACTGAGGACAGTGATGACAGCATTGTCCGTCGAGATCACAAAGATTTTGTCTATTTATTCTCTCGCTCCTTCTTTATTCCTCTTTTATTTCCTGAATATATAGGTATGCATCAGGTACTTGATTCCACTGTGGATCGGAGCTGATTAATGACAAACAGCGTTATCGGTCGACAGACCAAACGTTCGTCATCGTCGTCGTCGTCGTCGCTAGTGAGACTCGTATCTATATACACGGGTATTACTATCGTCATGATATTCTGTCCGCCCTTCTATACACAGGAAAACCATTCCCTCGTGTGAAGAATATATGGACACATGTAGACGAGAAAAGATCGAACGCTCCAACAATAAAAAAAAAAACTAATATCAGCGGTGGTCGAACACGACCGGACGTTCAAAATTCATTCATCAATCTCTTTTCCAACCGGAGGCAAGAAAAGGTATTCGCCTTCATTCGCAGCCCTCTTTTTCACAATATTTTCCCGCTTTTTGAAAAATCCATGGATGAAAAAAAATAAAAGATTGATGAAAATATTTAAAAAAATGATAGTCAATGAAAATTTCAAAAAAATTACTGATTTTTTTAGTGATTGAAACGAAAAATGTTCATATATTTCAAATAGATCACTTTTCTATGACCTTGGAAAAATTAAGGATTGCTAAATCGTATTGCAGATTTTGTCGATTGCAAAAATATGTTGTCAAATTTTGAATTTGCGAGCCAAAGGTAGAAATTGAGCATTCGTTTAAGATCAATAATGAAGACCGCACAGAATGTTTTTCTTCGTGCAATAAGTCGACTTAAGACGCATAGATATATTTTAATATTTAGCACAAATTGTATAAGTACATCCAGTAGACTTGAGACATATATAACCGAGACTGGCGACCACGAGAGTGGCGTAATCGCGTTTGTTTGTAATTCTAAGCCACGAAGCCCCGCGCAAACCACAAACCCTCCGATACGTTGCCCACGGTTGAACAGAACACCTTCCCCCTTAAAGCTGCATATATATATATATAGATACATGGAGCGTTCCATCCCAAATTGGACAGTTTGAAAAACTTTTTTTTTTTATTCCCTTAATTTTTTTTATATTTTTTAGTACCCATAAAAATACCCTTCCTGTTAAATTTTGAGATTTTTTTGATTACCCGTTCAAAAGACATTAAATTAACAAAAAAACCACTCTTTTTTGGTATTTTGGTCATAACTTCTTCGATAACGATCCAAATTAAAAGTTTTTCTTTCAAAATTTTTGTTTTTTCATGGCATTTTCAGAAAAAAATTCAACAAAAATATTCGACGAGTTTTGGTGGTTAAAGGAAACATTTTTTGCACTTTGCATCCAGATTTTTCCGTAAAAAAATAGTTTCTGCACAAACAAAGACTATTAAAATTTTTTTTATAATTTTAAAAACCCCAAAATATTCTGGTATAAAAATTGCTTGTAAAAAAAAAGTTTTTTGTCAAGCCTGAATACCCTTCGATTTTTTCCCAACGAATCATCGATACCAAAACTTTCAAAAATTCGATTCCTTAGCATTTAAGAGAAAAAGCCACTGCAGAAATGAAAAAAAAAAAATTTCATTTTTTTCAAAGTTTATGCTTAATAAAATAATAATCTGATTTTTTAATAACTAATTATGCCAGAAAAAATTCTCAAACATTGACAATTTGTTCACTCTTTACAGCAGCTTTCCCCCTAATAAAGTATCTTTTATTTCTGTCTTTTCGTTTTTTATTCCGATAATCGATAAGTCAATTTTAATTGAAAAATATTTGGAAGGATTTTAAATTTTTTATGTGAAGAACAATTGCAGTGTAAGTCTCTGTAGCAGGAAAATAATGGCAAAAAAGATGGAACGAAAGTTTGAGTTATTGAATAGAAATCGTGTGTGCGTTTTGAAGCGCAGGTCAGACAGTTCGGGGCGAAAAAAAAGCTTATGGGTCTTCCTGATACAACCCGGAGTCATCGATCTCTCGTTTCCTGCTCCAAAACCCTCTTTCGTTATCCCTCTTCTCGTTCTCTTTGTCTCGAGAGTTCATCGATCATATTCTATCTATATATATGAGGCATTCCATGCCGATTCGACCTGGGTCTGGACCGTCACCTCTCCGATTAGACCCACGATTTTTTATATTATTGTACTATCTCTGAAAGGCACTCGAGAATTTTTTCAGATTTTTTTGGAACGATTTGACTTCACAATATTTTTTATAAACAAAAAATTAAAGCCCAAATTTAAAAATCTGAAAAAAATCACAAAAATCATGTGTCACATATCAAACACTGTGAGCATTTAGAAAAAGTGGGAGCGCGTTTCGTTTGGCCTACAATGCGCTTTTTTTTGAGAAAAAAAAATTGAATTTTGGACAAAAATTCTGAAAAAAAATCTGAACAAATTCTGGTTAATTCTGCATGATGTCATGTAATTTTTTTTCCTCTTCAAGAACTGAGTGGGCTATTGATTTTATTTTATTTTTTAACTTTTTTTTCGAAAAAAGCGCATTGTAGGCCAAACGAAACGCGCGCCCACTTTTTCTAAACGCTCACAAAAATCCTGTGTTCCATATCAAACACTGTGAGCGTTCAGAAAAAGTGGGCGCGCGTTTCGTTTGGCCTACAATGCGCTTTTTTCGAAATTTTTTTTTTTTTTTAATTAAAATCAATAGCCCATTCAGTTCTTGAAGAGCAAAAAAAATTACATGACATCATGTAGAAATAACCAGAATTTTTTCAGATTTTTTTTCAGAATTTTTGTCCAAGATTCGATTTTTTTTTTCAAAAAAAGCGCATTGTAGGCCAAACGAAACGCGCGCTCACTTTTTCTAAATGCTCACAGTGTTTGATATGTGACACATGATTTTTGTGATTTTTTTCGAATTTTTAAATTTGGGCTTTAATTTTTTGTTTATAAAAAATATTGTGAAGTCAAATCGTTCCAAAAAAATCTGAAAAAATTCTGAAGTGCCTTTCAGAGATAGTACAATAACATAAAAAATCGTGGGTCAAATCGGAGAGGTGACGGGTCAGACCCAGGTCGAATCGGCATGGAATGCCCCATATGTATATATGCCCTATCATATTATCTAGCACCCTCCAGAAGAAATATATAGATACACGTTACATAATCCTCTCGAGAGTTGAAATTCCTCTCGCCCGCGCCATATATATATATATATATATATATATATATATATATATATATATACATTATATCCCTCGAAACTTTTGAAATTATACTACCAAGTCCGATCGTGACTTTTGATCGTTTCGTTGAGATAGAAAGTACCAGATACCGGTGTACTAAAATATATATCTACATATTCATTTATATGTATATAAATAATTTTATAAACATATTAAAGGACTTGAACATCTCCAAATTTGCTGAGCGTACAAATAAGATTCAATTTTCCCCTTCAATAAACGATCAATTTTTTGCAAATACTTCAAGGATCGATACAAAAATTAATTCATCTCGATTTTTATTAAAGTATTCAGCAACTTTTTTATCTACGGTCTAAAAAAAACGGCGGAACTTTGTTATCGCAATGATGGGTACGCTTTAAAGACGGTAATTGGACACTAATTTCATCGTGGAAAATTTAAAAGCGATTATACATCGACGAGCAAAAAGCAGCTCGCCAGAGAGAGAGAGAGAGAAAGAGAGAGAGAGAGAGAGAGAGAGAGAGAGAGAGAAACAGGAAGTGAGTGGTAAATAAAATTACGAATTGCCAATCGTTAACGCTCGAGCCAGTCACTCCAATTAGCGAATCCAGATCCGTAGGGCACACATGTTTTACCTCGTTGATTCCGTTCGACTCAATTTTTCAGATCTTTTTTTTCAGGCTCCCAACTGTGTGTGTGAGTTTTTTTTTTCCTTTACCATGACGTCAAGTTCACAGTTTCACAAGTAGATACTCACGGTCACGGGAGCGCAAATTCGCGGACCGATTGCCACCTACGAGCATTCCGATTGATTTCAATGGCTCCTATAACTGGTATACATATATATGGGGCGTTCCATCTCAAATCGGACAGTTTGAAAAACTTTTCTTTTTATTTCCTCAATTTTTTTATACTCTTTAATACCCATCAAGAGACCCTTGGTGGTAAATTTTGCGATCTTTTTGATTACCCGTTCAAAAGATATTGAATTAACAAAAAAACCGCTCTATTTCGGTATTTTCGTCATAACTTCTTTAATAATGGTCCAAATTAAAAGTTTTTTTTGAAAATTCTTTTTTATGGCCTTTTCAGAAAAAAATACAACACAAATATTCGACGTGTTTTTGAATGAGTTTTTTGAGTTTTGAACTTTAAATTGCGTTTTTAAAAGTGAGTGCATATTTTGATTTTTTTGTTTTTTTTTGTTTTAAACATCTATCTATTCAACAACTTTTGAGACTAGTCCACGTAGGCCTTCCATAGCTACTTTTTTCGATTTTTGAAAATTAAAAAATGTGTTTCTATTTAAAAAATTTATAAAAAAGTGTCAAAATAAATTTTGAATAATGACAAAAAATACTCTACTGTAACTAAAATTGGTATTCATACACTGAGAAAAAATAACGTTTGAATCAACAAAATCTGCAGTCAAATACATTCAAATAGATATTTATTTGGTCTAACTAAAAAATTAGGTTTTTGAACAATTCTGCGCTTCGGTTGACTAAAATATTATTCAAGCGAAAAAATGTTGAATTGTACTAACTAAATATCTGGTTAAACGTATTTGACTGCAGATTTTGTTGATTCAAACATTCTTTTTTCTCAGTGTAATAATTTATAGAATTTTTTTTTTGATTTTCAATCGAAAAAAATTGTTATGGAAGGTCGACGATCGGACTAGTCTTAAAAGTTATTGAATGGATAGATGTTTAAAACAAAAAATTTAAAAAAAATCGAAATCTGCACTCACTGTTAAAAACGCGATTTGAAGTTTAAAACTCTAAAGACTCATTTAAAAACACGTCGAATATTTTTGTTGCATTTTTTTTTTGAAAAAGCCATAAAAAACAAAAATTAAACAAAAAACCTTTCATTTGGACCATTATTAAAGAAGTTATGACCAAAATACCAAAAATAGAGTGGTTTTTTTGTCTTTCGAACGGGTAATTTCAAAAATCTTAAAATTTACCAGCAAGGGTCTTTTGATGGGTACTAAAAAATATAAAAAATTGGAGGACATAAAAAAAAAGTTTTTCAAACTATTCGATTTGGGATGAAATGCCCCATATATTCACTATCCTTTTGCCTCTACTCGCCCAATACTCGTCCCCCGCCCAACGCACGGCCAGATAGAGCCGGAAATCCATTAATTGGAAAACCACCGGTGAGAGAAACGCGAATGGACTGTCTGTGTGTGTACGACCCCGCTGCATAGTCCGATGACGCCATGGGAAATGAAATTCGACAGACAGTAAGAGACAAAATGAGGAAAAATTCAGAGTTCCAAAATCAAATAGTCGTGATTAAAAATTTTTACGAGCAAATTTTACGCTCAGACATTTTTCTCTGTTTTGGGGACCTTGAATATCAATATTTTAGTTGTTAAATCGGTAGAATTACATCTCTACCGGTGTAAACTCTACCATTGAGCAACTGTACATTGAAAAACTTCCCCTTTTTATAATTCTGCTAAACAATAATTTTATGGAATATGAGAGAAAAATATTTTTCTAGGAAAATAAGCTTTTGGAAACAACTCTACCAAATAACAAGTCTCCCGAGGCACAATATATTAAATTATATTCCTACAAGGGAATATGTCTTCGGAAGAGAAAATATCTTTCGATAACATTCGGCAGACGTGTTATCCGGCAGAGATGTAATTTTTAATTTTGCCAGGAGATGTGTTTTTCGGTAGAGATGTGATTTCCAGGAGTTATTTAGCCGGGACTATTGATAAATAGACTTGTACAGGGAAGTTTATTTTCCGGCTGAGATGTTTCTCGACAGAAATGATCGAGAGAGCTTCAATTCGGCAAGATTATCATGCTGTATGCTTGTTTTTCGGTAGAGTTGTTCCCAGGGACTCGCTCCAGAGATTCTGCCACAACTAGACGAACGCGTGGCACAATACACTGCGACCTCGATAATCGCTACCTCGATCGTTGCAATTGCAGCGTAGTGGGAGAAGCGCCAAGCCAATCGCGTCGGGCCGCCGTCAGCCACCAGCGGCGCAGAGACGGTTCTGTGCAATGTGCGCAACCCCACTTCTCGCAAGGGCCAGTCCCGCACAATTCCGATTATCGAGGTCGCAGTGTATTTGGAAATAATTTTGTTTTTCCTTCAGTACCTGTATTTATGTATGTACGTGTGCAAAGGGTGGTATTCGGGGGCTGTAGAGGTTTGTCATTCGCGAATTTGTTGACAGGACGGGTAATTTGTTATTTACATAGAATTCGTGCTCGACTCGCGTTAGTCGCTTCGTCGAGCCACGTTGCAATTAACGTCCAATCGATTATATTTCCTACTGGCGATATGGCTGACCAATCCAAACCGTCGATAGTCTCTCATGTTTCTCTCTCTTTCTCTCTCTCTCTAGTGATCAGCCCACACTCATTGAGCTCTCGTCGATGCATTCTTTTTCGGCGCCCCGCCGACGCGACGTCCGTCTCGCCCACTATATGACATATATTCTTCCATTTTATATATATATGAATATATAATAAATTATGGGAATCAAAATTACCCATCTCTCTCGCTCTCTCTCTCTCTCTCTTTTGATCTCTCTCACTTTTTTCTCTCTAGTTATATAAATCCGTAAATCTCTTCACGGTGGGCGAATTTACCGGCGCTGATATATCTCCGATAAGCAGGTATCGTAAAATATATATTTATATTCCGCGACTGCCGATTTCAAAACCGATATTGATACAGAAGCATAAATTATTAATGCATAAATATTGCGATCGCTGAAGCACACGTGGAAAATTCATACCACTCTTCATTCGGTGTTTATATTCTGCTGTGTTGACTCAATTTAATGTGAAACCATCGAAAGAAGAAAATTGTTATTTTCACTGCAAAATATCGAATTTATGGTCCAGCAAGTGCAAAGAAAATATGGGCTCGGAAAAATAGTCGGATTAATTGATCAGATGGAAATTTTACTTTGATTCAAAGTTTTTAAAGGAGCTCATTTTTTAGACTATTTTCAGAGCTTTGGATTATTGAAATAAATAATTCAAGATCTGCCTTCATCATCGATCGTTTATCGGAAAAATTATCCCAACAATCCCGACTCAATCTTGTCCTACAAAAACATAAAAAAATGGAACGTTCCCTGATCTCAAGATTAGCAGCGAAACTCTGTACTTTAGGGTTTGTCGGGGAAGCCAAATGCCGTTAAAAGAATAAAAATCCACCCTCCAATTTGTACTCTGCGGCAACGCAGTGGATAACAAAGATTCGCGAAGATCTTTGCTGTGAAACGATGGAAGGAGGGAGACAGGGAAAGTCGCGAAACTCGCGGTAAAACGCGAAAAGGAAAAGACGCCGGAGAGAGCGGAGTCGGGATTAGCGTTAATTCGCTCGAGAGAAATGGGTCGGGATTCAAAGTGAGCTGCTGCGCTTAACTTTTGCGAGGCTTTATACAGAGTGCTGCCAGATCCGGAAGAAGAAATCGTCCATGGTGGAATAATCCCCGTCGATTTGCCCGGATTCTTACCTACGCCATAGACGAATTCTGGACAAACAAAAGGACCAATATTCAATGTCCCGAATCTTACAAGTTCGGTCCTTCTGCTTTCAAGCAGACGAGATTCATCGTCTCGTCACAATCGTGTTTCCTCACTTCCTAATTCATTTCTTTCACTCTATATCACAGTCTGCGATTCCTTGCGTTGACTTGAAACTCATTTCCATTCCGCACAATTTGTAACTCCTAAGTATCGAGAATATCTTCAAAGAGGTTTCGCAGAGAATCTTGAGCGAAAATTTCTCCCATCGTTGATTCAAGAGTTTCTACCGTTTAATTTAATTAAACGGTTTAAATTAATTCAATTAAAAAATTTCCTTTCGAGGATAAATTCTGAAGCTTATTCAAGATATAAATAAATATTTCAAGGATAATGAATAATATTTCAAAATTTATTCTCGAAATATTATTTATTATCCGCGAAATATTTATTTATATCTTAAATAAATTTCAGAATTTATCCTCGAAAGGAAATTTTTTAATTCCAATGATTTATTAATTTATTTATTTATTAATTTCATTTTCATTTTTTTCTCCAACATTTTTTTGTTCATTTAAAAAATATTAATAAATATGTTGTAAAAAAATTCATGGTATGGTATTATTTTTTATCGCGCTCGACAAAACGTTCAAAATGTATGTCTCCAGACCAGAATACCGCCTTAAGGTCGTTTTGGATATGGCGAGTAAGAAAAACATATCGCAGCTCTCATGATATCTCCTCTCTGCTTTAGAAACTCCATGGGATCGAGAAGACAGCGAGAGAGGAAGCTTTTTATGGTCTCTCGGCCCTCTCTGACCGTTTCCATACGTTTTCGCTTCGTCTTATTGCATCGTAGCAGCGTCTTATTTTATTCCAGACGGCCTCTCGCTCAATCTCATCACGCCACGATCACAAGATGATCGTGAGTCTGCATTAACAGGTATATATAAGAATATATATGCATATATATGGGGCATTCCACGTCAAATCACGCGGTCCTCGGTCTGAACCCCTCGGATTTAGATGTCCAATGAATTGTGGATTTCGTTTGGTCCAAAATATGAACTGAAATTTTTAGAAATTCTTATTTCATTTTTTAGGGGTTGCCCGAGCTAAAAAATCATTAAAATGAGGGAAAACATCAAGTGGGGCCTTTTTTAAATTAATAAAAAAAACTGCACAGAAACTAGGGCCCAAAACAGATATTGTCCGATAATGGGCCAAAAATAATGACTATTTTTTTTTGTATTCAAATTAATTTTTTTTTATAATTTCATATTTTTATTGTTTCTTGAAGTGAGAATAACATTAACAAAAATATTTTTCTAGTGAAACTTCATTTTTTTCTTGGTTTAAGAGTGAAACGACAACATTTTTCGAAAATTTATAAACCTCGACGACCTGAAATAAAACGGATAGTTGAAACAAAATTTAAAAAAATAATAATTATAATTTAAAAAAAAATATTAATTATTTTTGGCCCATTATCGACCTATGACGAAAATATCTAGTTTCTGTGAAAAAAATTCATTAATTTGAAAAAGGCTCCTCTAAGTTTTCCCTCAATTTAATGATCTTTTTGCTTGGGCAACCCCTAAAAAATGAAATAAAAATTTGAGATCATATTTTGTACTGAACGAAACCCAAAATTCATTGGTCACTAAAATCCGAGGGGGTCAGGCCGATGGCCGCGTGATTTGACGTAGAATGCCCCATATCTAAATGTATATATATCCAGACAGTCATCTTTTCCAGCAAGCATCATCTTCGAATGAGATGGAATACCGGTGAGCCTCACGATGATGGAAAAAATGAGAGAACCACACGAGAAAGGAAAAATGGTGAAAATATGAAGAAAATAATCTTTCCGCTATCATTATCACTGTTATTACTTCTTATTTATATTTTTGAAATCTCAAGCCCGAATTTTATAACCAAAACATAAAAAAAATTACTCCGTTGCTCAGTAATTATTCCCAAAAACCATGGAAGAAAATAATAATCATGAAATTTGACTCTTTCTCATTTTGCTGTAGAAACGCTGAAAAGAATATCACTGGATTTTACCTAAGAAAAATTGTTCACTTTCTCAAAGCCTCAAAGGGACGATAAATGCAAGAAAAACCGATTGCAAAAGCTCCATTCATGTATATAAAAATCAAATACACTCTCTGATATTCTCCATCATTTTCCGTCATTGTCTGATATCTCGTTGTGGATTTCACCTCGAAGGTTGTACATTAAAAAGAGCCACGAGAAGAAACCTGTGGATTCTTCTCGTGATATTCACACTTTACGACTCTCTGAGGAGCGATTTATCATTTTAACGGAATATATAATGTGTACGTATACATCCCATTCGAATTATTTTCAACTTCATCTCTCTCTCTCTCTCTCCTTCTCTTTCTGCCATGAATCGTGATTTTATTACCACGATTGGAATTTTTTTGCATTAAGGTCACGATACTCGTGGCTGGAAAACCAGTGAGGATTCTTAACCGAGTGCCATAAAATTTTCATTATTATGTCAATCTCGATGGTTATTAAAAAGTGATTATGAAATTTGTTAACTTTAACAAAATTTTTAAACATTAACCGAAATTCAAAGAGAGGCAAGCGCACTATTGAGGTGTAAAAAAAAGACTTTAATAATTTTCATTTTTTTAAATTTATACTAAAAAATGAAATTTGTGTTATCACATATTACGTTTTATATAATTAGCTATCCCAGCCTCAAATCTTCAAATTTTTATCAGAGGAGTGTAATTTAATAATAATAATAATAATAATAATAATAATAATAATAATAATAATAATAATAATCTTCCTTTATGAGGAAGAGAAATTTATGGATTAGTATTATCCATTTTATTTAAGAAACGCTTTAAACAATTGAGCCAAAATTTGCAGCACAGGTGGATCGTTTGTTGGTCTAAATTCAGTGATTTTTTTTTAAGGATGTTAATTCCCTATGAAATCTTTAAATGTTCATTGTTCAATAAATAGCTTCTTAATCGTCTTGAAATTTTTACACGACTTCCTGAATACTTCATGTAAAAACATATTAAATTTTCAGAATTCTATCATCATTACTTCAACCTCCTTAAGGGTTAAAATGAAAAATGATGAGAAAATTCTGAAAATTTGGTAGGTTTTCGTATGAAGTATTTAAGAGGTCGTGTAAAAATTTCACGACGATCAGGAAGCTAGTTATTAAAATATTAACACTTTGTTAAGAGCAATAAAAAAAAAAAAAAAAATTTATCAATAAACTTCGTTTTGTTTCCTTTCAATATAGTGTAGGTATTAAAAAATTGAGAGGTCAAAAAAAAAACTTATCGCAAAGTTATATCAGTTTCCATAAGACTACATTTAATTTAATTTGTTAATGTTAATTGTTCGATAACGAGCTTTCTAATCGTCTTGAAATTTTTACACAACCTCTTAAATAGTTCATGCAAAAACATACCAAATTTTCTCATTATTTGCAATTTGGGACTCAACATCCTTAAATTAAAAAATTCAAAAGAAATTTAAAAAAATTCTAAACAAATACAAAATTTATAAAAAAATGTTCTCAGTGAGGGACAAATAAAATTTGATGTGTCGTAAGAAGTCACAAAAGTCAGAGAACAAGGGTTTGTAACAGGGAGATAGGGAAGCAAAATAGCGAAGAGTGTCTCGCAGTAGGAAAAAGGTCGGAGTTCGACGACGTGCTTGTCGGGGGTGAAGAGGTCTTCGTCCATGGTATATCGAGATGGTTATAGAGCGGCAAGAATATACAACGATGTCGAGGAAAAAGGTCTCGAGGGACGAAGAACGAAGACGTCAAATTGCGGGAGTTGAGCCCTTATTGAAGCAACCTTCGATACGAGTATAGACGGGGAGTCAAGCTCGATTCAGGAGGTAAAACACACCTGCTCAAGCGCTGAGAGACGACGACGACGACGACGACGACGACGACCGAGAGCCTCCACCATATAGTTCGACTTGAACTCGTTACTCTTCTGCATCGGTCACGTATATATTCCTCAAAGGCGTGCCAGAGCACTGCCGAGGTACCTACATCAAATATTCTACGTACCTAAACCTCCTACAAACCTTCTACGGCCTGCAAAACCTCTCAGGGCGACCCCGGACGTCGCCCATCGACGAGAATTTAATTCTTAAAGGGCAGTAAAAACTGCACTCAAATTTACCGCACACTGTTTTGATAATCGAGAATGTTGGGTTTTTTTCGTACACAATCTCAGGAACTGACAGAGTTTCAGAAGCAATTTCCTATTATTGTCATGCATCGACATTTGAAAATATAACTGATGCACAAACATTCGAGGAGGAAATTCACTGTAGGAATTTATGAACAATTTTATTTTTGTGCATTTTTTGAAAGTATACTCTTTCAAAAAATCGATATCGATATCGATTTTTTAGTCCTGGTCAATAAAAAAAGGGGCTTAAATATGGCAAAATTTCAATTCGTCGCCATTTTGTAAATAACAAAAGCTACGTATAACGATAGCTACATTTGGATTAGATATTGATATATTTTTGTTATTTTTAGAAAACCCTTCATCAAGATATCAATCGGATAGTAAAGAGGAAATTTTCGTTTGGTTAAAATAATATCTATATCTCTTAATTTTTAAGACTTTTCAATAAAAAAAAAATGCGGTGATAAATACGTAATGATATCTTGAACTTACATATGTAATTCATGGCTTCACTTTCGATTATCGTTCACGCGGAGCTCGTACAAAGTCTTAAAGCAAAACGGAGCATAATAAAAAGGGAGAAAAAAAATTACGAAGCTAAGTGAAATCGCGAGGGTGAAGAGCAGCGCGAGAGATAGAGGGAAAAAAGTGAGAATGGGTGGAAGGGAGAAATGAGCTGTTCGGGAGAGGAAAACCCGTCGTACGAGGTGCGAGAATTCGATAAGAGAGCCTCGAATCGCACCTCGTAAGTACTCTGCAGTGGTTGCGTCTCTTATATACAGAGCCCTAGAAAGTACATGTGTATATTTTTTCAAATATGAAGCATTCTTCACGAAATCATCCAATTCTTGGTTTCCTCAACCTTCCACATCTATTTTTTTCACATTCCCATTCTCATTTGAAGAACCCAATGCTCTATTTTCTCAGATTTTCTATTACTAAAATTTTAGGTATCTATAGGTCATAAAAGTTCTAAAAAAATCATGTTGGAATTCGCTGATATTATTCCATATTATTATTAATTAATTATATAATTTAAGACGGTCAATTTATATAATTGATTATATTAATTAAGACAATTTATTTTATAATTATACAATTATGTAAGAATTAAAAATGTAAATTGGTGTCCAAATATTATTGATGTCAGAAAACTGATGTTCTATTTTGGCAGAATTTTGTTTCATTATTCATAAAAACTATTCTTGCATCGAGGACAGACTGAATATGAAAAATATCTGGAGTGTCGATGGAAAAAAGTCACAGGATTGCGGAGAGTGCCCGTATGTTAATATATATAGGGCATTCCACGTCAAATCACGCGGTCATCGGCCTGGCCCCCTCGGATTTTGATGTCCAATGAATCGTGGGTTTCGTTTGGCCCAAAATATGACCTCAAATTTTTAGGAATTTTTATTTTATTTTTTAGGGGTTATCCGAGCTGAAAAATCATACTATTGAGGGAAAACACAAAGAGGAGCCTTTTTTGAATGAATGAAATTTGTTCACAGAAACTAGGACCCAAAACAGATATTTTCGTCATAGTTCGATAATGGGCAAAACAAATTACTATTTTTTTTTTTTTTTAATTTTTCACTTATAATACCACAAGAGCTTCAAAATTATCGGGTATTTCCCGATAGGTTCGTTGCAAACAAATGAAGGAGTCAAGTTTTTCCTGAAAAACTTGACGACTTTATTTGTTTGCAGGGAACCTTGAGGGAAATGCCAGATAATTTTGAAGCTCGTGTGGTATTCGGGGGATTATTTTTCCGTCCCAAATGTCGGCCAATAGAATTGCACCATGAGATGAAATGAACAGTTAACAGTAGTAAATTGGTTCCAAACTGTTTTTTTTGCCTTCTCCGTATTAATGGGAACATTTCCTTTGACTTTTTTATCAATGGTGGACAGAGAACAAACTCCAAATCGACTCATTTTCATGCAAAATCTCCAATTTTCACAATTGAATTCAACCTGTCAGTTTGACGTGTGGTTAATTTGACTGGATCATGTTTTGTTTTTTATATATAGCAACTACCAGAGAAAATAATCAAAAAATTATCAGTATAATACCATGTAGGTTGTACCACGTGACGTCGAATGGTGCAATTCTATTAGCCGACATTTGGGTCGGAAAAATAATCTTTATAATTTCTTATTTTGATTGTTTCTTGAAGTGAGAATAACATCAATCAAAATATTTTTCGAGTGAAACGAGATTTTTTTTCTTGTCTTTAGAGTGAAACGACAACATTTTTCGAAAATTTATCAACCTCGACGACCTGAAATAAAACGGATAATTAAAAAAAAAATTTTAATAGTAATTATAATTTAAAAAAAAATAGTAATTATTTTTGACCCATTATCGAACTATGACGAAAATATCTGTTATGGGCCCGAGTTTTCCGAAAAAATCCATTAATTTGAAAAAGGCCCCTCTTTGTGTTTTCCCTTAATTCAATGATCTTTCTGCTCGGCCAACTCCTAAATAATTACTATAAAATAATTACTATTTTTTAAAATTTAAATTTTTTAATTGTGTTTGAATCATCCATTTTATTTCAGGTCGTCCAGGCTATTAAATTTTCGAAAAATGTTTTCGTTTCATTCTTAAACCAAGCAAAAAAATTCAAGTTTCACTAGAAAAATATTTTTGTTGTCGTTATTCTCACTACAAGAAACAATCAAAATGAGAAATTATGAAAAAAAATTAAAATACAAAAAATGACGATAATATCTGTTTTGGGCCCTAGTTTCTGTGAAAAAATTTCATTAATTTAAAAAAGGCCCCTCTCCAGTGCCAGGATCGTTCATTCATATCTATATACGGGGTGATTCAGAATAAATTGTCTTAATTAGCACGAGAGCCTCCATCCCCCTAAAATGATGCATTTTTTGGGGTGGGGGTCGAAGAATCGACTAACCAATATTTTGAACGGTCGAAATCCCGATGTTTTCTCTCAATTTAATGGTTTTTTAGCTCGGGCAACCTCTTAAAAATGAAATAAGAATTTCTAAAAATTTGAGTTCATATTTTGGGCCAAACGAAACCCACAATTCATTGGACATCACAATCCGAGGGGGTCAGGCCGACGACCGAGGGAATTCACGTGAAATGCCCCATATATATTCAGATATATATTTTCATAAGTATATGGGAGCGTTCGTGCGTAGGCGTATACGACAAGTACCTATCTTCTTGAGATGGTAGGTACGTGTGGAATGCGCGACCCAGACTGCTGCCGCTCGGTACGCATTATCCTTACATTACGAGCCATTTATTCGATCAGCTTATACCGTACCCTGCCCGAGTGCCTTTTCCATCCGGAGAGTCGTAAAGGGGACTCTTGTCTCCTGGACGTTGGAGGCGTCTCTGAATATTGAATCTATGTACCGTACCACATTTGATACTCCTTATCTCGTATATTTTAGAACAGAGCTGAAAATCAAGGCTCAACATAGGAACAAAAAATGGACCCTCAAGATTCTCCAAAGTTTCGAAATTTGCAATAACAATGCAACAATTCCTTGAATTTAGGATTGTTAGAGAAGAAATCAAAGAGGAAGCAAAAGAAGGAGTGGAAAGTTTTTATAGTCATCAAATAAAATTTAGAAATTTTCTAAAAATGGCTTTTTAAAAAAATAAAACAATTTTCGATCATACTAATTTTTTTTCAATTTTTAGAGGATTGATAAAATACTAAATGAATATAAAACCAACAAAAGAGAAAAAAACAATTTTTGTATGATCTATTTTTCTAATTTTCAATTTGCACGATTTCGACATTTCTTTCGCGAACGATAAGCTATCGGAGATTGGAGAAAAAAGTGTGCTCGACAAAATCTTGGGAATTCTCTCTGCGATATAACGTGTGTTTGCAGCTCCCTAACGAGATAAGTATGTAATGCGAACTACAGGAGAGAGAGAGAGAGAGAGACAGAGAGAGAGAGAGAAAGAGAGAGAGAGAGAGAGAGAGAGAGAGACAGAGAGAGAGAGAGAGGGAAAGCTTGGATGTCGTCTCGACGAGAGTTTTGTAAGTAAGAAGCGAGGGCGGTTCGCATCAGGAACTAGATAGCGTCGAGATTCCACATTTCGCGTGTGTGTCTCCCGCAGGAAAATCTCTCTTTATCTCTTTCTCTCTTTTGTCCCACCCTCGTGTGTGCCCTCGACAATGTGTGCGCGAGATTCTCCGGCTCGTTGAATGTGTACTCCCACGCGATTCCTCTCTCGCGAACGAGAAAGCTCGCCAGGTATTCGGAGGACTCCCCGGCCTCTATCTTTACCTCTCTCTCGCGAAAGGCTCCGGGTTTACCCTCGCAGTTGTCCCCGAGAGTCGTCGGATGTACCGAGTTAACGGGTTGGAACGAATAATGGAGAATGGAAGAGACACACAAAAAGAGAGAGAGAGAGGGAGAGAGAGAGAGAGAGAGAGAGAGAGAGAGAGAGAGAGAGAGAAAGGAATGAAATAAATTTATCACCTCTCCGGAAACACTCTTGTGCCAAATATGAATGTAAAAAAGGGAATCGTACAAAATGGGGCGGAAGCCAAAAAAAAAAAAAGAAAATTCGAGAAAATTGCACGAATTGGAGGAAAATTTATCTTTGGACTATTTTTTAATCATACGGGAAATCGATGAACGGTGTTGAAAAGAATATTCAATTTATTAAGGCGGTATTCTGGTCTATAGACATACATTTTAAGCTTCAATTTTGGTAAAAAAAGTTTTTTTTTTTACAAGAATAAAAAGATCCTGAAATTTCGAAGATGGTATTTTTTTGTTTCAAAAATATAAATTTTGCAATATTGGTAAAAAAAATAATTGTTTTTTAACAAAAAATAAAAAATTTATATTTTTGAAACAAAACGACACCAACCTGAAAATCTCAGGATCTTCTAAGATCAGTCCAAGGTATTATACAAAAAAAATTTAACCAAAAATTCAATGTTGGTCGTGGATTAACACGATTTTTAAAAATTCAAAAAATCATATTTAATAAAAACACCTTTCTGAATATTTCAGGGTCTTTTAAGATCAGTACAAGGTATTGTATAAAAAAATCTGAACCAAAAATTTAATGTCCAACTTGGATTTTCACGATTTTTTGAAAATTCAAAATTCTCCAAATTCATCATTTTTCAAAAAAACTTTTTCGGAATATTTTTTTTTCATAGCCCCAAGTATACTCTTTCAGACGAATTCAGAACGATTTCTCGTAACTATGACAGTTTCCGAGATATTTAAAAAATAAACTTGAAAGATTTGAAAAATTGTGAAATTTGGATAACTTTAAAAAAAAAAAATTAATTTTTTTCCTTTGGTAGAACTTCGTTTTGTTAAAAACGAAACCTTCTGACCAAATTTCATCGAAATTAAAAGGGGTCGATTCCAACTCTTGGTCGATTTGGCATGGAATGACCCAGCTGTAACTCCGTAAATTTGTGGAATTTAAAAATTTCCTTTCGAGGGCATATTCTTGAAGGTCTAAGCTTTAAGAGTATGCCAAAAAATTTTGATTTTTTCAAAATTCTAGACCAAAATACTTCGTCAATATAATTTTTGGTTTTTTATGGAAATTTATTTTTCATTGTGAAAATAATAATGGAAAATGCAAGTTTGGAATTGTTGTTGTTGTTGTTGTTGATCAAGATTCATAAATGAGAACAATGGAGATAAATTTCAATTTGTTCTCGGGGGCGATGTGAATTAATATTCTTTTCTTCAGACACCGAATATTTCGTTGCACAATTGTTAATTGAAGCGTAAGGCGATAAAGTCTTTGCTTCCTGCTTATTAGCGAGAGGCTTCCCGGTGCAGAGTGCTGCAGGCACAGACGAGACTCGACAAAGAATTCGAGGCACTCATCTCGCTGGCTCTCTTTCACTAATAAGCCATCATCGTAATTGGGGATAATTGACTAATTGCTAGATTCGCCCGGGCCATAGGATCCGGCGAGCACACGATGTACATACCTCACGGTATGCGTTCACGAGCTTCAGCGTACGCGTCATGGGCGACGTTAATATGATTTACAAAAGCCCCCCCCCCCCCCCCCCCTTTTTGACCCGACGCGACCTCCTCTCGATCTATCCATCTCGGACCTGGGGGCCCTGAGAATCAATTTAATATATCGACGTCCTTCTCTCCCACCTCTCTCTATCTCCCTCTCGTACTCTTTAGATTCTCATAAACCCACGATACAGCGCACTTTAGCTCTAAATGTACGCCAGACTCGTGTAATTGCAACTCCGCTACGCTTCTACAAGAAGATGGCCTCTCCGTCGTAAGTGCCGGCCTCCCACTATCGATACTCGCATCAATGAAGCAAGTCTAGTTGAAATTTTTGACGAGTAATTATGATCCAGTTTATCGAAGCACGATATTTCAAGAATACGTTGTTTAAGGGGGGAAATCCATATAAATGGTCGAAGATGACGAGGAATTTCGGGATTTTTTTCCACCGCAACTACTGGACCAATCGTTTCCAACTTTGGAGGCTATTTTATTGTACATTCGAAGACTTGAAAAACATTTTTTTAAGGTACCAGGAACATTGATAAACTTTTAAACGCAATTTACTCGAAACTGCATTTACGCAATTTGGGGCAGCGATAAAAAAAAAACTATTCATCCGATTCATTTCAACCAAATATTTTTACACATAGTTGCAAACCCTCGTCGATAAACCTCCATTAAAAAAAAAATTAATTTAACAATCATTTTTTGCATAAAAATGTTTGGTGAAAAGTCGATTTTTTTTCTCTGAGTGCTGCCATTATTACAATATGCAACTTTTGAAATATTTTCTTGGTTTATCGACAGCGTATTTTCATATAGAATGTAAAGGTTTCTGATTTTTTGGTTTCGGATGAAAAACAAAAAAACTACAACTGCCGCAATTCGACATCGCGGAAAAAATTCGTTCAGCAACGATTGGTTGCAGGCTACTGATGAATACTTATTTTCGATATAAAAAAATGTTTTTCAAGTCTGCGAATGTACAATAAAATAGCCTTCAAAGTTGACAACGATTGGTCCGGTAGTTGCGTTGGAAAAAAATCCCGAAATTCCTCGTTATCTCCGACCATTTATATGGGTTTTCCCCCTTAAATGTGAATGCATGGAATCGAAATTAAGGATGTTGAGTCCCAAATCGCAAGTGATGAGAAAATTCTGAAAATTTGTTATGTTTTTGGATGAATTATTTAAGAGGTCGTGTAAAAATTTCACGAGGATTAGGAAGCTCGTTATCGAACAAATGACATCAACAAATTAAATTAAATTCAATGTAGTCTCATGGAAACTGATATAACTTTGCGATAAGTTTTTTTTTGACCTCTCAATTTTTTAATATCTACACTATATTGAAAGCAACGGAAACAAAACGAAGTTTATTGATAAATATTTTTTTTAATTTGTTTAAAAAATTGTTCTCAATAAAATGTTAATATTTTAATAACGAGCTTCCTAATCGTCTTGAAATTTTTACAGGATATCTTAAATACTTCATACAAAAACATACCAAATTTTCAGAATTTTCTCATGATTTTTCATTTTAACCCTTAAGGAGGTTGAAGTAATGATGATAGAATTCTGAAAATTTAATATGTTTTTAAATGAAGTATTCAGGAGGTCGTGTAAAAATTTCACGACGATTAAGAAGATATTGAACAATTAATATTAAAAGATTTCACAGGGAGTCAACATCCTTAATGGAGATTTTTTTTGGTGACTGGAAATAATTAATTTTTTAATTAAATTTATTCTTCCCAGCGAGTTTTCAAAGTGAAAAACTGTTGGAATTTATTTTAGCATACTTATTAAGAACTAACACCACTTTAGGGGTCGAAAAAGGGCCCAACTTTGACAATTTATTTTGGGAGTACGTAGAAAGGAAAACAATTTATTTCAAGACAGTTCATTTAATGCATATTGAAGCATGAACACAAAATTGGAGTATGAAAAAAAAATGGTGGTGACAGAGCCAATCTTTGAAGTCGCTTTTTTTTTTATCTCCTTGACGGGAGAATGGATTTTTAGTTAAATATAAAACCTGGATCGAAAAACTACAAATTTTCATCATTTATATACCATTGGCTATGGAAATACCCAGGGATTTTTTTTTTTAATCAAATTTTGTAGAAGTGGAACAATTTCGATCAAAGATTCGATTTTTGGCCCAAAACAAGCCCCAAATTGTTTATAAAAAAGTTTTTTTTTTTTTAACCACTGGATAATGTTCTTGAGACCTTCAACTATGGTTTAAGCCGAAAAAATCAATTTTTCCAAAACCCCAGAGTGATGTTACCCCTTTAAAATTTAGGATGCTCGAGAAAGACTTACATAAAACTGAAAATAAATTTTCAAAAATTTGTTTTTTATTCAAAAAGAAATATTTTGCATTCCTCGCGCTGTTTCGCAATTTTTGTACTAGATTTTTCTGCGATCGTTTTAAAATTATGATCCCGAGAGACATACAGAATTTAGCAACAATATTTCTCGCTACCGCGAAATTCAATAAAAAAAAAAAAAAGTGTTCCAGTGTGGCATTGAAATTCTACTTGCGCTCCGCCACTTTGGCGGGCATCTGGCGAATGTTTTATATATTTTTGAAAGGGAAAAAGAAAAACGCCCATTACCGATACACGATACACCGCAAATTGTGCTCGCCTGGGGAAAAATGGCTCGAAGCCGTAAAAACGCACATCGTTCAGCGACGCTGCATTTATTTCTCTTTATTCTTTCTCTCTCTCTCTCTACCAACAAACCAAGCAAACGTCGAATCTTTATCGCTATTTTTCCATTCCCATACGCCAGGTAACACGGGGGGGGGGGGGGGGCAATCTAAACAACACTATTGCGTGTACACTCTCGCTTTGTTTCATTCGTACTTTTTTCTCCGCCTCATTGACTTTTTTCTCGGTTTTTTTTTTAACGGAATACGAGCAAGTTATCGCGACCCGAGCTTTGAATAATTCATTTCATTTCTCAGAAGCATTCAATTTTTTTTTGACAATCTTTTTTGTTCTTCAATTTAGAAGCGTTGTGAACTTGTCTGATTTGAGGGAAAAAAATCGACTTTTTTCATAATTTTTGCGATGTTTTTATTTTATATTATAGGGAAAAAACTCGAAACGTATGCACTATATATGGGGGAAGTGGGGGCAAAATGGACACCATCAAAAATTATCGAAAACATTGAAAATTTGAAAAATCAGAGAATGGGAGAATTATTATTATTATTGGCATTGACTCACCTACTTAAAATCAGAGTTGTAAGTAACGCATTACTTTGATAATGCATTACTGTATTTCTAACCCATTACACTGCATAATGTGAAATCGATAATTGTACCATTGCAAATAAAAAAGTAATGTGTAATGGATGCATGTCCTATTAAAAATAAAAAAAGCAATGTGTAATGGATGCATGTCCCATTAAAAATAAAAAAGTAATGTGTAATGGATTCATGTGCCATTACAAATAAAAAAAGTAATTTGCAGTGGAGAATATTCCATTACAAATAGAAAAATTGCCGTGCTCGTATTAGAAACTTGTACGTTGCTGTCTCATTATTTCATTTCGCTCAGTAAAAGTTCATCCACAATTATCGCAAATGATCCTCAAAGTTAAAAAATAGAAAAAAAAAAACAGACAGTTCATCGTTTAATATGAAGTATGAAAATGTACTTAACCCCAAAAATTATCCAACTTTATATTGAACTTGCTTTTACACGCTGTAACCCATAATTATAAGCAATCTAATAAAAATTACAAGTTACTGATAAAAAATTTGTCGCTTTATCGAATCCCTAAATAATATGCATGTTCTTTTTTTTTAATTTTATGGATCGTTTGTGATAATTGTCGATGAACTTTTAGTGAGCGAAATAAAATAATGAGACAGCAATGTGCAAGTTTCTGTTACGAGCACGGCAATTTTTCTATTTGTAATGGAATATTCCCCACTGCAAATTACTTTTTTTTTTAAATTGTAATTTGTAATGGAACGTGCATACATTACACATTATACTTTTTTATTTGTAATGGAACGCGTATCCATTACACATTACTTTTTCATTTGTAATGGAAAACTTGTCCAATACACATTCTTTAAAGTAATGGATTGCATTACTTTTACATTACTATTTTCGCAACTCTGCTGAAAATTAGATCTAGATTTGATATTTTCATGACAATTTCCTATTAAGAATTGGAAAAATTCAAAAAAGCAACGCGTCAACACTATGCGTAGCATTCTAGCTCTCTCTTCTTATGGTGTCCGTTTCCCCCCCCCCCCCCTTCTCTATATATAAACATGCGTATTTTTTAAGGTTTTTTGGGTAAATTTTTAACATCTTTTCATGCATAAAAACCTTTTTTTTTCAACTCTCCACTCTCATCATGACGTGTGGTCGTACGAACAAGCGACCACATTGTGAATGGTACGCGTTTTGTGGGCTTCCCTTCTCTCTCCCACTCTCTCTCTGTCTATCTCTCCTTCTCTCACTCTCTGGTTGTTCAACGACGAGATTTTTTTATAATTTTTTTTTTTTTTTTTCAAGCGCGTCAAAGCGTTGACAACGGTGGAAAGAGAGTGCGGGTGAACGAGCACGCGTATGTACGACACTCTCAGCCGCGGTTGAGTTATCGCGCTGGACCGGTGAAATTAATTTTACACAAACCCTCCGAACAATATCACTCCCTCTCTCTTTCTCTCTTCCTCTCGCTCTCTCTCTCTCTGCGGAGGGACGAGCCAAAAACTTGTGTCTCTTCGTGACTCGTGCGTTACACTTCCTGTCTTTTTCACATTTTTACGTCTCTCCTCTCTCTCACTCACTCTCTCTCTCTCTCTCCTCTCTCTCTCTCTCTCTCTCTCTCTCTCTCTCTCTCTCTCTCTCTCTCTCTCTCTCTCTCTCTCTCTCTCTCTCTCTCTCTCTCTCTCTCTCTCTCCCCTCTCTCTCTCTCTCTCTCTCTCGTTGTTTGTCTTTTTTTGTCTCTCGCTGTCTCTCTTTCGGGATCCCTCGACCTCACAGAGAAGGGTGAAAAGCTCGTCGACCGTAACCACGGAATTTAAACCGCGCAATTCGCTCGAGAGAACCTTCAATTTCGAGCATGCATGTGGATTTTTTTTTTTTTGCAATTTTTCGACGCTGAAATGTGGACCTTTTTCGTCACTGTTCGTAGAACACGTAACGGGCATGAAGTGCTAGTTTGCTTATGAAAAAATAACTTTTTTGGATAAAAATTTATTGATATTTTAATTATTTGGCGTTTTGTGAATATTTTTTAAAATATTTGTTTCATAGTGAGGGAGGCTTCCTTTTGTGATAATAAATTTAATGAGATTTCATTTATTCTGCCTTCTTGATGCACATTTTTTAGTCATTTCGAGTCTCAGTCCGAAAATAACGTTTGGAAAATTTTGAGATGAATGTGCATTCCTGAATTAAAAATGAAACCTCTTCGATTCAAGTCAATCGATGGGAATTAAAATTTTTGGAATTTCTTTAAAATTCTATCCACTAACTTGAATTTTATTCTATTGAACTATTGAATTACATGTAGAAGATTTAAAATTTTAAATGTTCAAAAAAAATTTTAAACCTCTTTGATTCGATTAAATCGACAAGAATCAAAATTTTGCAGGCTTTTTTTATTTTTGCTAATTTTTTAAAATTCTAACCACAAATTCGAATTTTATTCTATTGAACTATTGAATTACGTGTAGAAGATTGAAAATTTTAAATGTTCAAACATTTTTGTAAATCTCTTTGATTCAATTCAATCGATAAGAATTAAAATTTTGCAGGCTTTCGTAGATTTTTGTAAATTTTTTGAAATTCTATCTACTAATTCGAATTTTATTCTATATTAAACTATTTAAATTACGTGTAGAAGACTTGAAATTTTGGATGTTTTCAAAAATTTCTGTGGAGTATGCAATTTCAGTAATTTCTGGAAAATTGTACCATTTTTTCACATAATAGCTAGTCCCACATTTTTGGCTCCCTCTTTGAGGGAACCAAAAAGGTGTCAAAAATTAAAAACAAACACGAAAAAAAGAAACACCGTCTCATAGAAGACTTTAAAGCGTCAACAAAATTCAAAATAACAGAGTTCGAGTTTAACCCTGCAGAATTTTCAAAATTTTTTTTTGTTCAAGTTCATCAAGAGTTTCTCGACCACCCGGACGTTGACCAGGAACATCCCTCTCTCTTGTTGCGCCAATTTTAGTCTCTCTACGATGTAACCACTCGCGACAAACGACGATTGCGATCGATCGAGATTGTCGCCGAGTTCGCCGGTCGAAAAGGAAAAAAATTAAAGAAGAAAAAAAACAACGCTGTCAAAGACAATTGTACTGATGGAGAAAGCAGCGTGTAACTATCGCACGACTCTCACGGGCGTGGATAGCGACCGTTGTATTCGACGTTGAGAAAATAAAGAGAAGAAAAATAAACTCTCGATTGAGAGTCGAAGAGCGATCCGAGAGTCACAGCCAAGCCCCCTCAAGATCTTTTCTCTCCTTCTCTCCATCCGTCTCTCTCTCTCTCTCTCTCTCTCTCTCTCTCTCTCTCTCTCTCTCTCTCTCTCTCTCTCTTTCGTGGACAGTTTATAATTTGCAAAAATTCACCGTCAATCGCGATAAAGCGACCTCCCGATGTTTGCCAATTAGCGAGAGCGGAGTCAAGATCTCTTTCTCTTCCACTCGCCAATCTATCCTTTCTTTCTCTCTCTCTCTCTCTCTCTCTTTAGATATCTCCTCTTGTATTTACGGTGCACGACGGGTGTCGGCTAATAGCAAAGCCACGTCTTCTCGAGTCTCGGACTCGAAACATTCGAGAGAGACACGAGCGGACGTCGAAGGGCACATTTGTCCCCGAAGGTACAAAAAAAAAAAAACGGCGGCAGAGGGCGCTTCGTCGTACGAGGAAATTGATCAAGGCGAACCTTGAGCCTTTCAAAATTTTTCAATTATTCGCCAGGAAATTTGCAATTATTATTGCAAGTCACCAGGATCAGAAATAATTCTTTTAGGCAGAGAAAAAACTTTCTGGTAGTCATTTTTTTCTTCTTAGACATTTTAAACCTTCCCGCGTCGTTATCAAATTTTTGACATTTTTTTTACCAGTCTTCATTTTATCACTGTCGAAATTGTATCGTGAATAAAATTGATTCAATCTTTGTACTCACATAATTTAGGAAATCATGGGCTTCGGATAAAGGTTCTCTTATCATCGTTGTAACAAATGTCCGAGTTACTTACCTGTAAAAAGAGAAAAAACAAACGTTAATTTATGAGGGAACAAAAATAGCGTTATGCATTATTGTTTTTTTTTCATTCCATATTGATTATATAAATTATATTAATTATATAATAACTGTATAAAATAATATTATGTTCATTTATTATTGGATATTTATTCTTGACGAAGTTGACTCGAAAATTCGTGACCTTCGAGAAATTTAACGGGTATTTGGGGCATATATGGAAGTTTAATTTTGCCTTTACTCGTGGAAACTTGAAAGCCACGACTTAAAGTTCGTAATAGTCAATAAAGTCTAGTTCAACAGTATGTTTAAAGCCCATCATGACTTACATATACATACGTCGTTAATACCGAAAGGAAAATAAACCATGTCCGTAACGTTTATGACCGAAATTCGGCACGGGATCGCACACTCACAAACACGTCGATGATGTAACGAACGAATAGACGAGTTATTGCTGGAGGCCAAAAGTGCGTGGCACCGCGAATTTGTGTGGCGGAGCGAAAGTTTTTGCCGGCATGGAAAATTCGACGGTGCGAAAGGGCAGAGAAAGCGGGAGAACCCACCTATAATATAAATATATACACAGTCGAAATATGAATATATAATATTTACACCTGGATGAATTCATAGAGGAGAATGGGGCAAGACGAAACAGTGGGGTAAAATGGAACGATTCTCATTTGCAATCGACATTGGCAAAAAATGTAATCCCTAAAAATTTCCCTTTTTCCCTTTTTCTTTGTATTCTGTTTGTATAATCTTTTCTAAATATTTTGGCGCAAAGAAAACCGAAAAATTCTCAAAATTGATCTCAGGAGAAAATTGGAACCATTTTGCACCAGTTTTCAAGAACGATTGAGGATATCGACTTGATTTCTGTATGTATAAAATGTCCAAATTTGTTGACGCTTTTTTTAAGTTTTACTGCAAATTATGAATTTGTCATTATTTTAAGCTCTGAAATTTAAATTCAGCCATAATAAAAAACCTTGTGAAAAAGAAGTTCCAGAATTAGGTGTTTTTTATTTTGGTGCTCAAATTTTGGGATTCAATTTAATATGGTTCAAAAGCACTTAAAATGCTAGCTTGATATTAAACTACCAGAAAACTTTTTAAATTCAATTTCTGGGGAAACGATAAACAAATTTCCAATTGGGCACCAAATTAGGACCTAATTCTGATCTAAGTTAAATTCATTTTGAAGATTTGTCTCTGCAGCCTTTAAAGAGGTTAGAAAATGAGTGCAGTCCTGATTTTAATGCTCACAAGTGTCTTCGAGTGTTCTCAGGACCAAAAATACCTCGACAGTGATTATTTTCATCGGCATTTCCATTTCCGCCCCGCCTGTTTTTCTCATTCGACAAACTCGCGCGTATACCCTACCCTCGTGGAAAATTCCACTCTAAAACGACGGAGTACGAGAGATCTCAAGTTTCACTCGGAAGAAAGGATGATATACGCGTATAAATATTTTACACATGCCTCTCGTATACCTCTCTCGCATTAATACGCGATGAGTGAGAGAGACGAAAGCGACGGAAATACGTGGTTGGTGCGACCACGGGGCCATTCCATCCCAAATCGGACAGTTTGAAAAACTTTTTTTTTTTATTTCCTCAATTTTTTTATATTTTTGAGTACCCATCAAAAAACCCTTCCTGTTAAATTTCGCGATTTTTTTGATTACCCGTTCAAAAGATATTAAATTAACAAAAACCGCTTTTTTTGGTATTTTGGTCATAACTTGTTTAATAATGGTCCAAATTAGAAGTTTTTTTTTCAAAATTTTTGTTTTTTATGGTCTTTTCAGAAAAAAATATAACAAAAATATTCGACGTGTTTTTGAACCAGTTTTTTGAGTTTTAAACGTTAAATCGCGTTTTCAAAAGTGAATGTCATTTTTTTTTTAATTTTTTGTTTCAAACATCTATCTATTCAACAATTTTTAAGACTAGTCCGATCGTGGGATCTCGATAACTACTATTTTTTCGATTTTTGGAAATTAAAATTTTTTTTTTTATGGGTTATTATGAATACCAATTTTTGTTACTGTATAGTATTTTTTTCAATATTTAGATTTTATTTTGACACTTTTTTATTATTAACAGGTTCTTCAAATTAATAATTAATCGTGAAGTCTGTTTATGAAAAATAATAACAACAGTTTTTATTTACTCAAGTATTTTTTTGAAAACCTTACATATACGATTATTTCATGAAATAAAATATTCCTTTGCCAATACGTTTCCGTTGCTCATTGGAATAATTGAATGAAATTTTTGTGTCCCCTGTGATTGACTTCGCAGTATTTTATCGCAAATAAAATCTTTCTTTTGCATCTGAATAATGTTTCTCATGTGAAAATTTGACAGCAATATTCGGTAAACTATTTAGGTTCAATGCCCACTCATACAATTTTTGAATTGTTGTTATTTGCTCATCGATTAATTATTAATTTTAAAAATCTGTTAACAATGAAAAAGTGTCCAAATTAATTCAAAATGATTAAAAAAATATTATGCAGTAACAAAAATTGGTATTTATAATATATTTAAACAAAATTAATTTTTGAAAAACGAAAAAAATAGTAGTTATTGAGATCCCACGATCGGATTAGTCTTGAAAATTGTTTAATAGATAGATGTTTGAAACAAAAAATTTAAAAAAAAATCAGAAATGACAATCACTTTTAAATATGCGATTTAAAGTTTAAAACTCAAAAAAACTCATTCGAAAACACGTCGAATATTTTTGTTGTATATTTTTCTGAAAAGGCCATAAAAAAAACAAAAATGTTGAAAAAAAAACTTTTAATTTGGACTGTAATTCAAGAAGTTATGACCAAAATACCAAAAAAAGAGCGGTTTTTTGTTAATTTAATATCTTTTGAACGGGTAATCAAAAAAATCTCAAAATTTAACAGAAAAGGTCTTTTGATGGGTACTCAAAAATATAACAAAATTGAGGAAAAAAAAAAGTTTTTCAAACTGTCCGATTTGGGATGGAATGCCCCCTACATATATATACATAAGGGGTTGTTCGGGGTGGAAGCTTAAAGCGTTTTCAAGTTTCCGGAAGCGCGCGAACTTCTCTCGTGCGGAGACAAGAGTCGCTTTCGAGGTAATTCCTCCATTGCGCTAAATGTACGAAGCTTTTGTGCGATTAGAATGATAATGGCGTATTTTATGCCCTTCCCGACTAAAAAATACGCCATTTTCTCGTATTTTCATCCCTTATGTTTATACATATTGCGTTTACATTCTATATTAACAAAATAGGACTCGAGAGGGGGGGGGGGGTGGGAGGAAGAGGGATGTTCAAGATGAATATGGGGGATGAACTTTCACCCTATTCTGTGCGCCTCGGGGTGTCTCGTGACAGTCGAGTGAGGGTTAAGTCCACTCGTGCTGTCTGGAACATTCGCCAAGAGGCACCTGGAGAAAACACATATTCAACGTGTATATATATATTTATATATGCGTGTATAAACCATAAGCTATTTACTCGGTATGCGAATATGTGTATACGCGAAAAGCGCGCTTGGGTTATTAGCATTTTATCCATTTATCTCATCCCCGAAGTTTGCGAGGGAAAACCAGGTCGCTCTCCATCTCTCCTTCTCTCTGGTCCTTCTCCTCTCTCTCTCTCTCTCTCTCTCTCTCTCTGCTCCTTTATGCATAACCACGCATGCATAACACGAGTGCACAAGGATCAAAAAGTTTTTGGAGTCTCGCGATGTACGTATCCGGTAGCCGGTAACTCGAAAGGGGCGGCTGAAGCGAGCGCAGGGGGTTGTTTCAACCCTGGACCGAAGTCATGCGAGGATACGAGCTGAATCGTGATCCTTATTACATTCATAAGCGATACCTTCGCGTTGCACGTTCGCAATGTTTAATAACGAACAATTTGCGGAAATTTCACCGGGATCAAAGGTAAATGCGGAAAGTTTTTTGATAACGTTAAGCGGGGTCAAGAGAGAGGATACTCATTTTGTGACGTTTATGAGCTTGTTCGAGGAATTTCATTGGTCAGAGGCAAGCTTTTTGCGTTTATCATTTCTTAAATTGTTGTGGAATTGTCGATGTTCTGTTTAAATCAACTGGCATTTAATTTAATCAGACCTAATTTAATTTATTTTAAGTGGAATTCAATATAATTGGCTGGTATTTGCATGAAGGTTTATCTGATTCAAGCAAATCCTAATTTAAATCATATTTAATTAAAAAGAACCATTTTGTCAATTTACTGCAAGAAGAAGAAAGTGGTGGATCTTTGTAGGACTTAATTAATGTCGATACATTTTTGTATTTAAATTGATGCCGATTTGAATTGATTAATAATTTGAAATAAATATTGTGTTAAACAATAAAATGAAAATAAACGTATATTTAATGGAAAACTTTTATTCCTGTTGATTTGAAATTTAAAAAAATGAAAAAGCAACGAATTATCGATATTCTAAATGAACTGGAATCTAATTTATTCTTATTCAAATATTTAAAGAAGGTTTATTTGATACAAACCAATCCTAATCGATCTTAATAAATCATATTTAATAGAATGGACCATTTTGTCGATTTTTTGCAAAAAAAACGATGGATTTTTGTAGGACTTAATTAATGTCAATACATTTTTGTATTTAAATTGATGCTGATCTGAATTAATAAGTATAAAATAAAAATTATAAAATAAAATGAAATAACGGTAGTTTTATTATTTTTAATGGAAAAATATAATTCCTGTTGATTTTAAATTAGAAAAATGGTCGAATGAACCATTTTAACGAGTGCGATCGTGTGATTCATTGACTTAATTAATGTCAGTACATTTTTGTATTTTAATTGATGCTGATTTGAATTTATTATAACTTTGCAATAAATATTATACAATAAAAAGAAAATAAACGTACAATGAATGGAAAACTATAGGATTATCGAATTATCGATATTCTAAATGAAATGGAATCTAATTTATTCTAATTCAAGTATTTAATGAAGATTTACCGGATACAAACCATTCCTAATCAATCTCAATAAATCATATTTAAAAATGGACCATTTTGTCAACTTGTTGCAAAAAAAACGGTGGATTTCTGTAGGTCTTAGTTATCGTCAATACATTTTTGTGTTTAAATCGATGCTGATCTGAATTAATAAGTATAAAATAAAAATTATAAAATAAAATGATATAACGGTATTTTTATTATTTTCCATGGAAAAATATAATTCCTGTTGATTTTAAATTATAAAAATGGTCGAATGGTGCCGAGTGCGATCGTGTGATTCATTGCCTTGGTTGGTACAAGGACATCTCTTGTTTCCTTGCTCAAGGCCATTTTGAATTTTCATATATGAATCCCAAAACTGTACTATATCATACTTTTCCGTACTCAGCTGTATGCATGTGTATGTATATACGTATATTTTGCACCGTATGCACAGTTTGGTATGTACTTTCCTTGACACCAGCCTGGGGATATTAAATAAAGAGTCCCCTTGGTCCCGAGGGAGATCCCGGAGGCCATAACCCTCCGCGTCGTCTTTCGCATTTCCTTCCTTTCGCCCTCTCGTTCGCCCGAGCACACAGCGACGATATCCAATGAGATCCAAGGATCCGAGGGGGTTCTCTTCCAAGGGTTAATACACTTGCGATACACGCGCACATTCGACAAGATCCTGATATTTTCGCTCGCCGAACCAACGGGACTTTTCCTATTACAGCCCCATTCATGCCAACTTACCCAATACTTAGTCCTCTTGGAATGGTTCCCCGACCCAAAATCGCTTTTTTCCCTCGTGCCTCGTGGCAAAGAAGCAACGATACTCCGACGACAAACACTGTGCCTTAAGAATCGACGAATTGCCTCTGAACACGCACACATAATCCATAAGGCGAGGGATAGAAGAATAAGAACTTTAATATCTACACATTCCTAATTAAAAATACAGTCATCCGTATGAATGATCATGAAATATCATTAATCAATTCATCAATCAATCAGATTTCGTGAAGCATTCATGGAGAAATTAGTTCACTGAAAAAAAAAATTTGTTGAAAATGCAAAAATTTGTTTCACTCAACCAAATATTTGTTTCCGGACGTTCAACTCGATCATTTTGGTAATTCAACAAAATATACAGTAGAAGTTTTAGTTGAATCGTTGCTTGAATGGGCAAAGTTTCAGTTCAATCAAATAAAAATTTGTTACTTCGAATAAAAATGTAATCCACACAGAGAAATAAACGATCGAGCTGACTAATTATCAGTTGATTCCATATATGTATATTCTATGTATCAAAATAAATAGTTGATACAATCCATTATTTATTTCAAATATATAAATAATGTGATAAATGGATTAAATATTTGGGTCACGCAATTATCCGATTGTTTCAATGAATATTATAATATATGAATATATATAATATATTTAGTTGGTGCAATTAAATTTTTGATCCTGAAATTAATTATGGCTAAACATAGTATAAAAAATATGTAGTATTTGAAAAATAATTCAAAATGCATATTTTACCAGCCTCAAAATGAGCGATATAAAAAAAAAAATAGTATTTGCGCGAATCGTCCTATCTAATTTTACGCTCTCTCCGATGGGGATTCGAACCTGCGACCCTACCTACCTATCCTACTTGACGACCCAACACGCTACCTACTGAGTTACGGACTGCTTACGAACTTTCTCAACTTTTGTGGTATATGAATGGTACGGTGTGTCGAAAAAATAATGATATGAACTGAATAAATGGACTAAACAAATAAATAAATAAATAAATTTGACTAAATTGTACCTGTAAATTGACCAATTAATTTCGTTCACCTCGTATCTTATGGTTAACCAAATCCATTTGTTGATTTAATTATAGTTTCATTATTTCAAACAAATTAGTATCGAATCAACTAAATTTTTATCAACTAAATGGATCAAGTTGATTTAACTGAACTTTTTTCTCAGTGATCAAATTATTGTTCATAGTATTCGAATGAATAATTTTGTATTTCAACAAAATTAAATTTCGTGCAACAAAATCGTTTCTTTGTTGTGAAATATGGACAACCAAATGATTTTTTTCATTTCTCATCATTATATGCTGGTTCAAAAAAACATTTCGCGATAGACACAATATTATGGATTGTTTTGAATACATATACTTATTTGATTTGGCAATATAAAAAATGTTTGTACCAAACAAATTGTTTGATTGAAAATACGAAATTTTGGCTTGTTACAGCTACATTTATCTAGTTAATATAAACTAGAAATCAACAAAATATTTCTTTACGGCAACTCAGTAATGTGTAAATTGGACTAAATTGTATCTGTAAATTGACCAAATAATTTTGTTCACCTCATATCTTATGGTTAACCAAATCCATTTGTTGAATTAATTATAGTTTCATTATTTCAAACAAATTAATATTGAATCAACTAAATTTTTATCAACTAAATGGATTTACTGGATTTAACCGAACTTTTTTCTCAGTGTTGATCGACGTCAGAGCTTTTCCAAGTATTGCAGAAATTTCGGAAAATATTCGTCTTGTTGGGGTGGAAAACAAATCGCGATGAGCTATACTTTTTTTATTCCAGCGTTCCGATTCAGATATCATCCCTTAAGCCACTCGCTAAGCCGCTCAGATCCGGCGAATGCGAGGGTAAAATGGTGAAAGGAAGATTTGCGAATGAGAATGGAAATTGGCGGGAAGTGGCTCGGAAAAGCTCCGGTCGATGCACGGAGAAAGAGAGCGAGGGGATGTGAATAAACGTGGATGAAAGAAACTTGGGGAATTGTAGGACGAGAGAAAAGTAAGGCAGAGAAGAATCTGCCCCAAGTCCGTGAAAGAGAGAATGAGAGAGTGTAACTTGTTCGGCCAGGTTTAATCGCGGAGAAGCAAAGTTTGATAATGGTCGCTTGGAAAGTGCTCTCTCCGTGGCGAATGAGGCTAATGCCTTCTCTCTGTGAGCTTTCACCTCCGTTACCTCGCATTAAAACTTGGACAAATATTGTGGCTTGGGAAAAGAGCGCCGGAGAGAGAGAGGGGGTGTGAGATAGAGTGGGCATGGGCAGAGGGTTGTCGGCCAAAATGGGGTTAAATATTGTCAGATATAATGCCCGTCATTTCTGGATGAATATTCAACATATATGTGGAACGCGTGAACCTAATTCTCTCCGACGATGTCCCTTTTCGTCAAAACGGCAGAGACGACATCCATGGCTCTAACTTATGTGGTCCCGCCACTCAAAGTACTTTACCTGAGTTACGTTATTTCAGCAAGCCTCTCGCTCTCTCTCTTTGCGAGGTTATGCTGCCAATTACCAAAAGTTTGTTATCAGATTGCCCGGAAGCTTTGACACGCGGGAGAGTTGCGTTTAAGGACCTTTTCGCACGGTGCTGAAGAATTGATTTCTACTCCAATTTGAGGTTATAATTTCTGTGGGGTTAGAATGGAATCGGATATTGGTGGATCAATTTCGGTTGTAACGAATAATTCTATCTTGGAATCGTATTGGGCAACTTTTGGGGAGGATGAGAAGGACCAGTAGGAAAAAGGATTTGCGAGTTACGAGCTTTAAGGACATTTCTAGCGACGTTTCAATTGCCTGAGAAAGCTTCTTTACCATTTGGAGGATTTTTGGCGGACTACAAAAATCTAGAAGTATTTTAAGGGTTGGAACGGTTCCAACATTTCAAAAAATCCTGTTTTTTAATTTTTTAGATTATGGTTTAATATGTCTAGAATATTTTCCCAAAGTTTCAAGACAATTGGAGTGTATCGTGACAGATAAAATTTAGTTTTTCAATTTTAGATAAATCTAACATGATTTATCCTGATCATCACGAGGACGTTCTTTTTCTGAGGGTCTCCGGACACCACCAACTGAATTCATGCGTAACCAATGTGAGAAAAAAAATTATTTGACAATTTTTTTACCCTCGGAAACTATCCCCAAATAAGAAAACCACCCCAATCACTTGAACACATCTCAATTCTATTTCCCATAGTTCGTTTCTGTCAGAAATTGAGGAAAAGTCATTCCGGAACACGCAGTGAGATTCTGAAGAACTTACGAATCAATCAACCCTTATAAACTACCCCTCAGTTGAAAGAAATTGACTCAAGGGATAAAATGTTGTTATCGCATTTTCTGTTATTTTATCCTCATCTGAATTGAAATATGAGTGTTTTAGAACTGAACATCAATGGAAGTGCACTTTTGGGCGTATCACCACTTCTAGGGGTGGTTTTCGATGTTTCGTTACTGTTAGGGGTAGTTTTTGAGCCGGGTGTTCTGGATACACATTTTCCATGCGTTTTCGAAAATTTATACGAACTGAACATGAATGAAAGTTCACTTTTGGGCGTATCACCATTTGTAGGGGTGGTTTACGATGTTTCGTTACTGTTAGGGGTAGTTTTTGAGCCGGGTGTTCTTGATACACATTTTCCATGCGTTTTCGAAAATTTATATGAACTGAACATGAATGAAAGTTCACTTTTGGGCGTATCACCATTTGTAGGGGTGGTTTACGATGTTTCGTTACTGTTGGGGGTAGTTTTCCAATTGGATATTCTTGCTACAAATTTTCGATGTTATTTCAAAGCACACACTTGAGATCGCGACTTTAAAAAAGATTCGGCATGAAAGTTATTCTCATTTTTTCGCAATTTCCCCACTTTTTGACAGAGTGTGAGACTGAAGGGGTGCAAGCCTTGCGTTTGCCGAATTTTTCATGATTAGATGCATCTTTCATCTTCAAAATGCGACCTTAACAATGTCGATGTATTAATTTTTATGGAAGTTCTGCGTTTTCAAAGTAGGTGGGACGTATGTGTCCCACCAGCCGTTAAGGGGTTAAATGCTGCTCCCTGCTTTAAAGTTTGAATAAAATAATTTGTTTATTACATTTGAAAAAAACCCATAAAACTTTTTAAGACAGCGTTACTCTCTGAAGAGAGTAAGATGAAGCGCCCTCTGAGGGTTCCACAAGACTCGCCGATGCTAAAAATTGGAGGGCTTCCGCTGGAAAGTTCGCTCGGTCTTTCGAAAACTACTCTTCGGTTACCTGCGGCAGGAGCAGAGAAAAAAGAGCGTGTTTGCATCAGCAGGATCCCACGAGGGCGTCAAGGAATCTCTCTCGTTCGTTCTCGCGCTGCATTATACTTTAACGTGCGCCGCACTATCCGTGAACCAGAGACCGGTAATTGGCTTCGCAGTGCCTTTTACGTAGGCAAATTGTGTTAATAAATCGTGCGGGGGCAGTTGCGCCGGGAGAAAAAGACCGAGAGAGAGAGGAGAATATGAAGGGACGACGCGTAGCGAGAACGCGTACGTCGGGCCAACGTAATTCACGACGGGGGCGGTGGAGGTGGCGATAATTAATTTATACCGAGGGTTGATACGTATATGCGCTCTCGGGCGTCGCGACGCGCGGTATCACGGGAAGGTGGGCTTCGTTTTACCCTCGAGGGCGCGAAGCTACGGGCCAACATAAAAGATAGAACAAGCCCTCGATATTGATGAACACCGCGAGCAAAGCAGAGGACGTTCCTTGTCAGTTTGAAGGAAGAAATTGATTAAACTTTTGTCTCGTTCACGATATTATTTCATTAGTACGCACAGCAGATGCGTACCGTTTGGTAATTTTAGGTGAAGCTTGTATCAGAAGTGCTTTGCATGCTAAGAATTGGCAAGTCCAGTCTTGGATATAAGTTACTCCTCGAACGTTTTTTTATGCAATTTTGCCGGAAGTCAGCGTAAACTAATTTAACAAGCGGCATTTTGAAGGGAGAGAATTCAGCTTAATTTCCTGATTTTTTTAATTATTTTTACTAATTGTTTTTAGATTTGGAATCTATTTTGAAAACAACTGTTTTTCGCCTTTGTTTTTCCTCTCTTCAGGTGCACCCATCTTCTAGAGGAATTTTTTAGATACATTTTTACGATTGTATTCGTAAAGAGGAAAGTTTGAGCTTCAATTTACTTTTTTAAAAACTTTTAGCGATTTTTTTTCCACAGTTATTTTGTTTTTTTGTGAAAGAAGAGGAAATTTGAGAAATCCCGTTTAACACGAAAAGAAAAAGGATTTATGAAAAACTTCATGATAGCAAAAAGTTGCGTCTGTTTTTGTTGAGTGCAGAAGAATTTTTTCAGATTTTTTTCCCCTACATTTTTCTTTCAGCCTAACATGAGAAAAAAATGTTTGGGAAAAATCTCGCCTTTTTTCCCCTCCCTTCAGATACACCCATCTTCTAGAGGAATTTTTTAAATACATTTTTACGATTGGATTCATAAAGGGGGAAGTTTGAGCTTCAATTTCCTTTTTTTTAACTTTGAGCGATTTTTTTTTCCAAAGCTATTTTGTTTTTTGTGAAGAAAGAAGAAATTTAAAAAATCCCGTATACCACGAAAACAAAGAGGATTCATGAAAAACTTCAAGAAAGCAAAAAGTTGCGTCTGTTTTCGTTAAGTTCAGAGACATTTTTTCAGATTTTTGTTCAAAATTTTTTTTTTCTCATGTTGAGGCTGAAAAAAAAAATTGGGAAAAAAATTTGAAAAAAAAATCCAATGTGTTGAAAATGGTAAAATAAAGTATTTTCCCCTCTTGAAATTTTATCAATAATCCCATAATTCTCGAGTTATGGTAATTGAATGATCCGAGCTGCGCGACCTAGAAAATGAGAAAAAAAATGTTGAAAAAAAAATCTGAAAAAATTCCTCTGCACTCAACGAAAACAGACGAAACTTTTGGCTATCCTAAAGTTTCTCATGAATCCTCTTTGTTTTCGGGTTATGTAGGATTTTTCAAATTTCCTCTTTTTTCACAAAAAAAACGGAATAACTTTGAAAAAAAAATCGCTCAAAGTTTTACAAAAAAGGAAATTGAAGCTCAAACTTTCCCCTTTATCAATCCAATTGTAAAAATGTATTTAAAAAATTTCCTCTTGAAGATTCGTGCACTTGAAGAGAGGGGAAATAAAGGCAAAAAACAGTTGTTTTCAAAATAGAGTCCAAATCGAAAAACAAATAGTAAAAATCATTAAAAAAAACAGGAAATGAAGCCGAATTCTTCCGCTTCAAAATGCCGCTTGTTAAATTAGTTTACGTTGACTTCCGGCGAAATGGCATAAAAAAACGTTCGAGACCTTTTTTGAAGTTTTGTCCGGAAACTTTCCGCCCTTAGTCTACATCAATTTTTGTGATGATTATTGATAATATTTTTCTTCTGGAGTCCATAATCAGGATTTAAATCGCATTTAACAACTATGCAGCTTCTTATCAACATTGTAAGCATATTGATGACATACAGGTCTTTTTAATCATCATCTATCCTAATTAATCAACAACCTGGACAAATAATTGTCATTCACTGTTTTGCTGAAGCTACGCAGACAAAAACAACGCTGAACAAGCTGCTGAATGTCTGACTGATCGTTTCAGTGTGCGAATAGAAACGCTCTGAAGATCCTGAGAATCGAGACTTATCGCGTCGCGTTTTATTTTCAAGTTTTCGCGACGTCGCCCCAAGAAATAACGTATGAGAGCGCATGATAACGGCGCATATAGTCCGCAATTTTTATGCACATACGAGACACCGAATAACTTGTTGTACAAAAAGTGTGCAGTCTCTCGCTCTGAGCGCGCGACAAACCGCGCGCTTTTCCCTCGCGACCGAGACACCTCGTATATTATTATATCGTCAATTTCGCGGGAAGATATATCCATGCAGGTACATGTAAACTGCTGTGATGATACGAAGGGGGAAAGGGAGATCGAGACAGGGAGAAAGAGAGAAGGAAGAGACGTGTATATGAGTCGTGTGGCGCGACACCGCCATGAGCGGGTCTCTCTCGCGACGATAAATGTTTTGCCGATGCACTTTTTTTTTTCTTTTCCACCCCGTAGCAGCGTTTGCAGCAACGTTATGATTCATGAACGATCGCGCGAGCGCACGCTGTGCGCTTTTGCAGGAATGAAATTTACCGCGGTGCATGTGCAACGCGCAGAATTCTCTGGCAAAGCCGATATACGCGAGCTCCTCGCTGCAAACTCGGTGCATTCCTCCATTTTTTCCTTCGCAAGGATACACACAGTCCCCGTGTCCAGGCTCAGTGTTCACTGAGACTGAAACAACCACGTAACATTTTTTTTTTTTTTCATTTCCTTGCTCGTGTTTGTTTTAGGCATATTTACAGCTCTACCGATTATTTCTCTACCAGAAATAATTTTTTTCCACAATAAAACACTAGTGTATTATCAATAGCAATTCACAAGTCTACCGTTTAACATTTTTGCAAAATAATAGCAACATAAATAGTGACTTCTTCGTCTAAATAAATTATAGGCGTTTGAAATTTCGCGGTTTTGAGGTTCTTCAGAATGGAGCTAAAATTAAAAATGTTTTTGATGAAAATTAATAAAAATTTTGACTTTTTGAGAAAATTATTGATGGATTCGTGTTCAGGGGGACAAATACATCGATATAAGGTTTAAAAAAAAATAGATTTTTTTTTTGCATTTTGGACAAAATTAAATCTGTTCACTAAAATGGGTGTAATTTTTGTTCTACTCAATTTTGCCTCTGGACTGCGCTCATTCTCTTCGTAATCGTTGCAGCTTCGAAACGCTGCTTTGTTCATCCGATTCTGATGATTTTTCGAAATTTTTCCTCTATCCTAACCATTTCTGAGCTCTGAGATATTGACAATAGCAGAGTTGGGCAAAGTACTTGCAAGTACTTCAAGTATCAAGTACAAAGTACCGTAGGTATTTGAAGTATCAAGTACCGGTGATACTTGAAGTACAAAGGACTTGAAAAAATCAAGTACCCGTATCAAGTACTTTTCTAATTTTCGGGTACGTCTCGTAAATTCTGGTACTTGGGTCATTCCATGTCAAATCGACCAAGAGTTGGAATCGACTACTTTCAATTTCGATGAAATTTGGTCAGAAGTTTTGTTTTATCATAAAACCAAGTTCTACCAAGGAAAAAAAATGAATTTTTTTTCCAAAAGTTATGCAAAATTTAAAATTTAACCATTTTTCACTTTTTTTTCTAAATATCTTGAAAATTATGATAGTTATGAAAAATCGTTTGTTTCGTCTTGAAGAGTATACTTGGGGCTAGGAAAAAAAATATTCCGACAAAAAATTTTGAAAAAGGATGAATTTGGAAAATGTCGAATTTTTTAAAATCGTGAAATTACACAATTAACATCGAATTTTTTGTTCAATTTTTTAAATATAATTCCTTGTACTCTTGAAAGACTTTCAGAAAGATGTTTTTTTTTTCAAAAATATGAACTTTTTTAAGTTAAGCAATCAGGTAATTTTGTAATTTTCAGCAGTCAAAATTACATGATTGATCGACTTAACTTAGAGGTAAACAAAAAGTTTTACCAAAATTCCAAAATTCATATTTTTGAAACAAAAAAAAACACATTTCTGAAAATTTCAGGATCTTTTAATATCAGTACAAGGTGTTATATAAAAAAATAGAACCCAAAATTAAATGTTGATCGTGGATTTTCACGATTTTGAAAAATTCTCCAAAGTAATCATTTTTCAAAAATTTGTTTCGGAATATTTTTTTTGTAGCCCCAAGTGTACTCCTTTAAGACGAACCCCGAAAGACTTTTTCGTATCTATAATGGTTTTAGAAATATTTAAAAAATAAACTTGAAAAAATAGTGAAATTTTGAATTTTCGAAAAAAAACTTTAATTTTTTTCCTTTGTCAGAATTTTGTTTTGTAATAAAAGAAAACTTCTGACCAAATGTCATCGAAATTGAAAGGGGTCGATTCCAAATATTGGTCGATTTGACATGGAATGACCCATATTCAAAAGCTCTGCACATGCAACCATCAGCAAGACACATTCGAAAGTACTTGATACTTGTACTTGAAAAAAGTACTACAAGTACAGAAAAGTACTTGAAATTTTCAAGTACGGTACTTCAAGTACACGGAGTACTTTAAAAAATTAAGCACAATACTTGAAGTACTTTTGAAGTACTTTGTACTTGCAAATACTGTACTTCAAGTACCTGCAAGTACCGAGTACTTTCAAGTACTGCCCAGTTCTGGACAATAGTGACCAAATTTCGAAAATAATAAGAGAAGTGATACGATTCAAAAATAATGACCAATAGTGACAATAGTGACTCACTGACAACGCTGGGTAGAGATGTACTTGTGGCAGTGATATAAACGGTAGAGCAGTAAATGTGTTTTATTTTTCACCCACTCGACGGGATTATCGATTTTACTGTTGAAAAGTAATACGATCGTTGCGAGAGACTCGCAGAGACATCAGAGAGTGAGATTTTAACGTCCCCCACATCCGCGCAATGGGGGACACCGTATCGGGTTACCATTTTGACCCAATACCGAAGACCAAAATGTGCAAATAGCACATTGGGACAATATTGAAATTTTAAAAATGCGTCCTCTGTCTCATCCTGTTTACGTTATAACCACAATACGATGATGGAGTTCGTTTCTCAATGATGCAGAATACAACGAGGATAGAGTTTCACTTGCTGTAACTCTGTTCATGCCGAGGGTCATGCGGAAGCCCGCGGAGGGTTCGAACCAACGTAGTAAGGGAGTTAACCTCGTGTTGATCCAGTATCGAGTTTGCGTTAGCCCAGCTTATCGTTCGTACAAGTTTAATTTTCAGTTTACAGATGGAGGGCGCGCGCATTCTCACTCCACTCGTTCGATCCTGCGCCCAGAAGTTCCGCGTTATTCCAGGGTTAAGCCACGTTCCTGCGACCACGACACACGCGTGTAATTGTTATTTACAATCCAGGGGTGTGCCGTAGCGATGATTTGTGACCGTATTCCCATCAGTTGGACACACACGTGACCGTTAATTAGTAACCCTCTGGACAACGCTAGGAAAAAGGACACTTCGAGCTAAACCATTTTTAAGCCCAAACTGAATTATCGACTGTACTCAGTGGGTACGAGAGTTTACTGTCTAGAAATGAGAACAGAAGGACGACGATGAGAGGAGGAAAAAATAAGCCTACGGGACGAAAAGGGACGATGAATTTGAATCAGCGCGTTGTCGGTGAACGATGACATCGTCGGGTTTATCACTGAGGTTAACCTCGGCGGAACCGTCGGGGCCGAACGAGAGGGTTTGTTTTCGCCTTTCTTAGGACGGAAAGGGCCAACAAAACGCGCAGAGTTAGCGGAGTCAACGTTCGCGTGTGCGTGTAATATTCCTGGCAGGCTTTTGTCGTGAGGGTGGATAATGGGTTGCGGAAAGAGGAAAAATAAAGTCCTGGGAGAATTGCGAGAAATAGAGACATTTCCGCGGTGGGTCGACGAGAGAGTGCTGAAGAAAGATCGCGGACAAAGAGGTGCGGTAAAAGGTAGTTGGGGCTGTTATCCGGTAGGAAAACGAGCGAGTCTCTCTACCGAAGCTACTTGCCACGTTGAACCGTAAGAAATGGCTCCTCGGGATACTGTTCTCTCCTTCGCCGAGGCACAACCTCCGAGTTAATAAAGAAATATACAAGGTGACCACAGAGCCCGAGCATTTAATATCAATTTGTTGGTGGTGCGGCACCCCTCTCGTTTAGCAACCATCCTCCAGACGTTTTTTTCCACCCCTAGACCCGGTGTCACGTCTAGCTCCACTGCTCGTGCGCGCAAAAAACCCTCCGACGTTACCGCGAACTCGATGGACTATTCGCGTTCAGTCCCCCAGCCAAACAACCCTCTTTATTCCCTCGGAACGAGGACGCGGGGTAAGTCAAGGGGCGGGAGGGGGTTGGCGGTTGCCAGCTCGAAGGATCCCGCTCCGAAAGTGTGTGGTACGAGTTTTGTATACCTTCGGCGGTGGTTGGAGGGACGACGCCTCGCAGGAACAAAGAGGGTGAAAACGCGAACATCGTCGAAGACAAAGAGGAAAATGGCGAGGTTCGGAGTGAGGGTCTCTCTATCCAGCGTCGTAAAACGGACGTGGAAAACGGCAGGGAAAATGAAGAGAGGGCGAGAAGGGATCCCCGAAGCAAAAGGGGGATGAAAGCGTGATGGCTGAGCGAAAGGAGGAAACGAAGAAAAAAAAGATGGAGTTTGGGACTGCGACGGGAATTTCGTGATAGATTCCGGAGAGTCTCGGCTCGGGGACTCTCTGTCGAATGAGCCAGGCTGAACTCATCGAGATTGTTGGAAGTACGAGGAAAGCTCTTCTCCAGAAACCTGGAATGCACCGACGGAGATTCTGTTTCCATCTTGACGGTTTTTTCCTTTGATTACTTTTTTTTTCGTTCAGCCATCGGCACCCCCTTTTTATAGCCAATAAGACTGCGCAAGCGGAGAAAAACCACAATGTCTGGGCGAAGAATGTAAGCGGATTTGACGCGATTACACGAACAAACGATTATTGGAGATGGCGAATGAATGCAAAGACGATAGAGCTCCGTGGAAGCGAGAAGCAGAGATTAAATCATCCCTTCTCGTAAATAATCGTTAGGTTGTGCCGCGTGTTAATTAACCGGGTCAGTAATTCCATTTAACGTTGTCTGGTTGTGGCGCACATACACAGAGATGGAAATTAAATGGAAAAAGAAGATTAGCAGGGCGAATTGTGAGCAACTGAGATGCAACCGGCGGACGGTGCACAGAATGTGTATTGTGTGCATCGCAAACTCCTCTTTAAACGCGTATATATCCACTTGGCTTGATCCACTTCCGCCGGAGGATTCTCCGTGCATATAAGCGCGCATTTGTAGCGGAGAACAGTTAGCGGTGGTTCAGACACGAGTTGCTCTCGGTAAAAGCAATATTGCGACTCTTGCAGCCAAGAGAATTCGTACAAAAGCGACATGAGAGCTCCGGCGGAGAGAAGAAGGGGGTAACTGTTATTAATTTCCGAGAATAATGCCGCGGAATACCGTCGTCTGCTTCATACGCGATCGAAACCCTCTCCCTCTCTCTCTCTCTCTCTCTCTCTCTCTCTTGTACTTTGGCAGCAATATATTTTACTACAATGCAAGAATCCTACGACAACTTACATGTAACGCCGTTGCACCACGGAGCGAATAGATACAGAGATATGGATGCACATGTATATAAAATGGGTGAAGGCAAAACTCGAGTGTGAAACGATATGCCTTGGAAATAGTGAATTACTTATCCGCGTCTGCCGGTTCACGACTATCCATATTTATAATCGTGCTTTCCCAATTCTCGACGTTACACCGTTACATCTGTTCGTCTGTATTTCGTTCTGGCTCTCGCGCGATACCGGGAATGATATATAAGAAGGGAAATGGAAATGGAAATCAACACTCGCGTGTATGTGCGTTTGTGTGCAGGAAAATTCTGTCGCTTTGGAATAGAGAGAGATTTGAACGTGGAATTTGCATTTTCTCCCGCGCCGCAGTTTCCATCTATCTTCATCGTCGTTCTTACACAGACAAGTCGAGGGAGGAAATTGGAGTAGTTGAATTCCCACCACGTAAAGAGAGAAAATTGTGCTCAGGTACAACGTGCAATGTTATTTTTATGAGAATTATGAGAGGAGGGAAAATGAAGAATGCAGCAGATTTATAGTGTACAAGTATTCATAATGGAAAGCCGCAGGATAGAAGTCCCATCATGCCCAAAGTCAAGAGAATTTTTTTTTTTTCAATTTTTCAAGCCCTAATTTTACCCGTTATTTTAGACACACATAACTAAATACCTAATCTTCAAAATATTCAATTTTTTAAATAATAAATGAATTTTTTTTTAACAATTTATCCAAAAAAAATCTATCTCGAAGACCTTTTTGTTTACAAGTCCGCCATATCATTTTTTTTTTTTTAATATGCATATTATAGGTTAGTGCATTATAATTAATGTCTACAAAACAATGTCTTGAAATTTTTTATTTCAGATTACTACGAAAGGGTGTGTGCTTCCCCGAAACCTTTTTTTTCGAGAACTCCACTTTGAAGTACAAAATCATAAACTACTATATTTTTTCAATTTTTGAAAATTAAATTTTTTTTTTTTATAAATTATTATGAATACCAATTTTTGTTACTGTATAGTATTTTTTTCAATATTCAGAATTTATTTTGACCCAATTTTTGTTACTGTTTTCAATATTTAGAATTTATTTTGACACTTTTTTATTGTTAACAGGTGCTTGAAATTAATAATTAATCGTTACGTCTGCTCATGAACAATAATAACAACCGTTTTTATTTATTCACGTATTTTTTTGAAAACCTTACATATACGATTATTTTCTGAATTAGAATATTCCTTTGCCAATACGTTTCCGTTGCTCATTGGAATAATTGAATGAAATTTTTGTGTCCCCCTGTGATTGACTTCGCAGTATTTTATCGCAAATAAAATTTTTCTTTTGCATCTGAATAATGTTTCTCATGTGAAAATTTGACAGTAATATTCGGTAGACTATTTAGGTTCAATGCCCACTCATACAATTTTTGAATTGTTGTTATTTGCTCATCGATTAATTATTAATTTTAAAAATCTGTTAACAATGAAAAAGTGTCCAAATTAATTCAAAATTATTAAAAAAATATTATGCAGTAATAAAAATTGGTATTCATAATAATTTATTGAAAAAAAATTATTAATTTTCAAAAATCGAAAAAAAAATAGTTATTGAGATCCCACGATCGGACTAGTCTTAAAAATTATTGGAAAGATAGATGTTTGAAACGAAAAATTAAAAAGAAAAATAAAAAATGACGTTCACTTTAAAAAATGCGATTTAACGTTTAAAACTCAAAAAATTCATTCAAAAACACTTCGAATATTTTTGTTGTATTTTTTTCTGAAAAGGCCATGAAAAAATTTTGAAAAAAAAACTTTTAATTTGGACCATTATTAAAGAATTTATTACCAAAATCCCCCAAAAAAAGTGTTTTTTTTTTTGTTAATTGAATATCTTTTGATGGGTACTCAAAATTATAAAAAAATTGAAGAAATAACAAAAAGTTTTTCAAACTGTCCGATTTGGGATGGAATGTCCCATATATACTTGATGAAATAACAATTACGTGACTTTTTAGTAATTAGTTATGTCTGCAAAAAAAATTCTTAGGCATTGACAACTTTTCCATCCTTTATAGTGGCTTTTTCTTTCAAACTTTCAGGAGAGATGAAAACTGATATGAACGAGGACCTCATCAACGCTGACACGCATCGTGTGACGTGTGAAGCCTCTGTGCAAGATACACGCTTTGATATTCTACTTTCTTCGGGATTGACACGAGCGTGTGCATTTCACATTGTTACTCGTCTCTCCATGCCCCTTTGTACAGAGTCGAGCATAATCCGGGAATATTCAAGGCACAAGAAGATCTAAATGAGCATGTTTCCAAGAGAGAATGATGCACCGTAAAGCGGATAATCCTTGGGTTTGATTATCATTTGCATGGTTAAATTTCGCATATGAGTAAAAAGACTTCTCTGTCAACGACCTAATTATTCGCTGCTTCATAATCACGACTTATATTTAGCTCTCAGAGCTGATTCAAAAGTGCGAAGAAACGTTCAAAAATGGATCAAGAAATTCCTCTTGAACTTCTCGAATTCTAGAATTTCTTCCCTCAAAAATGATGGTCCACGTGAACGTTAATCGCGAGTCTTGAATTTTATTTAAACGTCGATCGTACGTTTCAACTCCCTCGAGTCCATTCGACTCGGAGGAGGCTCTTGACGCGCTCGTGAAGTCTCTCCTTTTAAATATTTCAGAGGCTATCACACCGTCAGTCCAAAAAAAAAGAAAAAGAAAAACAGGGGGTGAGAGTTTTCCACCCTTGCTTCTCGCGCGCAACGGTAATTGATTCCACAACGACCCTCTTGGGTTGTGTACGATGGAAAAAGAAAACATCTCTTTACGATCATCCCCGGCTCGTTTCTCTCGTGTTTTCGTCTCGTCGATCCGTAGATACCGTTTGCCCTATCTAGGGGTAGTTTTTCGCACGAGGAAGCAGCAAGGCGTTGAAATAGGAAAACTTTTGGCAAAGCTCTCTCCGCTGTTTACGGTCAGGTACACTGAGAGAAAAAATTACTAGAACCAATGAAATAAAGTTTTGAAGGCAAAAAATCATTTTTTTTTCATTATTTGCCAAAACATATTAGATTGGTTCCCTTATATATTTACTTGGTTCATTTTTTTCAGACAATTCCACAAATTTCTGTTTCAATAAACGAATTTACTTGAATCTAACAATATGTTATCAATTATATGTAATATGTTGTTTGAATCAAGAACACATTTTATCATTCAAAACATGCACGTCTTTTGATACAGGAAACACTGAGAAAAAAATTTGTCGAATCGACAAATTAATTAGTCCAATCAACAGGAAAAATGATTGATTCAATCAAATGCGTGTTTATTAATTGTTGCTAAATATTTTATAAAAAATATATTGTCCTTGCCAAATAATTTAATATGCATAGTTTAGTGACCCCAAAAAGAGATAAATAGAAAAAAAGACAAATCTGCGCCAATTCTCCGATCTAATTTCTTTGTCCGACCGAAATTCGAACCCTCGACCCTACCTACCATCATACCTATCCTACCTAACTACCTAACACGCTACCTATTACGCTATCGACTACTACTATGCACTTGAAACAAGTTAGGAGTTATGAAGATTCGAATATAAGGAAACATTTAAAAAACCAGTTTTTTAGTTTTTAACAACTTATGTATACTAACAAAGTATACTATAGAAATGATAGTTCTTTGCTTGAAGGAAATAAAAATTTCATCATTCCAAACAAATATTCTATTGGAATAAAATAATGTGTTTACTTATTTATTTATTATTACTTATTATTTATTTTACTACAGCTTCGTTTCGAATAATCACAATCAATTTTACATCTAATAAATACTACAGAAATATTTTTAGAAGTAAAATGATGATGAATTTATTGCAAAGAAATAATTTCGTTCGAAAAAAAATAATTTAATATTGATGTCGTTTTTCAGATTCAATTAATCTCATGTTTATGATGCAATAATTCTAATTATTCCAATGAATGCAAATTTATTAAAATCCATTTAAATAAAGATATTGTTATAAGTAAAATAAAGATGAATTTATTGCAAAGAAATAATTTTGTCCGAAAAAAATAATTTTGTATTGAAGTCATTTTTTAGATTCAAATAATCTCATGTTTATGATGCGATCAATGTATTCAATGAATACAAATTTAATCAAATCTATAATGCATTTAATTGTTACTATTAAATAAGAGTTTAATATAATGGAGTAATGGATCCGTGAAAATATTTTTGTAAATGAAGAGTGATTTTCTTGGTTCAACAAATAAATAACCGAATTAATACTTTCATTTAATAAATAAATTCATATTCTCAAATTCAATAATTTTTTCTCTCAGTGTAGGGATGGTTTTACCAGAAGCGGATTCCTCCCCGGTGACCTCTATTTTCAACCCCCCATGGAAAACGCTTCTGTCCCCTAAACTGGTCGCTTTTTTTTACCATTTTTTTTCCTTCCCTCCATCTTACCCCTATTTTTTTTTCATTTTTATTTTCCTAGTAGACGCGTTTGTACGGGAATTCCTGTGAAGAGTTGATACGACGCGTTGCAGCGAAACAAAACGCAGCGAGGACTTTGACGCTCAACCCTATTTACAGCGAGACTCGAAAACGAGATGCGCCCTCTCTGTCCACCTTTTGACAACCTCGTGACGTGGTTTTACGATTCCGTGTACACCGGCGAGCAAATCCGATTTTCCGGAGAGTCGAAGCTTACACGATTCGCCAACGAGGACTCGCAGATGTCCTCTGGATGTCCTTCAGAGTTAAATAATTAATTTCTTGGCAAAAAAAATATACTTTCTAATTGCGAGAAAACTCGTGAACTTTCCACGTACCGACGTGTCACACGCTCGTTACCTTTTGAAGGTAAAAAAAAAACTCACGAGTCAACGCGAATGTAAAGATACGAGCGCTTTGAACGGGATATTCGTTTTCGGATCCGTCACAGAGATGAAAATTATTTAAATTATTTTTCCCTCTTCCCATGAATATATATTGCCCGGCGTCATGCTCAACGTGACGAGTGAACGCGACATATTTGATTATTTATAAAATCTCGTTGAATAAATATGCCCCTAAAATAGCGCAGAATACCGAAGCAAGTCCAGATTTCTGAGGTTATAATTTTCTGGAAAATGGTTGACGATTTTCGCGAGGAAGAGAATTTTTTCAATTCCTGGGAGAACAATTCTCGAGCCCGAAAAATCAATAATTGAACAGTGAAAATTGAATATCGAGTGAAGGAGACCGGAAAATATCCAGAGAACAATATGGCGGATGAAAACTGAAGAGGAAAAAAAAAGTATGAGAGGGAGACCGAAGCTTTGCAGCGAGGTAAAAAGTGAATGAGGAAAAAAGAATCCAATGTCCACGAGGTTACAAAGAGCCTTGGGCCAATTTGCCATTGAAAGTTATTAGTTCGGATTGTATGCACGACTTGGTTTTCGCGGGCTTATGAAGGGTCGTCCTCATATCTATAGTTATTTTGCCCTGTCTCTATCTCCCTCTTTCAATCCTTTCTCTTCCACTGCGGACGGAAAATATCGCGTCTACCGGAAGTCAGAGGCTCGGGGATATCTTCCGGACTGGTTCACGACCCCTCACTTCCGGTTCTTTGCTTCTTCGATCCGCCCCGAGGGGTGGTCGAGGGTCGCCAGAGAAATATGTCCTTTGTTGCCCTCCCACCCTTCGTGGAATGACTGTGTGAGGCGAAAATATCACGAACGACACGATCACGACTGCAAAAAGGGAATATGACCTCTCTCTATCTATTTCTCTTTCTCGGCATCACGATCCCGAGTCACACACATATTTCATTCAGCATGACCCAAACGAAATCCTTTTGTAGGTTACTTATACGTACTTTTCTCTGTCGAGAATAATTACGTCCGGACAGCTTTTTCTCCACCATTGACCGAGCCCTCGAAATCACAATTCTCCTCTCGGAATATACAACACTCGATCTGGCTACTAATAGGAGGAGGGGCAAAATGGTCACCGTAAGAAGGTAACACAAATAGGATGTCCTTGCACAAGAAACGAATCCATTCGATTCTGATAAATTGATCAGGTTTATTTGAATGGGCCTAATAAGTTGCTTCAGACCGATATTTTGGTGAACTTTGATTATTCCAAGTTAATTTATTTGAGCTAAATTGATCTTTTCTCTCGGTGGAGACGATTTTATTGCGCGTTAGAGGAACAAAATTGTCGGGGGCAAAATGGCCTCCATTAGGTTTTTTTTTCTACAAAACAGGGTTGCAAATAATGCATTACTTTTTTTTGATGCATTTGCATTTTCATTAACCATTAACATTTAATGGTTATTGGAAGTAATTTAATGGTTAATGGAAATTTTGTTCATTAACCATTAAAATGTAGTGGTTAATGGAAATTATTTTCATTAACCATTAAATTTCAATGGTTAATGGAAATTTTTTTCATTAACCATTAAAATTCAATGGTTAATGGTTAATGAAAATGCAATTGCATTAAAAAAAATAATGCATTATTTGCAACCCTGCCTATTACAATGTAGTGTGTAATAGAAAAAAATTCCATTACCCATTGCAATGTAATGTGTAATGGACAAAACTTTGATTGCAATTTTGGGAATGGAAAAATATAGATGAATAAATTATTGCAGTTTTGCATTAATTTTATTGACTTAGAACTTAGATTTTTAGAATTATAATATAGATGCTTTTTGCAGTTTATTACAGTTAACCTCAATAAAATGTAATGCAAAATTGTTATAATTTATTCATCTATATTTTTGCATTCCCAGAATTGCAATTAGAGTTTTGTCCATTACACATTACATTGCAATGGGTAATGGAAATTTTTTTTATTACATACTACATTGTAATGGGCAGGGTTGCAAATAATGCATTACTTTTTTTAATGCAATTGCATTTTCATTAACCATTAACATTTAATGGTTAATGGTTAATGAAAATAATTTCCATTAAACGTTAAATTTTAACCTGCTACAAAATTAATAATCAAAATACCTGAACCAACCAATATTTTTGCAATTAACTGTTACGGGGAAATTTTCAATCGTAATTGTTTTGTATTTTTTTTTTTACCATTATGGAGGTGGCCATTTTGTTCCCGGTTATTATTTGGCTTTGACCCTCGGATTACGAAAGGGTTATACTGAAAATAGGTTACCGTAATATTATCAGAGTAGATTCGTTGTTAAATAAGATTCTCCATAAACGCTGATGAAAAAAATATTAAAAAGAATTGAAGAATCAAAAGGGAAGCAACATCCCGAATGGAGCTGGCATTTGATTGAAAAGCGTGACATATACGGAGCAATATCCGGTCGCGGCTATTGGAGGTGTTTGCTCTTCCTCTTTCTCGCTCATTTCCTTTCGGTGGATCATATCGGGCATGAACTTGTTAATCTCAGTGAGGACTAAACGGTAACTTGCGTTCCGGTGTTCCTTTATGAGGGAGGGGGAGGAATATTCGTAATAATTATGAAGTTGGAGATAAAGCTTGGACCACGGAAAAAATATCCATGAAAATTAGTTTGGTTCCAGGAGAGTTGGTACAGTTTTTATCTCATCGCTTTAGGGCTTACCAGATTTTTCGTGCAGCCTCGAAAAGTTGCAAAAAACTATCCTTCAACTCTCAAAGTATTTCAAAAAAGAATTCTAAATTCTCAACGATCAAAGAGAAGAAGAAAAAAACCATTTCTCGAGTAAAATTGACCAGAGAGGAAAGTGAAAATACAGAGACAAAAAATACGGATGATTTTTTTTTTAAATCGATTTTTTGGACATTTTGAAGAACTTATTTTGAATTTTTTGGCTTTCTTTGGGAAAAGAATTGTAATGGAACTAAAACAATGCCTAATCACCTCAAAAAATAGCAGCAGATGAAAAGTTACATAACTCACTGAAATATCAATATTTTTTAACGAAAATTTTTATTTATACTCCTCAAAGTTTGTAAAAATAAATATCAAAAAATTGGTAATATTGCATTGTTCATTTTTTTGTAAAAAATTCGGATATTTCGCCTGTTTTGACACTCTTTGCTCAATTGATCTGTCCAAGGGATTCTGTCCCATTTTCCTTGGCCTGTCCCGTCTATTCGGGAATTATTTTCTATACGTGTCGGGGGTTAATGCACGAACAAACCTCGCTTTTCCCGCAGGATGCACATAGAAGGAGAGAGAAACAAGAGAGCAGGGAGCGAAAAAACCGTGAATGGTCGCACAACGCAGAACGAAGTGTACCGGAAAAGTTTCGAGCCATGCTTTTCACTGCGTTTTGTTGTCAGTGTCCAATGTTCAACGGTTTTGTGTTCTACACATTCCACGTCCTGTATCAGATACGAGCGATAATAAATATATTCCCGTGGGTGCGGAAAATAATTGTCACGTTTTTTAATTGATGCGAATGCGACGTCAATGGACGTAGATATGATCGTTAAAATAGAAATAAAAGCGCATGGAACGAGGTTAAAAAAATGGAAATGCTAAAAAAATAATACGAAATAAATAGCGAGGCAAATTGTCTTGTATCGTTTAAATAGTTCAGGCGGTAATTTAATTAATAAATTTAATAACAATTAATCAGTATTAATAAGTTTAACCGAAATTCAATTGTTTTTTAGATTAACAATTTTAATTATCCCATTTAATCACGCATCCCTCGTGCAAATCAAAGAATTTTCCATGTGAGGAAATTATAACTAAAGTGAAATACGAGATATTGTCGAAAAGTATCTTTTTTTTTTAGAAAGAGGGATTTTTTCGACTTTTCCAGCTGGGAAAATTTTTTCAATGTCTCCGAGTCAAACTTTATTTCATAATGCGACTTGGAGATAATAATAATAATCCTCTTGGAGAAAGTAGAACGGCAAAATCATCGATTTGCTTTTTCATGAAAATATCACTCCAAGCTTTTTCTTTTTGTAAGTTTGTTTGGTGAGAAAGGTAAAATCTGTGTCAGATATTCGAGGGGATTTTTTACTGCTCTCGATACATTCGCCGTTGAAAGGAACTTCACCGCGAAATAATGGATTTTTCTTGAGAATAAAAATCCGAGCTTTCATACATAAAATAGTTTCCCATCTATCGACGATTTTACATCGCATTCTCGTCTCATTTCGTTTTTCCTCTGAACGATGTGAAAGCGAGAAACTGGAAGAAAGATACGTGATGATGGAATATACCTTTTTCTTCTTTTTCAAGTATCTACGCGCTCCTCGAAGGTCTTATAAAATTGTCGCGGATTTTTATCCATCTCACAAATATCTCGGCTTTATCTCCTCGCTCCTCTCTTTGTCTCCTCGTATAAGAATCCCCGCGATCGTGCAATTTTTATGTATATGCAAAATACGAGGAGTCGGTGAAGAATCGAACATAAAAATCCCTCTCACTTATATCACTGACAAAGCGCCCGTATAAGAGACCATCTTATCTATCTATATATGAGCTATTCCCGCTCAACGGGACCCCTTTTTAGGCCGACCTCTTTCGATTTTCTTGAAACTCGAGTAGGTTTTAGTGTTGCTTCAAAGTATATTGCACACCAATTTTCAGATCTCTAACTATAATACTCTTTGGAATACACCGAAAGTTATATTTCAAACTTTTTGCGTATTCAGCGCTTCGGAGCTTTGGCACGGCGCGAAATAAAATCGAAACAATTCTTTAACAATAGCTTTCGATCGGAAATTTCCTGCACTTTTCGAAAAAAATATCAGCAATTCCGAAAAAAAACGAATTCATTTGAATTTCGGCCAAAACCCGAAAAAATTGATTTACAAAATAAAAGCATAATTTAATTCAGCGGGATAATTTTTGTCATGTTTTGTATATATCTGAGAAGTCACGATATACAGTGGGTAAAAAAAGTATTTGTACATCTCGTCTGTTTTAAACTATCCTCTGGAAAAAAATAAGAGACTTAAAGTAATTTTTGTATTCGATACCGATATGAAATATATGTAGGATAAGCTATTAAATACGATAATTGGTTGAAATACTTTTCTTTTTTTTTAAACGTAATTTAAAAAACATTCGGTGTACGAATACTTTTTTTACCCACTGTAAATTTCAAGTTAGAACTCGCATCAGTTTACTAATGCCAAGTCTTTTAGTAGGATAAATTTCTTAAATATTGTGTTATTCGTATTCAACAGTTCTTTGATATATTATATAGTTTTTTTAACGAATTTCGAATTTTATACATTCATTAAATTCAAAATTTAATAAATTTGATTCAATAAATTTAATTCAATTGATTTAATAAATTTACTAAATTCAAAATTCGTTAAAAAAAACGCTATATAATACATCAGGGAACTGTTGAATACGAAAAACACGATATTTAAGAATTTTTATCCTACTAAAAGACTTGGCATTGGTAAACGGATTTGAGTTCCAACTTGAAATTTATATCGTGATTTCTCAGATATATACAAAACATGAAAAAAATTGTTCAGACGAATTAATTTATGCTCTCTTTTTGTACATCAATTTTTTCGGTTTTTTGCCGAAATTTAAATGAATTCATTTTTTTTTGGTATAGCTGATATTTTTTTCCGAAAGCGCAGGAAATTTCCGATCGAAAGCTATTGTTAAAGAATTGTTTCGATTTTATTTCGCGCCGTGCCAAAGCTCCGAAGCGCTGAATACGCAAAAAGTTTGAAATATAACTTTTGGTGTATTCCAAAGAGTATTATAGTTAGAGATCTGAAAATTGGTGTACAATTTACTTTCAGGCAACACTAAAACATACTCGAGTTTCAAGAAAATCGAAAGAGGTCGGCCTAAAAGGGGGTCCCGTTGAGCGGGAATACCTCATATATATATTGAGTAAATAAAAAAAGGTTAGTAAAAAAGAAGGAGGAAGGGAAACCTCGTATAAGTTGAAGCGCCTCGTTGAGGCTCGAGGAAAAAACTTCGAGAGAGGATTCCGGAAGTGTGGAACGGCGATGCCCTTCGATGGGCTTGCGCAACCGGAAGTTTACCGAAACTTTCGGGGGACGAGAAAAAAAAACTATCGTCCGACGAAGTAGCGAAGATCGCATAATAAAACAATTGAATTCCGGTCGAACGAGCACGACAATCGATTTGGGGAAGGAGGAGCCTTTTTTTTTACTTTTTCCTCGCGGCTCATCGCCTTCCCTCTGGCGTCTTCGTGTCTCTATTAAGGGAGGGGGTAGTTTTTATTGTAAAAAAAAAAAAAAGAAAAAAATCATGAACATTTATCGTAAAACCCTCCCGTCGATTATTATTACCTTTTTTTTCAAGCACCCGATTTTTCAGATCTCTCTCAAGACACGCATTAAGGGTTGCTGCAAACTTTTTCATGGCGGTCTGTGAAAAATATAAGACAAGAGAGGGTGAATAACGGAGGGACGCGAAATGAGAGACTCGTCTCGGATATCCGCACCCCTCGTGAATTCGTCCTTCTTTTACCCTCGCTAACCTCAGTATGAAGCTCAAGAAAGAACTTCGACGGTAAATGTTAAAATGACCTAAATTTGCAGTATCGACGTCCATTTTTAATAATTCATTTTATTCCAAGCGTTAAGGTCTTTTTCCAAAATGTCCAAATGAATATATTCACCCCTTATTTTCTGCTCCTTGAGTAGTACATTTTTTTTATCATTGCCAGTGGTGAAAAAAATGTTGCACAATTTTTGGTGAGGGTTTTCTTTTTATCTTTTCGTTAAAAAAAAAAATGGCGACTTGATATAATATTTTTTCCCTTATTTCTCTCGTATCGATGAATTTCACGATCAGCCACCATCGACTCTCCTAAATGCACACAATAATGGTAGCTCGAGTAATAAAAGTCACCCTCGATATACAATCGAGCGCCTAAAGCGCGCTGAAACACACATTTCGCGCGTTCCCGTCGTATTTCCGGTCGGGGGATATTGTCCGTTAAACGCGCCCCCGAAACGGCGGAGACTAATAACGGCTGACCGGATAAGTCCACGGTGGACGGTCAACACAGTGGCAAAACGTATTTCAATCAAAGTTCCCGGGGAGAGAAAAAGAGAGAGAGAGCTAATCTCGAACCCAACCTCGAGAAGTTTGTCTCGTGATCCGGCGATAAGAGAGAATTCGACGCAGGGGGATGTTGGAAAGGGGATGGAAAAGATGACGTTACGTGATGGCGGGTTTGTGGACATTGGCGGAGGAAAAAGTTGAAGAGTGGACAAACAATTTCCCACGTTGTCGATTTTTATATATAAACGCACTCTCGGCGTCGATACAATGGGGAATAAAAAAGGGGCAAAATGGGACACCCGTGAAAAATACACGGAAAAAAATGATTAGTAACATTCATGAGTAATATTTAAAAAATTACTGAATTTAATGCAGAATATACGGTTCAGAACGGTAATTCTAGCGTTTTACTGGGAATCCATTATAAATTAATGGATTTAATGTAGTTTCTACTTTTCAAACCATTATAAATGCTGATTTACACTGTAAAAAATGCAAAGTTCACCGCAAAAAAATGACAAAGTAGAAGTAACAAGCAGAAACGACGAAATCTACTGTGTTTGAACTGTAAAATTTACAATGGTCTCTGTAGAATGTTCAAAGCACATAATTAGAAATCGCAGTGTTCCCAGTGAAAAATCAAATGCGCGCCGCAAAATATGCAACGTCAATTTCAATTTTTACAGTGTGGCACTGTAACGGGACGATCTGCGGCGTGCCACGATCTCTGCATTTCGCCCGAGATCCGCTAGATGGCGTCGGGCGGCGCGCCCTCTCGCGCCAGCGAGAGAGCCACCGAGCACCTATAAGGTCCGATGTATTACCAACATCGGCATCCTCAATTGACATACAATTTTTGGAACATCACCCGCTTTCTGTGGTCGAGCAGTCCTATGGACTGAATACTAAATTTTCTCAACAAATCACCATTGCATTTCGGTGACGCTCGTGCTCTTTATGGGTTTGAGGTTAAACTAGATTCGCTTCATTAATTGATCTCACGATTAATTAGTCAAGTACAAGCCCTCGTAGTTATGGGCCTGAGCGAGGATAAATAACGGTTCATTGCAATATTTGAATAAATTGGAATTTATTCAAATATCGAAACGTTTCACTACACTATAGTTTATTTCAGAAATTGCAGTATTTTCAGTGAAAAATAAAAAACGTACCGCAAAATATACTACGTTCTTTTCAATTTTTACAATGTACACTGTAATTTTTTCACGGGCCCTGGATAATTTTTACAATGTGAAATGTGTAAAAAGTTCACCGGATACAACAGAAATATAACGTTTCACGTAGTGTACATTTTACCGTTCCACACTGTAAAAATTCGTCTGATGGGCATGTACCATGTCATATGTGACATCTGTATATTGTATTAAATAAATATGCAAATTTCACTGTTTGCTCTTCCAGGAGGCGCTGTTGATGCGAAAAACTGTAAAAATTAATGGGGATCTCAGCGGTTCTCACTCATCACTTTTTTCTGTGTACGCTGTCCCAATAGTGTGAGTTTTCTTTAAGGGATTGTACTAGCCAGGAGTTATTTTTTAATTTTTTTTTTTGTTTGAGTGATGGACGAAGAGATAGGAGAGAGAGAGAGAGAGAGAGAAGGGAAAAAATTGGATAGATGAGATGGGAGAGGGTGGAGAAAAAAATGCGCACAGTAGCGAGCAGAGTGGAGGAGATACAAGGATAAACTTTGCACGACCATTACCGCAGTTGCGGAGAGAAGTCTATAGTCACGGAGGCGCGCGCGCTCCGGTCCCGGTCGATGGAAAGACGAATAATGGCAGTCGTAAATTCTTTGCGGCGAGTGAAAACCCTCACTCTTTCGCTCTTTTGCCCCCTCCCCTCTCGCTACAGCTTTTTTCCCTTTTTCCTTCGTCGTCGTCGACGTCGTTGCCAACGTCGAACGATTCTTCCGATGTCGATTCTACCGCCGAGACACTTGCACGATATTCCCTCTGCCTCTATAACCAGCACCTCTCTCTCTACCCCTATATATTTTCATCCCTCATTCCTCACCCTCCATTATTTTTCCCCTTTTGCCATTCTCTTTCAATTACAGTGCCTGGGGAGCCTTAATTGCTCGTGCACGAGGCCTCTCCTCTCCTCTCAACTATACTGATGCACGATGATGGAACAAGTACGAGGTTTTCTTCATCGAGTGAGATACGTTTTCCATAATCTTCCTCTGTTTGTTGCTCCCGTTGCAAAATGCGAGAGGCAATCGTCAACCGAGTTGGTATCGATTTTCCATTTGGGTGGATAATTAATTTGCATGAAAAATCAATGGTTCTCTAATTTTGTATTTTTTTTTGCGCAATTCCAAAATTTCCTCAGTATTTTTCTTAAGATACGGCCTTTTTATTTTGAAAAAAAGAAATGAAATGGAATAATGGAAAAAGATAAATGCACTTTGAGGATTTTTTTGAATGATTGAATAGAAATGATTGTTGTAAAATTAATGAATATTGGAATGAAAGACGAAATGAGGGTAGTAACATTTGGTTATTCAATTTGGGAGTATGAAAAAAAAAATCGGAAAAAAATTGAATTGAAAAAATCGCAGGTTATCAGTGGAATAAAATTGCTCACTCGAGGGAGAATGCTTCATATGTGGTTTTACTTCATCACGCGTATACATTTACTGTAGAAATCCACCCCCTGAAACACCGCGTACCGTACACTTTCTAACCTCTCCATTGACGTAGTCACAACAACCGATGTTATGCGTGAAACATGCGTCTCGCTTCTTCTTACGGAAGTCATGAGAAATCCTCTTAGTAGCTTCGAGTTTGTTTGCACAGGCATGTGATATACTAATCCTTTTGTTCGAAGGAGACTCGTTAGCCAGCAGTCAAATATGGGGTTGGAAGAACTCCTCCACGTGTTTCCACTGTATAATGAGTGAAATATTTTAAAAATTAACCTTTTTGTTATACCTCGGGGATGAACCAATTATTTTTAACAGAGTGGAAAGAAATGCATGTGCTTTGGTTAACCATTCACGCCATTATAATGTTGATCTGTAGTTAAACCCTCAGAAAAACGAGGGTAACTGAACTGCTGTTTAATTTTGGTCCTAAAATATCCGTAAGGAAGCATAATTCACATCGTACTCGACCTTGGTTCGATTAAAGTACTCTTAAGCCAGTTAACTCTAATAATGATAGGATCAGCAGAACTATTGGCTAGGTTACTAATTCATAGTTGCTATTGAACTGTAGCCCTAAAATATCAGGAAGTTATCATAATTCACCTTGAATTTAACCCTGGTTCGAATAAAGTTTTCTTAAGACAGTTAACGCTAAAAACATTTAGGTAGGCGGATCTGTTGCTTGAGTAATCGTTTAAAATGATCAAACTGCAGTCAAATTTGAAGTTACTGCAACAATGAGCGGATTATTAGTGGATCTATCATTATGGTAACCCTGTATACCATCGTAATATCTTTATTTATAGGTTAAACCCAACAAAAGGGGGTTAGCTGAACTGCTGTTTAATTTTGGTGCTAAAATATCCACAAGATAGCATAACTAACATTGTTTTCAACCCTGGATCGATTAAAATATTCTCAAGTCAGTTGACCCTAAAAACGATCGAGTAAATGTAACTACTACTCGAGTCACCATTCAGATATGTCAAAAAAATATCAATTTCGTTAATTCGCAGCCTCAACTGTGTAAAACAAAAACAATTCACGAAAATTCAATCATCCCAGAGTAAAGTGGAAATTCCATCAGCGAAGGGACTTGGAAAATGAAGGAAAGCTCTACCGCTAACGTCTATTCTTTGCTTTATTTCGTTCCGGAGTGAATTCAATGTGCCGTATAAATTTCGAAAGAGGTTTCAAAAGGAGATATAAAGTTTCTCATGGGGACGGTGTACGATTGCCCCGGTATACTCTTATCGCGATGGGTCAGGGCGGAAAGGGTTGCGAGTGAAACACGCGATGACCCAAGTCCGAAACGAGTCGCATATGCTGACCACGGAAAATAGTGTAATGTGGTCTCGGTGGAGAGGACGATCGAATGACGAGCGCAGACGATTGCGGGACGTAGAAAAAGAGTTACCTGGTCCAAGGAAAAAGTACTCGGAGCTAGTGGAAATTGAGAAACGTCAGATAGAAAAAGAGGGAGTGGGTCCCACAGAAAGTGGAATGGCAATCGCAGATTCGATTGTGAGATTTACGAGGCTAAAGCGCGGGAGGAAGGGTCTCTCTTCGGTAGTAAGATCGCTGTTTTCCCTTCTTTTTCTTCCTCTCTACCTTTCTCGTTTGATGACGGAGGTAAAGGAGAGTACCGAGCTAGTTCTCTCTTTGCTGATGCCAATGGCATGTACAGAGAGAAACCACCTTGAATGAGTTTCTCGTGGGTTCTGCCGCGCTGAACACGCTCAACGCGAAAATCCTTCCGTACCGCAATTCCATCGATTCTAAGATCCCTCCTCCACCGTATACACGATGAAATTCGATTTAGCGCGATGGTAAAGATGCATTCCCGTTGCTTCTATACACCAACGAGATGTATATAAGCGCATAAAATTCGTTCGTGTGCGAGCTCGTATTTTCCTTCAACCCGAGACAGAACACGCGGAGATCTCCGATCTACGATGAAAATCACTTACGGTCTTCGCTGAATGCGGGCTTTCGAGGAGGACGACTTATAAATACGGGGATACAGTCATCAACTTTGTTGAAATCGTCAGCAGAATTTCGAGCTCTACCTCGAGAATACCTTTGGCTGAATTGAAGAGAAAATCGAAAATCATGGCTAGAAATTTTCAGTAGTTAAAGTCGCCATGCCGATTAACTAAATGAGCAAACTTAGTCGAAGGTAACCGTTTTTTTGCTCGACTCTGGATCTCATTTTTTTGACTCAAATCACCTTGATTTGCCGGCCAAAAGTTTGGAGACACTCGCCCCGAATCCACGCCACACAAAAAGTTTCGCTGCTCTTTTAAAAATGAATATATTTTAATTCAATAAGCGGCGTTTCAAAGAGGACATATTCAGCTTAATTTCGGTTTTTCCAAAAAAAAATTTAGATTTTTTTTTACCCTGGTACGCCTTTTGAAACATGGTCATTTTTTGGCTTTTTTTTTCGCGTTAAAATTTTTGTGCACGATCCATGAAATTTGTCTAAAACTGTTTTTCACGTGAAAAACTTGTGGGGGACAGTGTAAGCTTCAATTTCGTTTTTCAAAAAATTTCGTACGATTTTTTTTCGCAAAAATATTCAAGTTTTCGGAAAAAACGACCATATTCATAAATTGTAGCGTGTCTCTAAAACTACTGGGTTTTTGTGAAATTACCAAGAGGATAAAAAGTCGCATATAATTATTCTGGATTCAATGAAATTTTTTCAGAATTTTTTATCAAAATTTTTTTTTCTGAAATTTTTCCTGTCTCAAAGATATTTTTGAAAAAAAAAATTTGAATAAAAATTCCGAAACAATTTCATTGAATCGAGAATATTTGTATGCAACTTTTTCACTTCTTAGTCATTTCACGAAAACCCAGTGGTTTTAAAGTTACGCTACATTTGATGAATATTGTCGTTTTTTGCAAAAAATTATAAAATGTAGCGTAACTCCAAAACCACTGGATTTAAGTGAAATCACCATAAAGGTAAGAAGTTGCATACAATCATTCCGGATGCAATAAAAACAATTCAGAACTTTTGTTCAACATTTTTTTTTTGAAAATATCCGTGACAGAAAAAACTTTCGAAAAAAAATTTTGAAGAAAAATTCTGAGAAAATTTCATTAAATCCAGAATAATTATATAGAACTTTTTACCCCCTTAGTAATTTTACAATTTTTAGGGTTACGCTACATTTTCTAAATATGGTCGTTTTTTGCAAAAAATTGAATATTGTTGCGAAAAAAAAATCATACGAAACTTTATAAAAAACGAAACCAAAGCTGATACGTCCCGCCGCAAGTTTTTCATGCGAAAAACAGTCGAAAAAAATTTGCATGGGTTGTGCGCCAAAATTACAATGCCAAAAAAAAAGCCACAAACGACCATGTTTCAAAGGGCGTACCGGGTTAAAAAAAAAATCGAAAAAATTTTTTGGAAAAAGCAAAATGAAGCTGAATATGTCCCCTTTGAAACGCGGCTTGGCGAATCAAAATATCTTCATTTTCAAAGGAGCAGTGAAACTTTTTGTGCGGCGCGGAATAGGGGCGGGTGTTTCCAAACTTTTGGACGGCATGTGTACATTTCTCTTTTCTAGGATAAACCTAGGAGAGAATTCAGTCGATAACAATCATGTTATTTGACAATAGAAAAAAAATCGCCGCTTAAGTCTGATCTTTACGAGCTTTTTTCACTGCAATCATTTCCCGACGTAAAAACTTGGATTCCCTGAAATGATTCGACAAAAAAAAGTAACGAGCCCGACGACTCTCAATCGTTGGGCCTTCTGAGAACAAATATTCACAACAAAAACATATATCCAGCTGCGTGCATACAACTGTTTTTGTCTAAGCTCGTGTGATTGTCCCGTACGAAGCTTCGCGACTAGCGCTAATGGCCGATAAGATTTAATCGGCTGTCACTGGCTTCACCATCGGCTATATCTTTCCCGAATGCCATTACGAGGCTTTCATCCCATTTCGAGCTGTGTACAGACGAGGCGAGTTTCTTTCCGTGCCGCGGAAGATATAATCGTCGACCCATTAGCAACTCTACCGATTATTTCCCCGTGTAAAAAAAATTAGTCTATATTACGTCTACGATTAGTCTCTCACGTAGTCTACGAAAAGTCTCTCTAATGGAATAATATAGACTTTGGATATAGACTTTCCAACGAAATTTACATTCCATAATAAGTGTCTCATAAGTCTATATACTAATAAGTCTATATTCATATAGACTAATAAATCTATATGAACATAAATTCATAACCCGCTCTTATTTAGGCTTTCAAAAGTTATTTTTTAAAATATGAATATCGAATTATGAGTATAATTCGTTATTTATGTAGACTTATAAGTCTACATAAATATAGACTTGGGTCGGGACTTCACAACTGAATGTGAATTCAGGAATCGAACTTATTTTGTCTCTTAAAAGTCTTTCAAAAGTCTCTCTTTTAGAATAAACACAAATGATATTTGTATTTATTCGCCGCAAATGTAACTCCAGGATTCCTGACCCCTCATAATTTAATTCGAGGATTCCTGAGCCCTCATAAACCCAGTGGCCGTTCATAACTTAACTTATGAGGGTTCATGAATCCTGGAATTAAGTTATGAGCGGTCATTTAACTTATGAGGGGTCAGGAATCCTGGAATTCAATTTGGGCGAAAAAAATACAGATATCATTTGTATTTATTCTAAAAGAGAGACTTTTGAAAGACTTTTGAAAGAGAAAATAACTTCGATTCATGAATTCTCATTCAGTTGTGAAGTCCCGACCCAAGTCTATATTTATGTAGACTTATAAGTCTATATAAATATTGACTTATGCTCATAAGTCGATATTCATATTTAAAAAAAATGACTTTTGAGAGCCGAAATGAGAGCGGGACATGAATTCACGTTCATACAGATTTATTAGTCTACATGAATATAGACTTATTATTATATAGACTTATGAGACACTTATTGCGGAATGTAAATTTCGATGAAAAGTCTATATCCGAAGTCTATATTGTTCCATTAGACAGACTTTTCGTAGACTACGTGAGAGACTAATCGTAGACTTAATATAGACTAATTTTTTTTACACGGGTCTCCACCGAAAAATACATTCCTAAATCGCAATGAAACTATACTTCGAAATCGGCGTCAAAAAAAAGGGTCACGATACTTTATGCCAAACAGTGAAGAAATAATCGGTAGAGTTGTGCCTAATCGTCGCCTCGCTTCTTTCCCAGCGGGCAGTTTTTCCCTACACGCGGCTCGCGGCATTTGAACGTTTCCCCGTTCGTTTTTCCCGACACCGACAATAGCGCGTGTGTCTTTGTGTGCTATTTTTTCACGTGAGTAGATAATACGTGCTGGATACAAGCGGCGAAAGCCTCGGCACGAAACGAACGGGTGTTGCACATGGTTTTCGCTCGTGTTGTGTGAAAACGTTTGCGATATGTGCGAGCTTGGCGCATTAATAATTTATAAAGTTAGCGGAAAAGAGAAAGGACGAGAGGGGGGGGGGAGCGGAGATCGGTGGAGAGGGGGAGATAGATAGGCAATCGACGCGGCACACGATCTCCGCTTGAAAATCGTGACTGACGATAGGATCGTCGCTTCGCCTCTCGTGTGGCCTATACGGACTTTTCTCTCTCATGAAAAATGCAGAAAAAACAAAAAGAATTGCGCGAGAACGGAGGCGTGTGCTGCCTCTCGGTTAAATGGGCGTTGAATTGTGCCAGTGGTTACGGGAGAGAGAGAGAGAGGGATAAAAGTTCTATGGAGAAAGAGAAATCGCGCGATACGGAGGAAAAAGGCGTAAAGATACGGAAGATACGAGGGAATTAAAAAAATAGGAGTTACATTGAACGCTCGGCAGGTGGCGCTACTTGAGGCGCTGTAGAGAATTAATAGAACGCGCGGAGAGGGAGGGATGGGACGCGAGACCGCCAAGAGCGCCGCCACGACGGACGCTACGGTACTAACGGCGTAGACGCGTGAGAACGGTGAGAGCGCCGCCACGAGGGACGCTACGGTACTAACGGCGTAGGCGCGCGAGAATACGACTACTGAGGAGCAATAAATGGCTAGAAAAAAATTTTTTTTTTGAGATTCTTATTCGACCGATGTTCCTACACCGGGCGGGGTTCTGAAGTTCGTGATTATAGATCGGTTTTGACTCGGAATAGCCTGTAAATATAATGGAGAATTTCAGAGTCATTTATACATCGTCTCTGAGATCTGTCACATTTCCCAGTCAGAAAAATTCCTGCCTCGGATATCACCGGGTAACGTGAAAAGGTCTGGTCAATCGTGACTCTCACTTCCCCGTCATCGCATTCCACGAATATTCCGCGAAATCAGAAAATTTTAATTGGCAACTTTCCGTTAATCAGACTCATTGAAAATTGTCAACCGGTGGAAATGTCCCTGTTCGCCGATTCTCCACGATTGTTCGCATCTTTCCTTTTCTCTTATTTCTCTCAGTTTCTCTCTACCTCCGTCGAACGAATTGCCAATATTTTCGCGAACGGGAGCTAATGAGCATCGCGCAGCTTTTGGTCCGTCCTCGTAACTCGTGGATCGTGAAAAATGTGTCTACAGGTATACGTATAATATTTCACATCCTGGGGGCTCGCGCTCTCTTGTCGGTTGCAAACGAGAAAGAAGCGCGACGATTGTAATTAAAGTTCACCCCTTTCGGTCGGTCCTTTATTTTTCTCTCCTTCTCCCTCGTTCTCTCTCGAAGTCGATCTCACTCGTTTTATTCAAACTCCACTTTCCTCATTCTCCTTCCGCTTCATAGCTGGTTTCTCGATATAATTAGTTTCCACTCTCCCTTTACCCGAAGCCTCTGCGCAATTTCTCCACTCAATATTCTCATCTTACTCCGATGCTTTGACCCTCTCAAGCTCACTCTGTGTTTTCCCACAGCGTAGAGCAATGATAAAATTCACCGCGATGTTGCTGATTGACTTGTTGTTATTTCCGACGGAACTGGAGCAGCAATTGCAATAAATTAATTCGTATATGCATTCGACTTCCTTCCGGTTAACGTCGTCCATTGCAACAAAATACAGTTGAACAGTAATCGTGCAATTTTGTATTTTTTTTCTCTCTTTTGGCTACAATTGATATACTTGTTTAATTGATTCATTATCATTTATTCTTGATTATTAATTATTGATTATTAATTCTTTCTGTTCAACATGGATGAATAGTTGTTAATTTTTTCGACAACTCTTTGCAGTTATGTTCATTCAACTGTAAAAGGCAACGGTCTGAAATGAAAACAGAAACAGGCTCGAGCGTGGAATGATAGAATGAAGGAGGAAAATAAAAGAACAAAGAAAAATTGCGACGTACCGAGATTTTTACACGTCGAACCGGACGAAGAGGCTGATTCAACCCCGTGATCCATTCAGTTCGGTTGAATACGCGGATAGAGAACTTTCCATCCACGCCAGACGCCAAACCAATTGGCCTCGGGGATCTGACGGATTTTATGCATGCACCATTGCTATTCCCCTGTTTCTGCCTCCTTTCCTCTCTCACTCTCTCTCTCTCTCTCTCTCTTATTTTACCGTTCATGGCACGAATTTATTTGCTCGATTTCGAAACAAGTGCGCGCACGAGTCTCGCTCTGCCCCGAAGTATGTTATATTGACTGAGCGAGTTTGAGGGTTTGAGGGGGAGGTTTCCGAGGGTTTTCCTTTCCGAGTGCGAGAGAGACCAGTGACGAGTAGCATTTATACACCACTCGTGCAGAGCGGATCTCTGCCTCATCCTTCCTCCTTCCTTTTCAGCCCTTCTCTCTTTTCACCCTCTCTCCGTGTCCCTCTATTTTCATACACCAGACACCCCTTATACTCGCAGAATTACTTAATATTCCGGTGGTGTAAGACCCGCTGAATAATCGTCTATCCGGACAGCTCGGGCCCTCCCCATTGCCGCGAGTACAACGCGCTATATGCTGAATGCGCGTTTACTCCAGGCACACTTCCCGAATCGGAGCATCTTTCGGCTTGGGGGATGCCGAAGGGCTCGGGAGAGGACATCGCGGGGCGAAGACTCTCACACACAACTCTCTTTCGCTAGCTTGTACATCGAAATTTCATTGCCGAGCATACGTGCTCGGGAATTTTATTGCCGAAGGGGCACGAAAGAAGAAACCATCCCCCCAACCTATTTCCGGCAGTCAGGCTGCACGCTCTCGCGGAATCAGCGAAAAATGGACGGAAAAAATTATCGAGCATATTGAGCAACAAATTCATAGAATACACGGCTTTTTCAATCTTTCCACCCAAAGAATTTTTATAAATCGACGGATTCGTCAATAGGTTTTCCAGGGGTTGTGCAACGTTGTTGGGGAGGTCACTTCTTCCTTAAAAATAAAATTATTGGACCGATCCTTTTACAAATGTCCTTCGAACGTTTCGAGGCAATTGGATTCAATTTAGTGCAGTTTTTGAAGCTTTCAATGCTATTTTCCTTGAAGTTTTATCTATTCTGAGAATCGATTTTTTTAAATTTATTCGGGCATTTTTAAGATGTAAACATTTATTATTCGATAGAAGAATTTTCTCGATGTATAATTTTAATTAAATAAAAGAGAAATGCCTCCTCTCTTGCAAAGAACGAAATTCTGATTGAGAACAGTGGCCATTTTTGTTTTAGTTTGACAATTCGAAAATTCTTAAATTAATTCAGAAACGAAATTTCTTCGGTTTTTTTATATTTTAGATAAATTGGTCACGAATAGTATTGTCCAAATGGCTGATTGCCAAAGATGTTTTCTCAACTTGAATAATAAAATTTCTTTAATAATAATAATAATAATAATAATAAATTCGCTCAACACTGCAATTTTCATTTCATTGTTACTCGATATTATATCAAAAATTATCTTATCTTATGTAATATTTCAATGTAATTTAATCAATAATATTATTAATTCCTATTTATTGTTATTTTGAATATAATAATAATGACAAGTAGATTCGTTATTATTTTAAAATTAAGAAAAAGTCTTTCGGTTTCATAAATCCGCCTGTTCTTCTCCCAAATAACCCGTTAATGGCAAATTTGTTGATTAATTTTCTAATTGATAAAAATGCAATATTTTAAATATCAGAAAAGCGCGCTATGTTGTCAAAATTTTACTCCATAAATTTTATTAAATTTATTGCTATTTTAAATATGATAATAATGATAAGTAGATCCGTTAGTATTTTAAAATTAAGAAAAAGTCTTTCGCTTTAATAAAAGTCTTTCGGTTTGATAAATCCGCCTTTTCTTCTCCCGAATAACGCATTAATGGCAAATTTGTTAATTAATTTTCTGTTTGATAAAAATTCAATATTTTAAATATCAGAAAAGCGCGCTATTTTGTCAAAATTTCACTCCATAAATTTTATTAAGTTTATTGTTATTTTAAATATGATAATAATGATAAGTAGATTCGTTAGTATTTTAAAATTAAGAAAAAGTCTTTCGCTTTAATAGAAGTCTTTCGGTTTGATAAATATCCTTTTTCTTCTCCCGAATAACGCATTAATGGCAAATTTGTAAATTAATTTTCTGTTTGATAAAAATTCAATATTTTAAATATCAGAAAAGCGCGCTATTTTGTCAAAATTTCACTCCATAAATTTTATTAAATTTATTGCTATTTTAAATACGATAATAATGACAAGTAGATTCGTTATTATTTTAAAATTAAGAAAAAGTCTTTTGCTTTAATAAAAGTCTTTCGGTTTGATAAATATCCCTTTTCTTCTCCCGAATAACCCATTAATGGCAAATTTATTAATTATTTTTCTGTTTGATAAAAATTCAATATTTGAAATATCAAAAAATCGCTATGTTGTCAAAATTTGACTCCATAAATGAGGCATTATAATCCGTACAAAATAAGTGCCTAAATGTTGAGAACCATGAGAATGAAGGGAATGAATGGAGAATGAAGGGTCAGTAAAAAGAAGCGTCCTAGTTTACCGACGTGCACGAGGAACGTAGAAACGAGACGAAGTCACGGGTTTTTCTGCGTGTGCCATTGTGGGTGTTGCTCGTTGTTCCATTTTAAAAGTAGGTATATACGTATATCAATGTAACCGATGCAGAGCGAGTTGTGGTTTATATACCGTGAGTGAAACTTACGACTATTAGCGAGGTTTCGAGATGGAGCGAAGGGTGTGTATACCGGCAATGCGAGTCCAAGCTTAAGGGGGGGGGGGGGGGGTTGAGAAGGGTGCGATAGCGTGTCGCATGATTTGCGGAGACTTTTATTGCCCGCGAGATCTCCACTCAACGATAAGACTTCTGTGTGCGCTCACACAAGAGTGTGTCTCTGTATATGTGTGAATTTCACACACTCATATACGTGTATATATGTGTAAGAAACAGTTAAAGAGCGTCGGGAAAAATCGATGTGAGAAAAAGTCGCGGTATTATGTAACTTTGGGCGGGGGTGAAAATATATAGTCATACAGAGTCGCGATGGTGACTGAAACCCCTCTCGAGAATATTATAGTGTGCATACTTTCCATACAGGAGGTTATACTGTAGGAGAGAGAGGGAGAGAGAGGGGGGGGGAGCGAGAGAGAGAGACAGAGAGAGAGAGAAAGAAGAGCTTTAGAAACGAAACGAACGAGCTCTGAGCGTTTCCTCCGGTAGAAAACGACGACATCGTTCTCCATCCCTTCTTGAGGGTGAACTACACTCGCATCGGGCTCTCCCTCGCCGCAGAGAGGGCGAAGGAGGGCTTTGACACCAGGCGCTAGCTACAAGTGTTCGATCGCTCGTTTTCGTGGCTTCCCTCTGTATATATATATACCTATATATTTGTATTTTTCTAACCGCTTATTACTCTCTAAGCTCGCGGAAACGCGATTTTTGCCATTCGGCGAGAAAGAGAGGAAAATACGAGCGGCAAAGTAGAAACCTTCAGGAAATACGCGTCAGCGTGAGTTTCCGGGATGCGTACGCTGAGAAAACAATGTACGAGGATTTGTTGAGTGTTGATAAATGTGAAGTTGAATATGGCGAAATAAATTATTTTTTAATATTTAATAAATTGAATAAATATTTTTTAACAGTTAATAAATAAAATAAATGTTTTTTAACATAGTTAATAAATTAAATAAATATTTTTAACAGTTAATCAATTATTTTGACACAAATAAATTTTTAACGACTAAAATTTTGTAATAGTTGAGGAACATTTAAGGAAAATTGCCAACTAAATATATTTCTTTAATACAGATAAACTGTTTTCTCAGTCTATCAGTGAAATTCTATGAACATGGGCAGAGAGAATTTGAAATTATATTGGAATCACTCTGAAATTGGTAATATTACTTTCAGTCTTCATGCATTCATCAGAGATTCAATTTTGCTACCGAATATTTGTAATTTATGGGTTACATTTCTAGGTTAACGAGTATTGGAAATTTGAAATTTCCGCGTTGGAAAATTTGTAGGTGAAAGAATTTTGAAATCAATTTTTAAGAACAGAAAAGCTCTGAGCAACTTTAGTTTGAAATGTACAGTATTTTTTTTGAGTTTTTTTTTTGAGGGTAGAACGATATCTCGAAAAAAACCAGCCTCAAGGGGTAGATTACTCAGGAATTTTGAAAAAATCGATTTTTTTCGCTTGAACAATAATTAAGAGTTATAAAAACAATATCTAGTTGCCATTTTTTTTATTTGATGTAAGCTTCTTTTTATAAACAATTGACTGCTTATTTTGGGCCAAAAATCAATTCATTTTTCAAAAGTGTACTACGTCCAACAAAATTTAATGTTAAAAGAAATATCCAGTTGCCATTGTTTTTATTTAATGTAAAGTTTTTTTAAATAAACATTTTACTGCTTATTTCAAGCAAAAAATCGATTTTTTTTTTAAAGTGTACCATTTTTAGAAAATTCGATTTTTTAAAAAACCCTGCGTATTTTCAAAGCTCATTTTATATAGATTATAAAATTTTTTAGTTTTTCATTTCAGGTCTTATCCTTTGCTAGAAATCTTTCCTCCAGTTTAAAAAAAAGTCGACTTCAGAGATTGGCTCTGTCGTCGCCATTTTGTATCAAAATAATGATAAAAAATTGTTTTCTCATACCTCAATATGTGTCAAATAAATCCTCTGAAAACATATACCATTCCTTTTTCCTTACTCCTAAAATAAATTTTCAAAGTCGATTTTTCGATCGCTAAAGCGGCGACAACCCTTGAATCTTGGTTTAAAAAATTAAAAAACTGTCTATCTTATGATTTTTTAATTCTAGTGGTCAATTTTTTGAAAAAAGAGATAATTATATAATACTAAATATACTTCGTTTATGAAATAATATTCAATATTATATTACTCAGATATTAAATATCTAATGTTGGATATTTAACATTCGTTATGTCATATTTATTGTATTTCCTTGGGGAAAGGTTTGAAGTCAAGGAAAAATATTCCTTGACTCTTCAAACCGTGATACAAGGTTTCTCTTCGCGATTGCACGAGAATGGAGAACACACCTCACGTGTACAGTCGCATTAACGAGACTCTGACACGAGAGAGCAGCGTAATTTCAAGCATTTAGACCGTTGAAACGAAGGAGGAGGAATTTGTACGCTGCAAACGATCGACACTCTCGCGCTACATCGAGGCAATTGGAATTTATCGACGTATCATCGGTCTTGAGAGATTGTACGTACATTATGTGCACACGCATACCACAGACCTCAAGTTCTTGAGGTCGATTGTCTCGTAACGAAAATATCAACGAGTTTTATGCGAAGGTAACAACTCGAGGCGTGAAATAAACTGAGAAAATGTTATTTCCCTTCGTCAGATGTCGTTTTTCTCCCCTTTCCTTTCCTCAATTCTATTCTTATCTAAGAATGATGGCGCCCTGTAAACTCATTAAACTTTACGATTTCTCGACCTGCGACTAAAATCCCTTCTTCAGGATCTCATTCCCCCTGAAAATAAGGATCTGCTGAAGCTTTATCTCAAAAATCGACGACTCTCGATATCGATTTTTGATCGATATCCATCGATTTTCTTCAACCTTCTTTTTGTCTCCCTTTCAAGAGAGCTTGCCAAAAGCTCGTTTATTTTACAGCACGAAGATGGATGTTCATTTTTTTTACATCGGTCATCACCTTGTCCGAGGGTGTAACTCTTGTTCACAGCTGTTGGCTTCGATTTTGATTTTCGAGTAACTATGAGAAGCGGAAGAGAGAGAGTGGCCACAACTGTCCATCGGTTCATCGTAAACCGTATCCCAGGACGATAAATCGGGGATCTGGTGCGGTCGCAGGTGGATCCAAAGTCCAACGGCAAGAGTGAATGGAATGCGGAGGGTTTATACAGAGCCCAAACCTCGGCAAACCGCGAACACATGCGGGAATATGGAGGCGCCAACGTTGTGGTTTCCCTATCTCTCTTCATCTCCCCCCCCCCCTCTCTCTCTCTCTCTCTCTCTCTCTCTCTCTCTCTCTCTCTCTCTCTTGTCCGAACATCTATATATCACGTGTCGAATGATGGATGGTAGGCTAATCGTTCATATTTACACTATAGGAACGTGGAACATGTCCACCATAAATCGACTCGGCTATCATGAAAAAAGGACTCACCCCAGCGCGATTAAGGGCCTATACGCATTCGGGATTTTCAAAAAATTGATTTTTCAATTCAAGTATATATACAAAAAGTTTCATGTCAATCCGACAAATATTTTCAAAGTTACAGGCATTTTTGTAAAGACGCCAGACGCATTTTTTTGTAGGACCTCCCGGAAGGCTTCGAGAATAATTATTTTTAGAGAAAAAAAAAATTCAAAATAGAGTTGAAAGTTACAAAAATACCGGCGAAAGTTTTTTTATGCCATTTCGCCGGAAGTCAACTTAGACTAATTTAACAAGCGGCATTTTAAAGGAGACGAATACGGTTTTCAGGTTCACCCATCTTCCAGAGGAAATTTTTTGAATACATTTTTACGATTGGATTCATGAAGAGGAAAGTTTGAGCTTCGATTTCCTTTTTTTATAAACTTTGAGCGATTTTGTTTTCCCAAAGTTATTCTGTTTTTCGTGAAAAAAGAGGAAATTTGGGAAATCACGTATAGAACAAAAACAAAGAGGATTCGGGAAAAACTTCAGGACTGCGAAAAGTTCCGTCTGTTTTCGTTGAGTTTAGAGGAATTTTTTCCGATTTTTTTTCAAATTTTTTTTTTTTCTTATTTTCTGGATCGGAGCTCAGATCATTCGATTACCATAACTCGAGAACTATGGGATTATTGATAAAATTTCAAAAAGGGCAAATACTTTATTCTACCATAAACACATTGGAGTTTTTTTCAAATTTTTTTCCCAAAATTTTTTTCCAGCCTCAACATGAGAAACAAAATTTCGGGGAAAAAAATCTGAAAAGATTCCTCTGCACTCAACAAAAACAGACGCAACTTTTTGCTATCTTGAAGTTTTTCATGAATCCTCTTTGTTTTCGTGTTATACGGGATTTTTCATATTTCCTCTTTTTCCACAAAAAACAGAATAACTTTGGAAAAAAAAAATTGCTCAAAGTTTAAAAAAAAAGGAAATTGAAGCTCAAACTTTCCTCTTTACGAATCCAATCGTAAAAATATATTTAAAAAAATTCCTCTAAAAGATCTGAATCGGGTGCATCTGAAGAGAGGGGGAAAGAGGCGAAAAACAGCTGTTTTCAAAATAGAGTCCAAATCTAAAAACAAATTGTAAAAATAATTAAAAAACCAGGAAACGAAGCCGAATTCTTCCCTTTTAGAATGCCGCTTGTTAAATTAGTTTAAGTTGACTTCCGGCGAAATGACATTAAAAAAAGTTCCAGACTTTTTTTGAAGTTTCGTGCGGAAACTTTTCACCGTTTGTGTACATAAATTTTAACGTTTGTAAATTAAAATGTCTTTCCAGAATAAATTCTTGAAAAATCCCTTTTTTCGACCTCCCGACTGCGTATATAAACTCCCTTAAACGCTTTGAGTCACTGTGGGCTCGCGCCTTTTTGTTTTTCCCACTCGCTCGGTGGCCTCGGTCGTTCATAACGATCCAGGCCCAACTGTCAAAGGGCCACGTGACTAACGATCAAACCCTCGTCACCTCCATGCACATACGACCCTTTGATTCTTCACGCTTTGCTCCTGTATTCGGGCACACGTACGCCCACTCGGCCGTGAGCTTTTCACCTATCTCCGCTCGTACGAAAGTGATCCGCCACGGTATTTGCACGAGTGCATGCTCGATCTTCCGTGTGCACACAAGAGGCCCCCTTTTTCCATGTCAGTCACAATGATGACAGACGCAACGTCGCGCAACGGGACTTTGTACATTTTACGCATGAAATGTTTCGTCGATCCAAAACAAAATTTACATTTGTGAAAAAATATTGTGAGTTATGAAATTTGCTTCCATTCTGAATTTTAAAAAATGTCTTACTGCTGATTCATTAAAAGCCAGCTTAGTTCATCAGATTCTAATTATTGTTAATTTTCTCGGAAATTTCCTATCACAATATAAATTAATCCCAGCACAATATCAATTGATCGACTCAATCGACTCAATCGACTGGGTCATTAAAGGTTGGTCCACAAAATATTCCCACATTAAACTAAATGAAAGCCTACATTAAAGCATTTTCACAAATCTTTCCTAATAAATTTCTTTTGGACTGTTTTGGTAGTTTTGCAAATTTAAGGTGATCCTTATTCTCAGGGCAGTGGCGTTTATCATCATAATTTAAAGTTGCAAGGGATGTCATAGGACCCGTGAATGACTTTAGAAAGAGACACACGCGAAAGTGAGCTTCAGCATCACCGAGGAAGATGACGATGCCGAGAATTCATGGGTCGCCATAAAGGTCCTTCCGAAATTTCCCGAGGAATTCGACAGTTTTCCATTGTGACAGGAAGGGCTAACCGGCAGGATACGAAGAAAGGGTGGGATTGAACATACCATATATACGTGGCTCGCGGTTTCTCGACGCGCCAGAAATGCCAAGGGTTGGTCTCTCAAAGACGAGCTCTCGACAGAGACGATATCGGGACCGTTTAAAGCTAAAGGCCGTCCGCCATTAAACGTCCACACATTCCTTTATCTCGATGAGTGATGTCCTGAATGCGTCTTTGTGGCTTAACCGCAGAGTTAAATTGTCACTGGATTCACAGTCCGATTTTGATGTTTCATTTAACGCAACCCTTAAAGAGCTTAAAGCACGGAGAAACGTGCTTAATTTCTCTAATGTGCTAAAAAACGTTTCCATTGCAAAATCGTCTGATTGTGTGAAGAATATTTTACATCCGAATGCAAAAAATTCAAAGAATAGGCCAATGTTTTCGAAATACCCCTTTTAAAAAGAAAAAATTCGGCACAGTTACCAATTTGTTAGTAAAGACGATTCACCGATGTTTGCACAGAGAAACTTGATTAATTTCTTCAATATGTTAAACGAAAAAGGCAAACGTAGACCACCATTCTCGATATACGCTTTTTTAAAGAGCAATTCGATCCAGTTACCAATTATTTTTATCAGTGAAAAAAATCCAGTGACGTTTGCAAAGAGAAGCTTGTTAAATTTCTTCAATTTGCAAAAAAAAATTGATATTAAAAAATTGTTTAATTATGAGGGGAATATTTTAGGCCCCATTACAAAAATTAAAAAAAAAAATAAAAAACTATTTTCGATATATACTTTTTTCAAGAGAAATTCGGTCCATTTACCAATTACCTTTATAAGTAAAGAAAATTCACGGACGTTAGCAAAGAGAAACTCGTTTAATTTCTTCAATATACTAAAAAAAAAGTTGCCATTAAACAGTTATCTAATAATGTAAAGAATATTCAAGACCCCGATAAAAAAAAATCCAAAAAACAAACCACTGTATTCGCCATCCGTTCTTTTTCAGAGAAATTCGATACCGTTACCAATCACTTTGATTAGTAAAGGAAACCTTCGTTTGCACTGAGCCTCGTTTATAAAATTGTCAATGATCGTGTCCCGATTCGATACGCATGGCAAATTGACATTGGCGAGGAGACGATCGATCGATATTGCGAGAGTGTGAGCGAATACGAGGTCGATATAAGAAACGAGAAGTAGCGAGGTTAATTAAAAGAGTCAGTCGACGATGGTTGAATAAGAGGGCAGGGGGAGGGGGAGGGGGTGGGTTTCGGAGAAAAGGGACCAGCGATGGAAAGCAGAAAATAAGAGAGCTCCAGATGGAAAAGGTAAGATGGAAGGAGGACGCGAAGTGGGTTGCTCGTGCGGACGGAAATTAAAAATGTAAATCTGCCTGATTGGAAAGCATGCTCGTGGTGAAATTCATCGATATATACGTATAAATATATATAGATATATATGGTATCCTATGGGGGCCATCGCGAATCCGAGTCTTCGGGTTTGCGAATAGCTAAATCGAGAGAGCGAAGAGCGACCGCGGAAGATCTTGATGAGCGAGTGTCTGGCTTCGTTCCTTCCGGATTGAGGATTTTTCCTCCATCGTAATTACTTTCGAAGCCGGTTTCTCAGAATCGCTCTCGCGTTCTTTCCGTCTCATCGCGCGAAAATTTTGAACCTCTTTTTCCTCTTAGGCATCTCTGTTCGACTATCAATCTTAATTAACGATTCTAAACTTCGGTTATTGCGTTCAAAGTCAAGACAATGAAGTGGAGTACTTACGGAGTCGAGGTCACAATAAGCTGGTCCAATTAATTATACATTCGCTTTAGGAAGTAGGTCACTTACCTAGAACAGAAAAAAAAAAAAACATTAAGTTTCGGAAGAAGTCATTGAGAAAATTATAGTAATAAAATCGTGCCGATCAGAAAAATAAAAAGCATTCTAAAAAGTTATAGGATGGATGATATCGAATCCTGATCTAGAGCAAAATGTGTCTTCAGGATCGAACAGGGACGTTCTTCTATATTCTAGGCAAATATTCATCGTGCAGCGTCGAATTCCACGAATCTCGTGGTCACGGTTCCACCGCAGGTAAACATTCGTTAGCCAATTCGTCCCTTCATTCTGACGTTTATTTTAGAAATTTATAATTTGATATTCACGCGACCGAGAGTAACGTTCGAGTGTCCTCTCGCCTGTTGGCTTCGCTGCGTTAGTTTCCACGTTCTCTTTTGGTTCGTTGCCAGAATTTCCTATTTCTCGTCAAATCCACGGTAACGTTTGTTCTCTCCCTCTCTTTTCGTTCATTCATTCAACTTATTCCCATTCGCGATCACACGCCAAATTTGTAAATCCGTAATTACTATTTATAAAGTGCTTTTGAAACTTTGAACGTACTTTCCTTAAAACTGTGTTTTTAGAGTCGGTGAATAAGATTTTTCAGAAACAGCATCAGTCTCAAATTGTTGAGGAAAAATTTTCCACAAAAATCGAAATTTTCTTTTGAGAAGCCGCCATTTTGTTAAAACATATATTTTTTGCTTATTCCTTCGATCGAATACTGAATTATACCTTATTTAAACGAAATCTTTTTTATTTTCAATCATTATTGAAGAAGATTATTTTTTAAAAAGAAAAATTTCAAAACAAAGTTCAAAGTTACAAAAACATGTATATGGGTCATTTGTCAAATCGACCAAGAGTTGGATTCGACCCCTTTCAATTTCGATGAAATTTGGTCAGAAGTTTTCGTTTTTAATAAAACGAAGTTCTACCAAAAGAAACATTTTTTTTTGTAAGTTATGCAAAATTCAAAATTTAACAATTTTTCAAATCTTTCAAGTTTATTTTTTAAATATCTCGAAAACTATTATAGTTGTGAAAAATTGTTCTGAACTCGTCTTAAACAGTATACTTGGGGCTACGAGAAAAAAAACTATTACGAAAAAAAATTTGCGAAATAATGAATTTGGAGAGTTTTGAATTTTCAAAAATCGTGAAAATCCATGTTCAACATTAAATTTTTGGTTCAATTTTTTATATATAATACCCTGTACTGATCTTAAAAGATCCTGAAATTTTCAGAAAGTATCTTTTTGTTTTTTTCAAAAATATGAATTTTTGAATGTTTAAATACCGTGTATTTTTTTCGTAGCCCTAAGTACTACGTCTCGAATTCGGGACAATTTTTTTTATCTATAATAGTTTTCGAGATATTTAAAAAATATAAAATTGAAAGATTGGAAATCTTGTGAAATTTTTAATTTTGTACAACTTTCGAAAAAAAAAATTAATTTTTTTTTCTTTTGGTAGAACTTCGTTTTATTAAAAACGAAAACTTGTGACCAAATTTCATCGAAATTGAAAGGGGTCAATTCCAACTCTTGGTTGATTTGACATGGAATGACCCATATTCATGTTCACGTTGATAAATTAAAATGTCTTTCCAGAAAAAATTCTTAAAAAATCGCTTTTTTCGGCCCCCTGACTCCGTATAACCCGTTAAGGTGGTAAATTCTTGGGGAGTAAAAAAAAAGAATTGAAAGCTCGGGATGGAAGTGCAACGGAGCGCGAAATGACGCCGCTGTACTGATGTTTCCGCAAGGATCCGCTCGCGCGACACGAGAAGCACTTTTACTGTGTTAAATTGGCGCATTAAAGCTGCGCTTATCGCTCGACTTGTGTTACTGGCAAAGAGAGAAAGAGAGAGAGGGAGAGAGAGAGCGAGAGAGAGAGAGAGAGAGAGAGAAATGAGGGTTTTGTTAAAGACCCTTCATGTTCCTTCTGGATCTTTGATATCCCGAGGGGAGTCTGTTAGGTTTTGGTCCTTGTTCAGGACTCCGTGCAGCCTCGCTGCAACTTCCGCTACTTTGGAGACTAGACCATTGCGGTGATTAAAGTACTCGCTTCCCTTTAAGCCTCTAAGAGAAGCGAAGGGCTAGGAGCACATGAAAAGATGGAGAGGGTGCCCTTATTTAACTTGGCTTCGACTCTGAACTGAAGGTTCACTCGAGGGGTTTTATCGATTTGAAAATTTCAAAAAAAACCTTTTTTCAATCTAATAATAAATGTATCTAGAATATTTTTCCAAAGTTTCAAGTCCATCGAAGTTAAAGTCTAGGATAGACCTGGCTTTCTTCTAAAAACACTATTTTTGAAATCGGTGGACAGGATTTCTCAAAAACTAATGAATAATTAATTAATAATTATAATAAATAAATAATTAATAATTTTATTGAAATTGAAGCCACACTTGAACGAGAAAACATTTTCGTTGAAGCTTCTCGAGATGGGAAATTAACAAACTACTTGAAAATCCAAACGTTTGGCTGAAGGAAAAGTGGAAGGAAAAGGATTCTTTTAAAGGGAAATTGAGGGACTCGGCTGGTGAATTGTTCTTGAAATTTCTTCTATCATTTGAAAGAATTAATATTTTCGTTAAAGAGAAGCTTCAAGTTAAGAATTGACAAACACGTGTGTTTCCTGCATTGATTTAATCCAGTCAGTGCATTGATATAATCCGTCAGTGATTTAATCCTCGATACAAATACCAGAGTCACCAAAGACTCTTTGAGGCTATCGAGGAGTCAAAGTTGGAGCGGATTGCACGAGCAGGAAGAGCCTAAAGCTCGTATACAGGATATAATGCCGATCTTTGGGACTGGCGCACGCGGTTTACAGTTTGCCAAGTCCCGAACGTTAATTCCGAGTATCAAGCAACCATGCAAGATATAGGAACGATTCACTAGCACGCCACACCCACGGCTTCGAAATTCTATGTGTGCCAGGGCGACCGCAAGAAGCGTGTTAATTCCGCTCTCATAAATCCCCGGATTAAGAGCATACGTTATACTTAGGGAAATATCCCGTGAGTATATCCACGGTATACCGGGTGTCCGATTTTAATTGAGGTATTGAATCGATTTGAATGAAAAATCAATTCGATTACTTGCTCTTTCATTGAGTGAACGTTTTCAAGGTGATATAGAGGTCAATCTGAAAAAGAGGAGATCTATTTTTTTTATTTATAATTATATAAATGTAATTTATGTCAATTGAATATAAATTTATAGAAATAGAAGTCATTATTAAAAAAATATTTCCATAAAATAAGTTGACCTTGATATGACATTGAATACTCAATAATGAAGTATGAAAGCCATTTCATTCTTCGTTTAAATTGATTTAAAGGAAATATTCAGTTGCAATTTTTTTGATTTAATGTAAACTTTTTTTTTCAACAATTTACTTTTGGGCCGAAGATCGATTTCTTTTTCAAAAGTGCACCATTCTTACAAAATCCGATTAAAAAAAAAATATTCAGTCGATTTAAAGGAAGAATCAAATACCAAATAACTTTCTTTTTCATTCAGTAGACGTTTTCAAGGTGATACAGAGGTCAATTTAAAAAAAAAAGTAGATCTATATTTTTTATTAATATAAATTTATATAAATAGAAGTAATTATTTAAAAAATGTTTCCATAAATAAAGTTGACCTTGATATGACCTTGAATACTCAATAATGAAGTAAGAAAGCGATTTCATTCTTCGTTTTAATTGATTTAATACGTATTTAAGGGTTTTTCGATTCACTCCGTAAATATTAAGGCGGTATTCTGGTCTGGTGACATTACATTTTCAGCGTTTCGTCGAACTCGATTTAAAAAAACAAAAAAAATATAGTTACCATGGTTTTTTTTTATCTTGTCGTTTTAACAATTAACAAAAAAAATTTGCAAAATCGAGGCTGTTTAAACAAAAAAAAATCGTTTTTTGGCACTTTTTTTCATAGTTTTTCATTTTTTTACAATAATGAAAAAAAAAATTATACAAAAGTGGTACGGACGATCGAGATATACATTGAAGATTGGTAAAAAGTTGAGAAAAGTTGTTTTGAGAAAAAAACGTTAAAAGCATTTGCTCCGACGTGACGAGCGTAGTTGCCGCGTCAAAAAAAAAGCTATAACTCCATAAATTATTGGATTTAAAAAAAATTCTTTTCAAGGATATATTCTTGAAGGTCTAAACTTTGAGAATACACAAAAAAAATTGATTTTTTGCAAAATTTTAGACCAGAATATCCCCTTGAGTAAATTCTGTGTACCAAGTAAAACGGGACACCCTGTATGTAACTACGAACGCCTTTCTTATTCCTCCACTCTGCTCCGTCTTTATTTGCTGCATTCTACCGTGTCTACTTGGCTTTTTCGCATTTTTTTTCTTTTTATAAATTCACTATCTTCAACCTCATCGTCCCTTTTCCCCTCTCGTTTTCCTAAACGTTTGGGTGGCTCGACGAGAAGCTTATTCGTAAATCCCGAAACTTTTCGCTCGCGAAACATCGCAATACCGAGTCTCCTCCCTCGAATGATTTAGCTCGGTCACATTTTTCCTGCCTACAAACATATTTTCGCGGTGTAACTCGACTAACGCGTGTAAAAAATCCACCAACATTGATTAACACGGATGTGGATTATAAAAAATGGCCGACTCCATTCTGGTTCACGGCGAACCGGACGATTTTGCGCGTGTTGCTGTTGTTTTTTTTTTCAATTTTTTTTTTACTGGAGTATGCGGAGTCAAAAATGAAAGAGGAGAGGACCCGAGCCGACGTCAAGGCGCTACGAGATTAACGACACCGACGAATATTCGCCCGGGGTAAGCGTGACACACGACGAGCGATTTGCGCGGCTCTTAACGAACCGTGGAATATCACGTGGTGACGAAGAACCCCGTAGTTTCGTACTCAGAGTCTCGTAAATTCGCGAATTTCGCCTCCGAGATGGAGGACCGCGAACCGAGGGACCGATTTTCGATTATTATAGTATATGGCATAAAATCGATTAAAGGGCGATGCGAATTCAAAGCCCGATCTGCATTTCACATGTTAACCCTTTCATTACCACAGTCGGTCAAACTTACCGGGTGGCGAAAAAGTGCAGGGAAATCCCCTGCGCTTCTAAACCCACTTTTACGATCATTTCATCAAATTTAAAAACCCTGCAAATTGGAATTTGCACATTGCTTCCTCATCTTTATCCATAGTTCACATAGCTTCCTTTAACGCACAGTAGTGATCAAATTTGGCTTCCTCATAAAGGAAGCTTTGTTAACTATTGAAAAATATTAGTAATCAATGTGCAAATTCGATCGATTTTCCCCAAATTAGATAGCAAATAACATTGATAGCTATACTGGCTCTTCACAAAATTTCATTGCAATATTTGAAAAATTTCAAAAGTTATAGCGTTTACGCTTCTTTTGTAAAAAATAAAAATTTGATAAAAATTTAATCATTCGATCGATTTTCGCCAAATTTAATAACGAACATCCTCGATAGCTACATTAGCTCTGTGTAAAGTTTCGGTGCAAGATCTTAAAAATTGCACAGGTCAGAGCGTTTATGCTATTTTTAAAAAAAGTTAAAAATTTCATAAAATTTTAATCCCTCTATGGATTTTCGTCAAATTCAATACCATACAACCTTAATAGCTATACTTATTCTGTACAAAGTTTGAGTACAATATCTTGAAAATTGTAGAGGTTAGAGCGTTTACGCGATTTTCGCCAAAACAAAAAAAGTCGATAACATCTGAACACCCGTTATAGTTAAGAAAAAATTTTTTTTCATAATGAACAGCAATTCGTGCTTGACGAGTGTACCAAATTTTAGCTAGATATCTCGAAGCGTTTTCGAGTTATTAATTACTTACATCTGAAACTCAGGACACACACACACACACACATCCATCCGGATATTTTTTCTAAATATGATTTCTCGATGTTTTAGGACATTTTGAACGTATTGGCATAAAAATCGCGAAAAAAAATTTTTTCACGAAAACAAAGCTTTCTTTATGAGGAAGCAGAATTTATTATAATAGATTTTTTCGCTTAACCCTTTAACGGGCACATACGACCCACCCTTCTTTGAAAACGCAGAACTTCCATCAAAATGAACACATCCATCAAATGAACACACAAAATTAAGCAAACGCAAGGTTTGCACCCCTTCAGTCTCACACCCTGTCAAAAAGTGCGGAAATTGCGAAAAAAATGAGAAATGAGCATGACTTTCAGGCAAATTTTTTTTTTAGAGTCACCATCTCAACTGTGTGCTTTGAGATAACATCGAAAATTTGTAGCAGGAATTTTCAATTGGAAATCTACCCCTAACAGTAACGAAACATCGAAAACCACCCCTACAATTAGTGATACACCCAAAAGTGAACTTCCATTGATGTTCAGTTCATATATATTTTCGAAAACGCCTGGAAAATGTGTATCAAGAACATCCGTTTCAAAAACTACCCCTAACCGTAACGAAACCTCGAATACCACCCCCAGAAATGGCGATAGGCCCAAAAGTGCACTTCCATTGATGTTCAGTTCTGAAACACTCATATTTCGATCCGGATCAGGATAAAATAACAGAAAATGCGACAATAACATTCCGTCCCTTGAGGGGTCAATTTCTCTCAATTGAGGGGTAGTTCATGAGGGTTGATTGATTCGTAAGTTCTTCAGAATCCCACTGTGTGTTCCGGAATGACTTTTCCTCAATTTCTGGCAGAAATGAACGATGGGAAATAGAATTAAGATGTTTTCGAGTGATCAGGGTGGTTTTTTATTTGGGAGTAGTTTCCGAGGGTAGAAAAATTCTCAAATAATTTTTTTTCTACATTGGGTACCCATGAATTCAGATTCACCATGTACGAAATTTGCCAAACGCTCCAAAAAAACTCAGCTGTTAAAGGGTTAAATCGACTTCTCATTTTCGAATTTAACCAGCTCCAGATGAAACGGAGGGAGGTTGTTTTTGCTTTTTTCTTTCATAATGCCCTCAATTTGGCGGGACTTTTTAATCGCTTAATCAATCGGCGATAACGAGGCGTGGCTCGAGACGCTTCAATGAGTCAGGATCGTTGAAAAAAAGGAAAGGAAAGACAACTGAGCGAAATGAGGAGTGGAAAACTCGCTCTCTCCGCGGTTGGAGGAGATTAAAGTCACGGTAACTCGATCGACGCTTTCCTATACGACGCGTAATGCGAGAGGCGGATGGAAGCAAAAAAAAAAAAATAGAAAACTAAACCGTCACTCCGACACACACATAGTTGGCTAATGGCGCTGCTGGGATAGAGGAGAGAGAGAGGTGGAAAAGTAGCTGCTGGAAAACGAGAAGGAGGAAAAGGTACTCTGGGCGAGTGAAGACGATTCGTGAGATCCGAGGTTGTACGCGAGAAGTATCAAGGAGACGAGGAACAAAGCTTCAACCTGGTTCCTCCTTTCCTCTCTCTTTCTCTTTTTTTTTGCTCTCTCTCTCTCTCTCTCTCTCTTTGCTTCTGTGAGAAGAACGTGGCTCATCGTTATCGGGTTATGGAGCTAGCTTCGAATGAACGACGGCAAAGTAGCCCAGAAGCGTTGCTGGTAACGCGGTACAGCGGAGGCAAAAGTGAGACGAAGGATAAAGTCCTCCTTTGAAATCCAATTACCCCCCTTTTCATCCAAGAAGAGAAAAGAGGCCGCGCCGAGCACCGGCAATAGTTGTACAAAGAAAAGAAGAGAAAAACTATTATATCGTTTCGCTTTATCTTTGAGTTCGTGCACTTGGCTGTTATTGCTCATGATCGCGAGTTTACGAGTGCATTTAGGCAGTAATCATATTGTCGAAGGTTATATATATATATACGTATGGGAATGGAAACACGATAACGAGACCCGGAATCAATGAACGAGTATACGAGATCGAGCTATCCCGACGGATACGGAGTGATAATAGTAATGGAACACTTGTTGATTGGCATGGAGAATAGTTTTGGAAGAAGAGATCACATTTCTGCCTTCAGCTTGGTTTTGCCGTTGAGACGAGATCAAGAAATTTCGTCCGGACCCCGAAAAAAGATCTAGTACATTTAACTAAATCCTAGTCAATCCTAGTCATTTTTGAATGACCCACTAGGAAAATATATTGCGATCTAATAAATTTTTATTTAATATTAATAAATATTATTTCAAACTGAACAAATATGTATTTAAATGAAATAATTTTTTTTTAAATATTTACACAATATATATTTCCAAACATTTCAATCTTTGAATGTATAGCTACACATATAAAGTCTACAATTTCGTGGAGCTTCGTCTTTTCTTTAACAGAAGGGAAAAGAAAAAAGACCCTTTCTTATGGGAATCCTTTTCGGGGATTCGACCATCTTGCGTTTTGCCGCAATGTTCAATGTATTTGATATCCATATTGAAAAATAAGGATATCAAACATAGACGAGCTTGCATAGGATATAGGCGTCGAGAGGCAGGTTCGCTTGTGCGAGAGGGAGCTACCTGGCGGATTTTTGGGGTACTGACAAATCTGCAGATATGACCGGATGAGATTACGGGTGAATAGGTATTTAGTAACGACGAATAGAATTTTTCTTCCACGCCCATTTCTCGATGACAGGGAATTCAAATAAATAAATATAGTGGAAGTAAATATCGCCCAAAATTGGATGGAAAGAAAATTTTCTTTAAAGTAACTAAAAAATAATGAAATAAACAATTATAGTACCTACGGCTAGATCTTTTTTCTGGGTGCAGTCTTGAAAAGGTCTTGAGAATTTTGAGGATTTCGAGAATGTCGATGATTTTAAGAATCTCAAGGATTTTGTCCCGTTTCGAGATCTTCGAGATTCTCGTGAATCTCGTCGAAAATTTTTGAGAATCTCGAGATACGAGATGAGGAATAAGAATTTCTCGCCTCAGTAAAATTCCCATAAACATTTTCCTACTCGAATCTCATTTGTTTCTCATTTTTTCGAGACCAGAAATAGTTCTTGGAATTTTACCTAGACAAGACGAGAAATAAGAATATCTCGTCTCGGTAAAATTTCGAGAAACATTCCTCATGTCAAATCTCGAGATTCTCAAAAATAGGCGAGGTATGACGAGATTCTAAAAAATAGGCGAGGTGTGACGAGATTCTAAAAAATTGGTTTGATGTGACGAGATTCTCACGGTTGCCAGCGTTTCAGAGGGTCAAAAATAGTTGAATAGTGACTGATCTTTCGAAGAAAGTCACATAATAGTGACTTTTTTGTCTAAATAGTCTTTTTCGTCTAAAATTGAGCAAAAATATTTTTAATGAAATTTCATGAAAATTTCGATTTTTTTACAAAACCATTGGTAGATTCGTATTTAGGGGGACAAAATACATGTATATAAGGTTTGATTTAAAAAAAATAAGAATTTTTTTTTGCATTTTGAAAAAAATTGAATCTGTCCACTAAAATAGGTGTAATTTTTTTTCTGCTCCAAATTTTGTCTCGGGATTGCGCTCATTCTCTTCGTAATCGTTGAAGGTACAAAACGCCGCTTTGTTCATCCGATTCTGATGATTTTTCGATTTTTGGCAGATTTTTAAAGCTCGAACATCGATTTTTGCAAATTTTAGAAGGATACCCCTTTTCGTTTTTTTACAGCCATTTTCAAACTGCTGTCAATTCTACAAAAAATTACATATCAGAATGAACCAAGCGGCATTCTCTAAGTTCAGTAACAAGGTTTACGTACGAATAAGAAATTTTCGAATCGGTAATACCGATCGAAAGTTATGAGCATTTGAAATTTCGCAATTTTGAGATTTCTCAGAATGGGGCTAAAATTGAGCAAAAATTTTTTTGATGAAAATTCATGAAAATTTTGATTTTTTGAGAAAACTATTGGTAGATTCGTGTTCAGGGGGACACAATACATGGATATAAGGTTTGATAAAAAAAATTTTTTTTTCCATTTTGGAAAAAATTGAATCTGTCCACTAAAATAGGTATAATTTTTTTTCTACTCAAAATTTTGGCTCTGGACTATGCTCATCATCTTCGTAATCGTTGATGGTTCAAAACCCCGCTTTGTTCATCCGATTCTGATGATTTTTCAAAATTTGTCGCCTATTATGTTAGGTATGCTTAAAATTTTGACTTCAATTAGAAGCCACAATAAACTCTGCTGATTCAGCAAGTTGCCCACCTAGAAAAATTATCCATCTTGATCCGCGTCAGATTCTACGAAAGCGCTGTAAGTTATTAAAGTAAGCCTTAGGTAACGTAAGGTACAGGATGTAAACGTGCACCACAATGGAATCTACGGAATTACCAAGTTCACTGGAGAGAAAGAAACAGGGATCAAGAGAGATGTGGATGAAGCGAGATCAATTGAGAAGTTGCCGGGGGATCGAATCCCCCGAGTGATCAGAGCGTGGCTGCTGCGGCCTGGAAGGTAGCACCGGTTATAACGGCATCGTCTCTTGGATATGGGGCGGTAAACCATCGATGTTATATAGAAGCGATCTCGGGAAGTGAGGAAGCGACCACGAAGTAATCGTCAGTCGAGTGTTGCTCAGCCAACTAGTTATTCCGCATTGCCTCGGCGGTCTCTGGAAATTGACCCTGTCGCTTCGATGACTTGGGCCTGGGTGTTGAAGGGGGTTGTGAAAGGGTCGCGTGTGCCCAGAGATCCGCCAGTTCGGGAACTCCTCTTCCACCGCCGCAGCAGAAGGTTTCCGATTCTCGGAATCCGTTCGTAGCTTCGTCCTCCGTCTATAAATGTGTGTGTGTGTTCAGTCATTTCGGGAAATACTCTCAAGGGATGAAAACGTGAGGCAGAAGGGAAATCCAAAAGGAGACGAACAGGACAGCTTCTCAATTAGGAACATGGAGAGAAACTGTGGTCGAGACTCCTATAACTGCGACGTCTTTGTTCCTCGTTTGGTGGAGTCTAGTTCTCGGGAGGAGGAAGGGTTGCAGTCGATATGGATACTTGCAACGATCTCGGTGAATTCACCGATTGGCTCAACTGTATCAAACGTCAGTGGCTTAATGAGACATCACACCCCTTCGCACAGCATAGATCGAAATGTAACGTATCCGTGTATTACACGGAGACACGATACTCGTTTGTTCTGCAGACATGACCAAAATGGCTCTGGCTTGTAGTCGCTGTTGGACCTGGAAGCAATTTGGTCGGATGTTTCATCCAGCAAAGCAAGGTCGCAATAATTAACATCGTGGCTTTCCTCGAGGGGACAAAGGAACTTCCGTCCCAATTTGAGAGACTCGGAAGAATGACCTGCACTGAGAAAAAAGTTCAGTTGAATCAACTAAATCCATTTAGTTGAAAAAAATTTAGTTGATTCAATATTAATTTGTTTGAAATAATGAAACTATAATAAATTCAACAAATGGATTTGGTTAACCATAAGATACGAGGTGAACGAAATTATTTGGTCAATTTACAGGTACAATTTAGTCCAAATTACTTATTTATTTATTTGTTTAGTCCATTCATTTAGTCCATATCATTATTTTTTCGACACACCGTACCATTCATATACCACAAAAGTTGAGAAAGTTCGTAAGCAGTCCGTAGCTCAGTAGGTAGCGTGTTAGGTTATCCAAGTAGGATAGGTAGGTAGGGTTGCAAGTTCGAATCCCCGTCAGAGAGAGCGTAAAATTAGATCGGACGATTCGCGCAAATACTATTTTTTTTTTCATGTCGCTCATTTTGAGGTTGGTAAAATATGCATTTTGAATTATTTTTCAAATACTACATATTTTTTATACTATGTTTAGCCATAATTAATTTCAGAATTAAAAATTTAATTGCACCAACTAAATATATTATTTGTTCGACAAAATATTGGTTCATTGAAACAATCGGATAATTGCGTGAACCAAATATTTAATCCATTTATCACATTATTTATATACCTGAAATAAATAATAGGTTGTATCAATTATCTATTTTGATACATAGAATGTACATATATGGAATCAACTGATAATTAGTCAGCTCGATCGTTTATTTCTCTGTGTGGATTACATTTTTATTCGAAGTAACACATTTTTATTTGATTGAACTGAAACTTTGCCCATTCAAGCAACGATTTAACTAAAACTTCCACTGTATATTTTGTTGAATTACCAAATTGATCGAGTTGAACGTCCGGAAACGAATATTTGGTTGAGTGAAACAAACTTTTGCATTTTCAACAACATTTTTTTTCTGTGTGTAACCAAACTAGTTTCGCTGTAAGGAAATCATGAAGAAGAACATCTGCTGATGAATTCCCATGATTGATCTGATACGTCCTATCAAGGACTTTCAAAAACTCAAAGCCTTTCAACGCGAATACCGCCTACGTTGTCATTGCCAGTGACAATGGAATTGATACAATCCAACTGTAAATCACTTTGGATTTAATGGGAAAATTTCAGTGTCCAACGTAACCGCACATTTCCACAATGTGTTTCTCATCACCGGGACAATGTGGCACTTGCGCTACGTGACTAATACCACCGACGTTGCTGGATATTGGACAACGACGACAACCAAACGCCGGGAATCTCGAGAAATTGGCGTTGCTTACGACGGCAGAAACGTACCCGAGTTTCGAGGCTCATCCTCCGCCCTTGTCAAGCTATAGAGGGACATTCCTGCCACCACCGAGAGGGGAGCACGTGTCAAATTTCGCGTATGGAATAATGCTGCCCCATTGCTGACCCTAGTCCTAGGAAGTGTCGGATGACGCGCTTCGTTCCATCTGCACGATGGCCCCTCGTCCCAATACTGGTTATCAACGAACTTTTTTCAGGCTAGGATGACGAAGTCAACGGCATCGTCCGCAGACTCGCGGCTCTTCACGATAACGAGCTGACAAACTTTCGAAGAGAAGCTGAAACATCGCCTAGCGTCATCGATTGATGGGTCAAAGACCAACGACGGCGTAGTCCAGCAGCGTGAAACGCGGTATCGTATAATTGAATAGCAAGATAAATAACGAGGTCTCGTTATTTACGAGAAGCGAATAAGAACGAAAGATCGGCGAAGCAGGCGAACGAAGAAGACGAGGGAACGATTAAATGAAAAGGAAGAAAGCGCGTCTCCTCGATGAATTGTTGGCGGACGCTTTTCATCGTCGAAGAGGGCGGATTCGCCATTTGTGTTCCGGCTTTCGCTTCGTTAAATCAATTCGCTCTTACGATCCTGAACGGGGAAAAATCCAGAGGACTCGTTACATTCACTCGTTTATTTCTCTTCGTGCGATTTGACGGTTCTCGTTATATTCATCCTCTGACGGTTCTCTCGATGATATTCGATCGACGGAATTGTGGAAGTAATTGATAAAATCGTTTGAGCCGAAGTTGAAACGTTCGGAATTGAGTACTGTATTGAGAAAACCACGACGAACGATCGATTAAAGGACGTTGATCGTAACCTCTTCCCTAAAGTCCGCGGAAATTTTCATTAAAGTTCACGTCCCTCGAGGTCAATTTCTCGAGGGCATTTCTGGTCGGATTTTCATGCATCAGTTCGAGACGCAGCACAAAGGTACAACCGCGTTATGATTTGCTCCAACAATCCCGCTGCCAAGTCCGAAATACTGGGTAAAACATGGAAATTTTTCAGTGATATCAAAATTCTCATTTGACTTCGGGACAGTGAAGAGGAAACATTGAGGGAAAAACCCTCGCGTCGTCGTTGCTTGCGGCAGTCGTTGCTTCTTTTTTTTTCTTTGTGTTAACGAAGTGCTTGCCAACGAGGATAAAAGTATCCGCGAGAGAAAGATCAATCATCGTCATGGAGGATTTTTATGCACGCGTGTCTGTCAAAGCTTATCTTGTCACTTTGACGATGACATTCTTCTGATCGCGTGACATCTACTTGATGAGGTAGCAATTTAAAATATGTAACTCTTTCTCTTCCGGGGAAATGTCGTGCATATTAATATATTATGCAATTAGATAACCTGACTAGGTTCATAGAGCACATCAAGACAGAACATTTGCTTTTTTTTTAAATTTTGTACGGTTAAAATTGGCTGAGTTATCAATGTTTTCAAAGTTGACCAATGACGGCTAGATTCTAGGAGAAATGCTGCTGGTAGGGGTTTTTACGCCACGCCCACCGTTACCCCCACCACGCGGCTCACCAGTAGCATTGCTCCTAGATTCTAGCCGTCATTGGTCAGATTAAAACATCAATAACTAAGCCAATTTGTGTCCCATAACAATTAAAAAAAAAAAGCTCATTTTTCGTCTTGACACGCTCTACACGGTGAACCTAGTCAGGTTATCTAGTTACTTAACAAAAATTTATTAAGCCTAATTTTTTGTAAATTAAATAATTGATTCAGAATTTTTGTAGAGCAGAAAGGGGATCATTAAGATGCTCTTTACAAATTTTGCACATCGAATATTCATGAACTAATTTGCAAAACTTTTCTGACATAAAAGGGTGAATAAATAATATATCAGCGAGCAAAAATTACTTACTTCGACCCTGACTTTTTCTTAGGCTGTAAAATTATTCAACAGACGAGAAACTTTTTCGATTAATGAAACCTGCTATAAAAAATTGATGTTTTCGTAAGACTTTTTGCTCTTTGAATTAACAATAAGAGGAGAAACTTTCGCGGTCACATTTCGAGTAAAAGAAAGAGGCAAATCCTCCGCTAGAAAATTGATCGTTGGCGGAATTCTTTTTACCGGACGACGAACAATTTATTTAGCGTTTATCAAAGATGCAGCAACTCAAAATAATTCGTTCCCAGGACCTCGGAGACGAAAATTGGAGCGAGAAAAAACAACTGCGAGTGGAAAAAAGTGGATTTTCACCCTATTTTTTCGCGCTAACGAAGTACCCTCAGGCGCGTTTGAGCGTGTGCTCGAGCTCGTTTTGCGCTCGCACTCGAATGCTATTTTTCAACGGCTCTTCCGTGTTTTTTCGATTTCCACGGGAAAAACGGGTGAAAGAAATGGTGCGAAAGCGCGAGAGGTGAATTCACGAAGAATCTGGTGTATACAGGATACGCAACGTGGGAATTTGCGACGGAAGGACGAGGAGGAAAAGTGACGACAGCCTTGGAAAATTTGAATGAGATGGGGGTTGAAAAAAATGAATATAGAGAGGGAGAAGAGAGAAAAATAAGGTTGACACCCAGAGCAGGATGTTTCGAGCGTCCCGACGCCGAGAGTCGCGAGAAGTAACGAGGCGTCCAATTATCAAGGCCTTCCCGGACTTTTTCTCTCTCGCAACTTTTTGATTTTTTTATCTCGCTCACTCTCGCCCCCCCTTCCTCCCCCCGAATCTGCACACCTACATTTATTTTGCCCATGCAACCTGCACTTCCATCCCACGGGAAAGCTCCGGCGAAAGAGAAAGAAAGATGGCACATTTTCGTATCGAGAAAAAGCATTATAGAAGTGTCCTCTCAAACCACTGGCGTGAGTCGGAGAATGACGAATTTTTTGTTGTACCTTTTTTTTCACTTTTTTTTCTTGCTCGACTATTCGCACCCTTCTCCCACTCGTTTCCGTGCATCGCGAGACAACCAAGCGAAATTCTCGACGAGGAAGTATACCTCGAGTTTTATTCACTCTTCTATATGTATATTTCGGTGGAATCAACGAGACGGAAGCACGAGACGGGAAATAAAGTTGTGACAAGGACGAGAATCTCGTGGAAACTCCGTTAACGATACCCCAGAGAGAAAGAGAGAGAGAGAAATATAAATAAATTCACTCGTGGAGGGTCGTGTATGTCACGCAATGTACAAACAGAGAAAAAACAAAGTTACGACACCTTCCGCTATCTTAAATTGTCGACAAATGTAAGGATGAACATTGAAATGTAGTTTATAGTTCATAATTCGTAGTTGATAATTAACTAATTTTACGTGGATTAAAATGAGCATCACCTATTTTCTTTGATTGAAATTAAGATTTTTGAAACTGGGGTTGGAGTGATTGAAACAGGGCCAATTTTCAATCACGAGCGCGTGGCACATAATTATGAAGATTAATTTTATAACCTCAAAAATGTAGTTTATGAGGTCATAATTCGTCGTTGCTAATTAACTAATTTTATGTGGATTAAAATGAGCATAAATAGTTTATTTTCTTGGATTAAAATGAATTACACTGTAAAAAATTTCTGTTGAAACTTCATTTAAAAATATGAAGTTTTTATACATATGGGGCATTCTATGTCAAATCGACCACTTTTGATTTGGCTGAAATTTTGTTTTCCTTTTCTACCCAATTAAAAACATTTTTCAGGAAATTTTCAAATTATTTTATCCAACTCAAAAGAAAAAGCTTTTTTTGTAATGACAACTTCTTCAAAAATTGAGTAATTGGGACGTTTTTTTGTTGAAAATGTTCGTTTTTTAATGTACTTTCCGAAAAAACATACAAAAAAATTTTAAAATATTAAAACCTATGAAATTTTTCACTTTTTTCAGAAAAATCATTTTTTTTTAACAAAGTTCGCTACTTTTTTTTCACTCGAAAAATACTTTGATCAATTCCAAGAAAAATGTCGCACAACCTGGAGTGGCTCAACATTTTCTTCTATTTTTTTTTTTTTTTTAACGATTGAAAAAAAAAATCAATTGGGCTTATTTCACAAAGTATCACTCTGGAAATTTTTGAAGATTTATAAAGCACCTCGGAATTGAAAAAATTGAGAAGAAATAAAAAATTGAAAGTGGTAATGGCCGAAAAAAAAGTTTATAAAAAAATAAAGAGAAAAGTCGAGTCACTCCAGGTTGGGCGGCATTTTTTTCCGCAATTGATCAAAGTATTTTTTGAGTGAAAAAAAAAAAATTAAAAATGGCGAACTTCGATAAAAAGGTGATTTTTCTCGAAAGAGTGAAAAATTTCATAGATAATAAACGATATTATCTTAAAATTTTTTTGTATTTTTTTCGGAAAGTACATTCAAAAACGAAAATATTCAAAAAAATGTCCCAATTAGTCAATTTTCGAAGAAGTTATGGTCATTTAAAGAAAAGATTTGACATGGAATGCCCCATATAAGAATATGAAGTTTCTATAACAAGTATATTAAATTTAATTATATTTTTTACAGTTAAATATTCTGAACATTTTGAAACACTCATTTAAAAATTGTCAAGTAGCATATTATCGCAAAATTTATGAATTCCTATTCAAGAATGAAAATTTTTTCGTTTCAGATAAAATAGAATTGAAAATAAAATAAGACAATAATAATAAAAAGAAATTGTAATAAAAAAATACAAGTACAGTTGTGTCTCAACTGGTCTGTATCATGATAAATATATCCGCCGATGGAGTAATAATCGGTAAAGATGCAAACGAGTCTTTATCGCGGACCGCAATGTCGTGGAAATCGAATCCGCGGTAATCACTCGCGGAATATTTGCCGATGATTGGTCGGTTAAAAATGCAACGAGGAGAAAAAGGATAATTCAGGAAGAGATTGAATTTTAGAGTACACGGATTGGCAATTAAACTGCGGTGAAAAATACCGCCAGAAGACTCGGTAAAACGCACGTGTGTGTATTAAATAATCGATACCGTATCGGAATCGATAATTCGCTTATTTCACTTATTTTGAAAAATCACGATAAATTCAAGATACTTTCTTCTCTTATTGAAGAAAAAAATAAATTATTATCCTCGCATATTGCTGGCAAATTCTTCATCTCGATGTGAACAAGCGCGGAACGACGCAGAGCGAATCGCGCGGAAACTTCCTCGTTAATTGTCGGTCAATAAAAATTCTCGTGATCATCCGATCGTAAAAGTCTTTCTCCCCTGTCGACGAAAGAATTTTAACGGCTATTGGGATACGCGTCGAGGGAGATCTCTCCTTTTTAATATACCTTTTACGTACATATTATAAAAATCCGGTAGCTGCTGCGTCACTTTTTCTCTCTCGTCGATATTAAGAGGAAGGAAGGCGAAAACGAGAAGCAGGAATATATTCCGCGTGTACGATCCTTCTCGTATAAACGCGGGGAATTAAAATCTCCCTAACGGAGAGAAAGAGAGAGAGAGAGAGAGAGAGAGAGAGAGAGAGAGAGAGAGAGAGAGAGAGAGAGAGAGAGAGAGAGAGAAAGGGGAGCAGGGGTTTTTTGTACATCAAAAAGGATTATCCTATGATTAATGCCCGGAGAAGCAACAGATGCCTGACTCTCGGGACCGACGAAAGCCGAAAAAGGTTTGTCGGACTGTTTCGCTGTTCCCGCTTAAAACTCTTTATACACATTATACAGGACCCGTATAAACTTTTGTACGCGCAAAAGGGAGAGGCGGAGAATATGAACCACTGATTTATCCATCGCCAAAACATTTTCCAAAAATTATCAATTTATCTGCACTGTGAAAAATGTTTGTATTAAATTTAATTTAAAAAATACGAAGTTTTTATGCATATGGGGCGTTCCAACCCAAATCGGACAGTTTGAAAAACTTTTATTTTTTGATTTCCTCAAATTTTGCTATATTTTTTAGTACCCATCAAAAGCATTTTGATTACCCGTTCAAAAGATAATAAATTAACCAAAAAAACCGCTCTTTTTTCAGTATTTTGGTCACTAGTTCTTTAATAATGGTCCAAATTGAAAGTTTTTTTTTTTTTTAATTTTTGTTTTTTTATCGCCTTTTCACAAAAAATACAACAAAAATAGTCGACGTGTTTTTAAATAATTTTTTCGAGTCTTAAACTTTAAATCGCGTTTTTCAAAGTGAGTGTATATTTTGATTTAAACAATTTTTTTTTTTCAACATCCATCTATTCAACAACTTTTAAGACTAGTCTGATCGTGGGATTTCCATAACTACTAATGGATTCGATTTTTGAAAACAAAAAATTTTTTCTTCATTCAAAAAGTTTTATAAAAAAAGTGTCAAAATAAATTCTAAATAATGAAAAAAATACTATACAGTATGGAAAATTGATATTTATAGTAATTGATAGAAAAAAAAAATAATTTTCAAAAATCTAAAAAAATAGTGGTTATGGAAATCCCACGATCGAATTAGTCTTGAAAGTTGTTGAATAGATAGATGTTTAAAACAAAAAATTAAAAAAAATTAAAATATACACTCACTTTTAAAAACGCGATTTAGAGCTTAAAGCTCAAAAACCTCATTTAAAAATACGTCGAATATTTTTGTTGCATTTTTTTTAAAGGTCGGAAAACAAAAATTTTCAACAAAAAACTTTTTATTTGGACCATTATTAAAGAAGTTATGACCAAAATACCGAAGAAGAGCGGTTTTTTGGTCTTTTAAACGAGTAATCAAAAAAACTCAAAATTTACCAGCAAAGGTCTTTTGATGGGTACTAAAAAATATAAAAAATTTGAGGACATAAAAAAAAAGTTTTTCAAACAGTCCGATTTGGGATGGAATGCCCCGTATACAGTATATTAAATTTCATATACATTTTCTACCATTTTCATATACGTGGATATTAATTTTCAATGTTCACTCGCTTAATTTTAACATACAAATATAAATTTAAGATGCAAATGTTAATTTTTCAACACGATGTATATTAATTTCGAATTCGTATACTTGTTATTGAAATTTCATGCATTTTGTATATTAAATTTAATGACATTTTTTACAGTGTGTTTTCTTCGTTGATTCTTTGAAATCCTGGAATTTTGATATTTTCTTATTGAAAAGATTACTGTAATTTTTGAATTTTCTAAAAATGTTAATAAATTTGTTCATATTATTTCAATGCTAATATTAATTACTAATTGATATTAATATTAATAATTTTTTTGATATTAATATTTGCTGAAAAAAAATCCTGAACAATTTTGGGACTGATTTTTGAGATTCTTGATCAGAGGACACAGTATAATTTCTTTTGAAATGGATGATTGTCCATGATGGAGGTTTACTGAAATTTGAGAGGGACTTTGACATTTTTGAATGAAAAATCACGTGGAAAAATTTACCTGTCAGAATCATATTGCCCGACTCTCCCCCTAAATTGAAAACTGGGCGAGTTTCACAAATGCGAGATACAAACTCGCTCGCTGTTTCTCATTGTGCAGACCGGATCGTCCGGATGGATAAAATCCGACGCCCCATGTGCACCCTCGACGATACACGCTGCATACGACTTGAAAATCTTTTCACCTAATACGTACGTGCCACGTTTTCACGTTCATAATACAAAAAAAAGGCCCCAGGTGTTTCTCGCGTCTCTTTCTCCCGCTCTCTCTCTCTCTCGTTCGCGTTGGGCCCTCCAGTATTTTTTACTTTTTTCTTCTGCTCTAAAAAGTGCTGCACAGCGTGACGAATGGATGTCGAAATATGAAAAAATTGCTCGAGCTTTAAACAAAAGGTATGGAAAAAAAATATATTCCGGACGAAGCATTTCGATGGAGCCAATAATGAGGGACGGGAGAAAAAAAAATCATCGACGAGGGAATGTTGACGATGTAATCGGAATCCGAGTAAAAGCTGATGAAGAATTTTTCAACGATGAATATTTTCCAATCAACAATGCTCGATCCGGGAAAAAGGGGAAAAACAGCGAAGCTGTTGATGGGTATTTTTATTTTCATTTTTTGAATAGCTGATTTTATTTATTAAACAGGAACGGAGAGAAGCTGTATATTGAACTGACTTGGGAAATGATGGAAAAATATTCAAAAAATATAAAATATTGGATTTCGATTTTTAGTGTTTGAATTTTGGAGCTGCATTTTGGAATTAAATTTTTAGCCATTAATTTGATTATGAAAATTTAAAAAAAATTCAAGTCTCTCATTATGCAAGGAATTAGAGTAGGAGACTCCTCTAGGAATTTTTAGTACAATATAAACAATTTGAACCGCCACTATTGGTATTTTTCTTATCGGATATGCATACCGCGCGAAAACTTTATCGCCGCTATTAGAAAGTGCGTACACGAGAGTTCGCGACTTCGATTTTTTGCACCGGAGGGTTCAACAATTCCCCTCTCACTGTTGACTCTGTCCATTGTTTGCGGTCAGTGTTGTTGCGAGAATTGCGCCTATAGGCCAGTAAAAACATTTCACGTCGTGCTGTGGCTTTTGCACAGATCACGCAATCAATTCATGCGAGATTAGATCTGATATATATCAACACGACAGGCTCGAATTTGGATCACCAAAAAATTTCAACTACTGGCCAAGGATCTCAATATTTTTTCCATTTTTTACGGGGTAACATTTTTAGCAAAACTTTCAAGGCAAAAGTGTCACCAAAATCTTAATTAATTAAAAAGAGGGTCCGAAATTTTGAATAAATTTTTTAGACTGCATAAAAAAACTTTGGTCGTCACTTGAATGCTTCAATTTAGTCTTTGAATATCAATGTGGAAATTTCTACTAGTTCTAAAATGGAGAATATTTTGAAAAATAATAATTCATAGTAGAATTTAAAGGGGACAACTTCTGTAAAAATAGAAAATCAATTTTTGTTTGCCATTGCTATAAATCACATATTTTCAAAATTATGTAGGTAAAATTTCAAAAATTGATAGTTTCAGTTACTTCAGTGGGACCAGCAAAAATTCATGAGTTGGTTTTCAATTTTTCATTTTTTAAATATTTGTAATCGCAGTGGGTAAGTCTGTACGTGGCCAATTTAAAAAATTTCAACAATTACTATTTTTTGAAAGTTTTTAAACCTCAATTATGAAAAAAAAATTAATTCATCGCCAATTTGTAAATAATGAAAAAGCACTACATATAACAATGGCTAATAGATTTGTTTTATTATTCACATTATTTTTCCTGTCGTTAAGTTAATTATTAATTAATTAATTAATTATCAATTTTCAATATCTAATTTTTCCTCTTTTATTCTCAAGATTATTCAATAAAAATTGCTACGAAATAAGTCGAATATACACTTAATAAAAAAACAATAACCCGATCCTTTAATAAATAATTACATCTGCGAAAAAAATTCTCCAACATCTTAATTTTTTCCACCCCTTTCCTTCCTTCTCAACGATCCAAAATTAATATTCCCCAAAATTAAAAGTCATACATCATGTACAATCTTTTCCAAGGAACGGAATGCAGAGTTGTAAATAATGCATTACTTTGATAATGCACTACTGTATTTATTACCCATTACACTGCATAATGTGAAATGGATGCGTGTTCCATTACAAATACAAAAAGTAATGTGTAATGTATGCATGTTCCATTACAGTTAAGAAAAAAAGTAATGTGTAATGGATGCATGTCCCATTACAAATAAAAAAGTAATGTGTAATGTATGCATGTTCCATTACAAATAAAAAAAAAGTAATTTGCAGTGGAGAATATTCCATTACAAATAGAAAAATTGCCGTGCTCGTATTAGAAACTTGCACATTGCGGTCTCATTATTTTATATTCTCCACTGCAAATTACTTTTTTTTTTAATTTTAATTTGTAATGGGACGTGCATACATTATACATTACTTTTTTATTTGTAATGGAACTCGCATCCATTACACATTACTTTTTTTATTTGTAATGGGCACATGCATCCATTACACATTACTTTTTTTATTTTCAATGGAACAGGCATCCATTACACATTACTTTGTTTATTTGTAATGGAACACGCGTACATTACACATTACTTTTTTTTATTCGTAATGGAACACCCATCCAATACACATTGTTTAAAGTAATGGGTAATGCATTACTTTTACATTACTATTTTCACAACTCTGACGGAATGAATCTGTCCCAATATTTTCATAGTGAATTACAAAAACTTGCCAATTCCGTTTCGAACAGTTTCGTTTCCGACTACCCCAATCAAACCGACTCATCAATTCACCCTCGAGGCACTTTTGCCCGATATACTTGCGAACCGCGATTATCGATTCGAAACAAATGAACGAATAGCAGAAGAGAAACTATGACAAAACGATCGGGGAGGCGGTATCGCGCATTCCCGTTTGCACGATGTGGAGTAGCGCGTTGTGCCAATTGTTTAGGCGTGGCAAATAGTTTATTGTCCTAGCTGAAACAGAGAGGTGGCTCTCGAACTTCGATTGTTCTCTACAGTTTGCACTGGGAACGAGAGGAGAAAGAGAAGGAAGAATAAAAAACAGTATCAGAGAGTCCCTCCGATATCTGGATGCACGAATTTACATCCCTCGCCTCGCCATCGTCGGAGAGTCTAGTTCATAGTTACCATTTCTCCCTCCCCCGAATAACCTCTCGCGTCAATTTGATTTTTTTTCTCCTTTGTTCATCTTCATCTCTCCCTCTCGCTCTACATCGTCGAATAAACCAATGGAAGTTGCTTTTTTACTTCCTTTCACTCGTCTCTATTTTTCAGCTCTCAATAGAGTTTGCTCAACAATGGACGAGTGACACAAAAGTCGTGTTTGCAAAATTGCAAATTGCGCACATACACAGATACTGCAATTGTGTACTAACATTTGAGGAAACGGAGAACCGTTAGGGGGTTATGCGCAGTCAGGAGGCCGAATGTAGCGACGTAAAAATTTATGTCCATGTTTTTGTAACTTTTAACTCAATTTTGTAATTTTTCTCTGTAAAAAAATAAAAAATAATGATCGAGGCAATAAGCGAAATATCGTTTTTTTCGCAAAAAGGTGGCTCCTCAATAAAAAAAATCGATTTTTGATGAAAATTTTTGCCTTAAATTCTTTATAAAATGGAAAATAACTTCTGGCTCGTAACTTCGGAAATATTTTGTCGCATTGGGGTGAAATTTTCTGCGACATACTTAAATATATGTACGTTAGGAGAATGAAATAAAAAAATCAATTTCTCGGAAATCCTGACTGCGTATAACCCCTTAACCATTTAGCGAAAGAGAGAAGGAAAGAGAGAGGAGGCAGAAATTGCAAATTCGTTCGCATCCCGTAACTCGATCAATGCCTTTGAACAATCGCGGATCCTATATACGGCAAACGATATCTTTCTCCATCATCTCGTTGAAACCATTTTTTTTCTCCCAATCGTTTTTTTTTTCGCATTGTCTCTTTCACTCGACGGATGCGCGCGCGCTCGCCGGACTCCATTCAAACGCGAACGTACGTTTCTTTTGTCTCACGTTGCTCTTTCGCGTGTTTTAACTCATCGAATAACGAGCAAACCAGTTAACGCCGTTATACCTGTCTCAACTCGGGAGGATCCCGCGGGAAATAATCGGCTCACCGTGCGGGAGTCGCAGGGAACAAAAAAAAAGGGAGAGCGAGTTCGTTACGTCGAATTATCGTGGAATAAGGGAAAAACACGGTTGAAGGAATCTCCGTTAAATCAGTGTAAATTGATTCTCTGGAATTTTTCGTTCGACCTTTGAATCCGCTGTATTCAACATTTCTGATTTTCTTTCTTTTATGCGGAATTGTCGAAAGATGTTGTTCTGGAATTGGTTGATTTCGAGAAGAATGGCAACGTTTCTGGAAATCTCCAAATGAAAGGGAAAACCTAATTCAAGAGCTGCTGAATTATCTGAATTTTCTAGTGGAAATTTTGTAAAAGATTTTTCAAACGTTGCTCTTTCGTATGCTTAATATTCCAAACAAAATACTGTACTCATCATTAAAAAAAAAAAAAGAGAAAATAGATAAGATATTCTTTTTTGTCGACGAGGAAATCCTCAAAACTACTGCTAAGCAACCAGCGAATCGTCTGTTCATGCACATGGGTCCTTCCATGTTGAATCGACCGAGAGTTGGAATTTTTTTCTTCGAAAGTTATCTAAAATTCAAAATTTCACAATTTTTCAAATCTTTCAAGTTTATTTTTCAAATATCTCGGAAACTATTATAGTTACGAAAAATCATTATGAATTCAGCTTAAAGAGTATACTTCGGGTTATGAAAAAAATATTCCGAAAAAAAAAATTGAAAAATGATGAATTTGGAGAACTTTGAATTTTCAAAAATCGTGAAAATCCAAGCTGCGCATTAAATTTTTGGTTCAATTTTTTAAATATAAAATACCTTGTACTGATCTTAAAAGATCCTAAAATTTTCAGAAAGGTGTTTTTTGTTTTTTCAAAAACATGCATTTTTGAATTTTTAAAAATCGTGTAAATCAACGATCAACATTAAATTTTTGGTTGAATTTTTTTTATATAATACCTTGGACTTGTCTTAAAAGATCCTGAAAATTTCAGGATGGTGTTTTTTTGTTTCCAAAATATAAATTTTTAAATTTCGGTAAAAAAATCTTTCAAGGTCAGTAAGAGGTATAATATTTAAAAAAAAATTAACCAAAAATTTAATGTTGATCGTGGATTAAGAAGATTAATTAAATTAAAAAAATTCATATTTTTGAAAAAACAAAAAACACCTTTCTAAAAATTTCAGGATCTTTCAAGATCAATACAAGGTATTATAAAAAAAAAATAGAATCAAAAATTTAACACGGAACTTGGATTATCACGATTTTTGAAAATTCAAAATTCTCCAAATTCATCATTTTTCAAAATTTTTTTTCGGAATATTTTTTTTTTTCATAGCTCCAAGTATGCTCTTCAAGACGAACTCATAACGATTTTTTCGTAACTATAATAGTTTTCGAGATATTTACGAAATAAACTTGAAAGATTTGAAAATCTGTAAAATTTTGAATTTCGGATAACTTTCGAGAAAAAAAAATTATTTTCCTTCGGTAGAACTTCGTTTTATTAAAAACAAAGATTTCTGACCAAATTTCATGGAAATTGGAAGGGGTCGATTCCAACTCTTGGTCGATTTGACATGAAATTACTCATATGCATTCATGCCCGGTTGTCATTGTACTTTTGTATCCCAAAGTCCGCCCGTGGGATGCGAGAAGAGAAATTCATTCTAGTAAGTCGGGAATATAGTGACGCGTGCTGGTGAGAGATAGAGTGAGAAACGGGGAACCGCGCATATAGCTACTTGTGGAGTACATAACTCGGTGGAGTTTACCGCCGGGGCGTCGAGGCGCCGACATCACGGCGCTAAACTTCGCTTTATATGGTGAGACTCCACGACGGGGTTGAGAAAAGTGGATACAGCGGATACAGAAGATAGAGAGAGCGAAAGAGAGAGAGAGAGAAAGTTGCACAGCCCTGTGTATCTGCATAATGCAACTCCGAGGTGCACTCGGTGGTCGCGCAGGGTTGCGATCCTCTGCTTAATTTCATTTTCTGCTATTTGTCCTACCAAGATTAGCCGGATACTGGCTATACCCAGAACCGACGTCGTTCAACATCACACCAAGTCCAAATCCGGATACACCAACTGGATTGCCCAACTGGAAGGTCCAACTGGATGCACCAGTGAACTCGCAGCCATTTTTCTTTCCAACGGTTCCGTGTCGACTTCCCCACGCGAATCAGTTCTCCCGACCATCAAGAAACGGTCACCAAGAGACAGGTACGTTGGGGTAGATGTTGTTTCGCTGCAGCCGTTGATTCGGCAAATGAAATCAGCGACCACGAATGCCCGTATCTTGCTTGACCAACTCCCCTGACCCAAGGCTGAAAGACGACCCAGTCCCCGTGAATTAGAACGACGAATTCCGTGCGACCGACCGACGTGAGATTGGATATTGGCTGCGATGAAGTTTTCGGGAAACAATGGCCGAATCATCTGACCCACATTTCATTGAATTCCAACGACGAAAACCTCGGCGTGTTAAGTCGATTGAGTTTCGAAGCTTGTGAACCAGCGGAATTGCACTATTGGAAAACTTCTACTGTCTTTGGGAAGAATTACGCCGACGATTTGTAGCTCGATGGGACTTGTCAGCTTTCCATTATCGACGCTGATTAATCGATACGAATCCGGAATACGACACATCGAGGACCTCGGGATTTATATTGTAAATTTGCTTCTCCGGAAGTTGGAGGTCCTTTGGCAGGACACGTGGAATGGTATGCGTTCATGGATAATCCAGTAGGACCTCATTTCTAGCTTCGAGTCCAGAGATGGACGTTGGACAATCCAGTATCTTTTGACAATCTCCAGCAAGGTTGCGAAATTTTTAATAAAAAAGTAATGCATTAACCATTACTTTTTTAATGGCTATTGAAATTAATTTAATGGTTAATAGAAATTATTTTCATTAAAATTTAAGGGTTAATGAAAATGCAATTGTATTAAAAAAAGGAATGCATTATTTGCAACCCTGCCATTACAATGTAATGTGTAATAGAAAAAATTTCCCTTACCCATTGCAATGTAATGTGTAATAGACAAAACTTTGATTGGAATTTTGGGAATGGAAAAATATAAATGGATAAATTATTGCAATTTTGCAATATATTTTATTGACTCAGGACTTAGATTGTCACCTCAAATTCTAAAAACCATCCATATTATAATTCTAAAAATTTGGTCCCTAAGTCCTGAGCCCTAAGTCAATAAAATGTAATGCAAAACTGCAATAATTTATTCATCTATATTTTTCCATTCCCCAAATTCTCAAAGTTTTGTCCATTATACATTACATTGCAGTGGGTAATGGAAATTTTTTGTATTACACAGTACATTGTAATTGGCAGAGTTGCAAATAATGCATTACTTTTTTGAAAGCAATTGCATTTTCATTAACCATCAACATTTAATGGTTAATGGAAATAATTTCTATTAACCATTGAATTTTAATGGTTAATGAAAATAATCTCCATTGACCATTAAATTTTAATGGTTAATGAAAATAATTTCCGTTAACCATTAAATTTTAATGATTAATGAAAATAATCTCCATTAACCATTAAATTTTGATGGTTAATGAAAATAATTTCCATTAACCATTACATTTTAGTGGTTAATGAAAATAATTTCCATTAACCATTACATTTTAATGGTTAATGAAAATAATTTCCATTAACCATTACATTTTAGTGGTTAATGAAAATAATTTCCATTAACCATTACATTTTAATGGTTAATGAAAATAGTTTGCATTAATCATTAAATTTTAATGGTTGATAAAAATAATTTCCATTAACCATTGAAATTTAATGGTTAATCAAATTACAAATGCACTAAAAAAAAGTAATGCATTATTTGCAACCCTGATCTCCAGTGATGATGACCATTAACCATGAATTATTACTCTTTTTTTTTTGCCATGCAGCTATCTCGAAAGAGATCAAGAGGACAGAGGAAGACGGAATAAATGTCCGTAGGAAAAAGTCGATGCAGCTCGAGGCTAGGTACTTCTGCTCGGCAGAATCGACGCTCGAATCTGTCGCACAGAAACAGCACGAGACATTCGACATGAGGGTGCTCTATAAACCTTCTCCTACACAGTTGTGCTCTGTGAAGCGTGATTCTCGACTTTACTCCGGGTTACTCGAAGCCTCCGGGTAATCCGAGTTTCGCGGGAGGAAACGCGACGAATCGAACCTCTTTCCAGACTCGAGGGGTCGAGCAGCGGACGAGGACTTTTTAGTCTTCGCCCTCTAAACTGCACAGGGTCGATACTCGTGGACTCGAATTTCCAAGGGATGGCAAATTGAGTGATTCCGGAATATCGATCGACCGAGCGTGGATTCTTGGTGTAAAATCTAACCTAAAAACTGTTTTTTCACCTTCCACATTCGGAAACTCGAGCACGTCCTGGAAGACTTATTTAGCCTGGCCATTTTGACAACATTCTGAGATACTAAGTTTCGAAATTTCGCCAACCGGGAAAATCGAGAACGTACTCAATTGGGAACGGGAAATAAGAAAAGCAGCTGCTGAAATGGAAAATCAAGCTCCTGGTATATCCAATTTTGAGAATCCTTTGTTCGTAAACGAGACGCTTTTGCCCTCCAAACCCCCGAAGCTTAGCGGTGGTTGCAGAGACTCCCATTGAGAATTCCACCCCCGGAAATCAGGTCAAACCGAGCTCGTATCTGATTTTCATTTCCAGAACATGTCTAGCTGCTGCTCCTAGGATCATTCGACCGTTAATACAGGGTCTATGTATTTCGAGACCCCGGCGGCAGTCTCTCTTGTATAGGATTCCGCCGGGTGGAAGTATTCCGTTTGGAGCTTTTGGGTTTGGCGCGGGAGATAATTGTCGAACTGGGTGCGAAGACTCACGGCTGAAACCAGCACGGCACGTTCGAGTGTTTCTCCGCTTCTGTAAAGCTCATGAGAGCGTTCCGAACTAGCGGAGAAACCCGTCGACCGTATTTTACCGTTCTGTTCACTGCACGTATGTACATAACTATATCTATTGTACGGTACATATAAATACATAGATATATGTGTGTGCATGTGGATGTGTTAGAAACGTGAGGCACCCTCAATGAGCTTTGGCCCGTTGCCTATCCCGGAGTTCTATACGGCGGCGCTCTTAACGAATACTCTCCTTCCTACGCTCCACAACTAACAGAGAGAGAGAGAGAGAGAGAGAGAGAGAGAGAGAGAGAGAGAGAGAGAGAGAGACCCAAACTCCATTGTTTTCGGCTTATAGCGGCTTCCCCGGAGCACCGCGAACAGAGAGCATTCACGCGAGTCTTCACGGGATCTTGATTCTAGCGACTACACGACCTATACTCGATCGAGTTTCATCGTTTATAACGTGATCGTGTCTAATGTTATGCACAATTCGTGTTTGGTGGACGATGTTAGAGGTTTTTGGTTTGTTCCCATTGAATTTTGGGAGGATTTACCTTTTTTAGTTTTTAGAATGGAGAGTTAACCAAGTGGAGTCTGATAGAGGTTAAGATGTAGGTTTGAGGGTTAACTGCACAATCGCCGTTCGATGGTAGGTTAAATCAGTAAGTTTTGGGTTTAACTGAGATGGTTGATGCATTAGAAAAATAAATGGGTAATACTTTGATAGCAAAAGAAAAAAATGTCTGCAAAAGATTAAACCTGCACTTGTCAGCTTCCCTGGTTTATTTTCCATCCTTTCGTATTTACTAAACAGCGTTACAGGTTTTTCGTTAATTCTAATTGAGTTTTGGTACGATTTGTTCATGTTAACTTTTCAGAATCAAGATTGCACCCACTGGAGTCTGATAGAGGTTAAGATGTACACTACCGTTTTCTGATTGTTCAATGATTTTTACAAATTGTTTCTAGATTTGGACTCTATTTTGAAAACAGCTGTTTTTCGTCTTTTCCCCCCTCTCTTTAGGTGCACCTATCTTCCAGAGGAATTTTTTTAAATACATTTCTACGATTAGATTCATAAAGGGGAAAGTTTGAGCTTCAATTTTCTTTCTAAAATAACTTTGAGCGATTTTTTGTTTCCCAAATTATTCTGTTGTTTGTGAAAAAAAGAGGAAATTTGAAAACTCCCGTATAACACGAAAACAAAGAGGATTCATGAAAAACTTTAAGACAGCAAAAAGTTGCGTCTGTTTCTGTTGAGTTCAGAGGAATTTTTTCAGATTTTTTTTTTCAAAATTTTGTTTTCTTATGTTGAGGCTGAAAAGAAAATTAGCAAAAAAATTTGAAAAAAACTCTAATGTGTTGAAAATGATAAAATAAAGTATTTTCCCCTCTTGTAGCCTTATCAATAATCCCATAGTTCTCGAGTTATGGTAATCGAATGATCCGAGCTCGGACCCAGAAAATGAGAAAAAAAAATTTTGGGAAAAAAATCTGAAAAAATTACTCTGCACTCAACAAAAACAGACGCAACTTTTTTCTATCCAGAAATTTTTCATGAATCCTTTTTGTTTTCACGTTATACGGGATTTTTCAAATTTCCTCTTTTTTCACAAAAAAAAAAAACAAAATAACTTTGGAAAAAAAATCGCTGAAAGTTTTTGAAAAAGGGTAATTGAAGCTCAAACTTTCCTCTTTGTGAATGTAATCGTTAAAATGTATTTAAAAAAATTCTTCTAGAAGATGGGTGCACCTGAAGAGGGGAAAAAGGCGAAAAACAGCTGTTTTCAAAATAGAGTCCAAATCTAAAAACAAATTGTAAAGGACAATTAAAAAATCAGGAAATGAAACCGAATTCTTCCCCTTTAAAATGCCGCTTGTTGAATTGGTCTACGTTGACTTCCGGAGAAATGGCATAAAAAAAAACGTTCCAGACCTTTTTTGAAGTTTTGAAGGTTAACTGCACAATCTCCGTTTAATGATAGGTTTAACCAGTGAGTTTAGGATTTAACCAAGATGGTTAACGTATTAGAAAAATAAATATTAATAAGGAATACTTTGACAGCAAACAAAAATGTTTTTAAAAAATGTTGACTCAATAATTTATTCTCTATCCTTTCTTACTCTTCTAATTTAGTTCGCCCACTCACATCCCATTCTGACAGCTCGATCGAAAAAGGGAAAATTGAATCCTCACGAGTGTTATACAAGCCAGGACTGTACGTATAGGTATACAATCCTGTACAATCACTTCCGGAACTTAATACGTTACCGGGGATCGCCCGAGACTCATTCCTCTCGTTTGTGGACGCTGTCGTTATCACGCTCGGGTTGAGGCGAAGTTCGATTAGCCGGAAACCAATAAGGTCCGACGCGATAAGAAGCGTGACTGTACATAGTCCATCCATGTGCACGGAACAGAGAGAAAAGCCCCGTACAAACACAATTCAAACGCTCGGATCATGACGCAAAGATCGAAAATGGTGGTTTGAATCCCACGGGATACATATTGAACCACACACGATTTTTGCCACAACGATCCAACGCCCCCCTTTTCATACGCAGACATTCGCCGATTTTCCGGCCATTCCGATTACAATGGCCGATTCTCGCGTGCGCGAACCGCGATAAGACTTCGAAGAATGACCAAGTCGTCAGACCAAAGAGCAACAATCCTCCGATAAGCGCTTATTGGGCCCGGAGACTAGGGGTCATTGTGGGGAGTTTGCCAACGGAAAGAGTGAAAGTGAATCATGTTATTCCCGTTATTTCCAGGATGATCATTGGAATGGGAAAGTCACAGTAATAATGGATTTTCATGACTGAGTCTCGATGAATAGGGATTTTTTATTCGAGAGCAAAATTAATAGCGATAGACGAGAGTCCCAAAGAGTTCGCCAGAGCTCTTCCATGTGTGACTATCACTGCTTCGTCTCTCTTCTATTTCTCTGCCTCGATGTCTTTCCTGGTGTGATCCCCTTACCTAAATTTAGCAACTAGCATCCATGTAACCCGCGAATAAAAGGGAACTTTGGCGGGCAAAGACGACGATGGGTCTCCGGAGGCGCCAGGAAATTAGCGAGGAAACTCCATCGTGGAACGAAGGAAGCAACAACGATCGAACGGAGGGTGAAAGACAATATGGTGGAATGGGAAATCGTCTTTTCTCATTGCTACGGTATTATACAAACTAGTGTGCAGCTCGACACTTTCGTCCTCTCGCGTTTTCAGAACAAAATTTACCGACCAAATCATCAGTTTACACAGATACAACTACACGGAAAAAAATAATCAGTGACAATTCATGTGCAATATTTAAAAAATTACTGAATTCAATGCAGAATATACGGATCAGAACTGTAATTCAGGCGTTTTACTGGGAATCCATTATAAATTCATGGATTTAATGTACTTTCTACTTTTAAAACCATTATAAATGCTGATTTACACTGTAAAAAATGCAATGTTCACCGCAAAAAAAAAATGACAAAGTAGAAATAACGAGCAGAAACGACGAAATCCACTGTATTTCAACTGTAAAATTTATAATGGTCTCTGTAGAATGTTCAAAGCACATAATTAGAATTTGCAGTGTTCCCAGTGAAAAATCAAATGGGCGCCGCAAAATATGCAACGTCAATTTCAATTTTTACAGTGTGGCACCTCAACGGGAAGACCTGCGGCGTGCCACGATCTCTGCGTTTCGCTCGAGATCCGCTAGATGGCGTCGGACGGCGCGCGCTCTCGCGCCAGCGAGAGAGCCACCGAGTACCCATAAGGTCCGATGTATTACCAACATCGGCGTCCTCAATTGACATACAATTGTTGGAACATCATCCGCGTTCTGTGGTCGAGCAGTCCTATGGACTGAAGACTACATTTTCTCAACAGATCACCATTGCATTTCGGTGACGCTCGTGCTCTTTATGGGTGCGAGGTTAAACTTGATTCGCTTCATTAATTGATCTCACGATTACTTAGCCAAGTACAAGCCCTCGTAGTTATGAGCCTGAGCGAAGATAAATAACGGTTTAATGTAATATTTGAATAAATTGGAATTTATTCAAATATCGAAACGTTTCACTACACTATAATTTATTTTAGAAAATGCAGTATTTTAAGTGAAAAATAAAAAACGTACCGCAAAATATACTACGTTCTTTTCAATTTTTACAATGTACACTGTAATTTTTTCACGGGCCCTGGATAATTTTTACAATGTGAAATGCGTAAAAAGTTCACCGGATACAACAGAAATATAACGTTTCACATACTATACATTTTACCGTTCCACACTGTAAAAGTTCGTCCGATGGGCATGTACTATGTCATATGTGACATCTGTATATTGTTTTACAGAAATATGCAAATTTCACTGTTTGCCCTTCCAGGAGGCGCTGTTGATGAGGAAAACTGTAAAAATTAATGGGAATCTCAGCAGTTCTCACTGATCATTTTTTTCCGTGTATAGAAGAGTGGGGGAAAGGCGTCCAAAATGATCCGTAGTGATTTTATCGAATCTAGGAACTTCATTTAGCAAACCTAATTGAAAAAAGAATCAAAACCTTAAAGGTTGAAGTTCAGAATTAGAACATTCCTTTCATGTGAATTGGAATATTATCAAACAATCCGGAAATCGATAAATTTTCTCTGGTGTAACTTTAACCACAGACCCAAAGTTTCATTCCTAATCCTGCACATCTGGGAAAAGAAACAAGAGTAATCCACCGACTATTAGGTGGATGAAATTGAGACAGTTTCATTTCTTTTAAGAGTTCCCTCAAGCGGATTGCACGGCCGGAATTTCATTCGTGTACAGATGTGGTTTCTGTAACATCAGGAGAAGGCTTTCATCAGACGAACGCGCCAGCCAGTCTCAACTTCATGTCGGAACGTCTCGTTTTCTCCGACCCAATAATCGTTTACCTTCTCTCGCGATTCTCCTCTTCGCTCGTGGACTCAGTGATGACCAGAGGAAAGCTCGCCGGTACCGAGACATTGATGGGAGTCGAAAGAGAGGGCAGCATCTGGCTAGAATTCGCGCATGATTCGAAACTTACAGTCTGCAGGTGAATTGCTCACGGCTACTCCGTGTCTTTGATGACCGAATACGCGTTAACGTACATCGAATCTCCTTGCGCTGATCAAACGCATCGGCAATTGCCCATTTGAGGTCTTGATGGGAATTCGCAAATGGGACCATCAACGAAGATGGAAATCCCTCGATTCCTGTATCACCAAAAAATGACCTCACGATTGAGAAGATTGATAAAATCCAAATGCAATCATATTCCTCTCACGATTCCTCAGTTCCCTGTCTCAGTCCCCTCCCCTGCCCTGATTCACGCTGAAACCCACGAATTCCAGGAATCAACTTCAACAATGGCGGAAGATCAAAATTCCAGACTACGACTCGGTCCAGCGTCAACAAAATGCAAAACGAATGAATAGATTCCAGATATCGGATAATCCACTCCACCGTGGCGGCTCTTTCCACTTTTGCCTGTTTTCCAATTCGCATTCCAAACGATACCAACAGAATTATACGCATTTCACTGTTTTCCGATTACCGTTCGCATTTATTCGGTCGCGCGCGCGATGCTCGTCACGTTTCAACGTGGAGCATTCGATTGTTGAACCAACATGGCCTCTTTCCCCCGGGGAAGGGCTTGGAGAATCCACCGGCAGATGAACCCAAGTACAGTGAAATATCGGAAATGATTTGCGGCCAACCTCGCTCATGTGGGAGGGCCGCAATTCCCTGATGTTTTTCATCTCGACTTTCGAACGCGCGAATCGACGCTGCAACTTCGTGTACCGCTTCATTTTCATCGGACATAACGCGGTACAAAGTTGCGCAAAATGTTTCCGCGAAATTTAGAGAATTTTATGGGTCTAATGCAATTAGCGAAGGGCGAATTGATTTTGGATTATCCAATCCAGAGATATTGTGCTCATCGCGAGACGCCTTTTGTTCAAAGGACCTCTCCCAGAGATCGACTACAGCGTCGTCAATAATTTTTTTTTTAAAGAAAATTTTTTTAACGAAGTTATGAGTTACAAAAATATGTACAGGGCATTCTACGTCAAATCCACGTCAAACTTTTTGTTCGGCCTCCTGACTGCGTTTGACCCGTTGATCGGATCAATGTCTATTATAGCTGCATTTATTATATCTTTCTATAATATAACGAGATATAACGACGACAATGATGATGCGACGGACATCGATCACAGTTGCAAACAATGCGTTGCTTCGATAATGCATTACTGTATTTTTACCCATTACACTGCATAATGTGAAATGGATAAGTGTACCATTACAAAATACAAAAGTAATGTGTAATGGATGCATGTCCCATTACAAATAAAAAAGGTAATGTCTAACGGATGCATGTCCCATTACAAGTAAAAAAAATAATGTGTAATGGATGCATGTGCCAAACCTCAATAAAAAAGTAATGTGTAATGGATGCATGTCCCATTACAAATAAAAAAAAGTCATGTGTAACGGATGCATGTCCCATTACAAATAAAAAAAATAATGTGTAATGGATGCATGTCCCATTACAAATAAAAAAAGTAATGTGTGATGGATGCGCGTTCCATTACAAATAAAAAAGTAATGTTTAATGTATGCACGTTCCATTACAAATTACAATTTAAAAAAAAAGTAATTTGCAGTGGAGAATATTCCATTACAAATGGAAAAATTGCCGTGCTCATATTAGAAACTTGCACATTGCTGTCTCATTATTTTATTTCGCTCACTACATGTTCATTCACAATTATCACAAATGATCCATAAAGTTAAAAAAAAAGAAACAAAAAAACAGACAGTTCGTCGTTAAATATGAAGTACGAAAATGTAATCAACCCCAAAAATTATCCAACTTTATATTGACCTTGCTTTTACATGCTGTTACCCATAATTATAAGCAATATAATAAAAATGGCAAGTTCCTGATACGAAATTTGTCGATTTATTGACTCCCTATATAATGTGCATGTTCTTTTTTTTCAACTTTATGGATCATTTGTGATTGTGAGCGAAATAAAAGAATGAAACCGCAATGTGTAAGTTTCTAATACGAGCACGGCAATTTGTCCATCCATTACACATTACTTTGTGTTTGAATTTTAATTTGTAATGGAACGTGCATACATTACACATTACTTTTTTTATTTGTAATGGGGCATGTACCCATTACACATTACTTTTTTTATTTGTAATGGGACATGCATCCATTACACATTACTTTTTTATTTGTAATGGCACATGCATCCATTACACATTACTTTCTGTATTTGTAATGGAACATGCATCCATTACACATTACTTTCTTATTTGTAATGGGACATGCATCCATTACACATTACTTTTTTATTTGTAATGGGGCATGCATTAATTGCACAATACTTTTTTATTTGTAATGGAGCACGCCTCCATTACACATTACTTTAATCAATTGTAATGAAGCACGCATCCATTACACATTACTTTTTTTTATTTGTAATGGAACTCGTATCCATTATACATTACTTTTGTAATGTGTAATGTGTAATGGAAAACTTGTCCAATACACATCACTTAAAGTAATGGGTAATGCATTACTTTTACATTACTATTTTCATAACTCTGACATCGATTGGCTGCGTGGGCTCGTAATTTATCGGCGTTCGCTCAGGGGACAAACATTTTTGCACAACGGGATACACGTCGAGGTATATCGAGGGATTGATGCGGCGGAGACTCGTCGATGTGACACTCCCGTCTTGATGCGACGGCGAAGCCCGGGGAATCAACGAACCAAGCGAATAATGCATTTGCTCACTGGCATAATTGTATTCGCGTTGATACGAGCGACGCCAACGACGTAATATCGTGATATTTATACGCGTTGTATATTCAACGTGCGAACGGGAAGATATGACACAAATCGAATTGAACCGAGCGCGGGAGGATTATTGCGACTGAAGTATTGGTTTCCAAGCCAGCACCGATCAAATCGTTCGGACGTCGATTCCGGAATATTCCGATCATATCGCATTAAAAATCGTTATGCATCGATCCTGTGTTTGCCAGCTACGTCAAACAAGCCCTGTGAACCACGATTCGTCCGCGAATACGCGCCAAACCTTTCGCCAGAGGCTGTTAAATTAAATCTGAATGTCGTTGACATCTCGAATGCTCATCGCCTCATTTATTCACGCATCGAGCGGCTTTTTTCATGATCGGACTTCATTTAGCTCGAGTCAGAGACATGTTTATCGAAAAATGATTGACAACAAGATAAGAGCGACTCTTGCACGACTCAAATTTTGTCAATGAAATTTTTGGTGATCCAGATGTCGTTTTGTTCGAATGGAGAACAAATTCGAGTGGAAAACTCTGATGATAATGAATTGAGGGGGAATGCCACTGTACAAATTGAAATTTTTTTTTTTTGTATTTCTGTAAAGGAAATATTTTTAGAAATATTTATGTTCATTTTAAATTGAATTTCTGAAAATTAACTGTACAATTACTTTAGTAAGAGAAAGCTTTTTTTTCTGAAAATAAATTTTTTCAAAGATTTTTTGGTTTTTTTCTAAATATTTGTAATGACAGGCACTGAGTCTGTATGGAACCGATTTCAAAATTTTTGGTGATTACTATTTTTTAAACGTGCTTGACCAGAAAAAAGGTCTTAAAAATGAAAAAAATTCAATTGGGTGCAATTTTGTAAATAATTCTAAAAAAATGACTACGCTTAACAATGCTACATTCGTATAAATTTTGATTTGAATTTTTTTTTTTTAATTGATTTAATTCAGTTTATTTATTTTAAAAATAATATTTAGGCCTTCTTGAATTTTTAAGATGTTTCGATACAAATTTTTATGAAATAAATTCAATTATAACTAATAAAATAAAATCATCCTAACCCTATGATAACACAGCCACAAAAAATTTCAAGAAAATTTCGGCCTTCCGGTTTGACCATGTATGCCGTATGTTTTTGGGGTCGCTGAATCCAAATCCGAGGTTGGTTTAACTCCAGCACGTCAGGGTTTGGCTATAACCACAAAAAATAACACTCCAAAATCAAGATAATTTTTTTTAATATTTCGAAGACTATTATAGCTACGAAAAAATCGTTCTGGGTTCGTCTTGAAGAGTATACTTGTGGCTACGAAAAAACAAATATTCCGAATATTTTTTTGAGAAATCATAAATTTGGAGAATTTTGAATTTTTTAAAATCGTGCAACGCTACGATCAACATTAAATTTTTGGTTCAATTTTTTTATAGAACCTTGTACTGATCTTAAAAGATCCTGATATTTTCAGAAAGGTGTTTTTGTTTTTTCAAAAATATGAATTTTTGAATTTTTTAAAATCGTGTAAATCCACGATCAACCTTAAATTTTTTGTTAAATTTTGTTTATATAACACCTTGGAGTGATCTTTGAAAATCCTGGAATTTTCAGGATCTTGTAATTTTTTAAACAAAAAAACACCATCCTGAACATTTCAGGATCTTTCAAGACCAGTCCAAGGTATTATATAATAAGAATTCAAGCAAAAATTTGATGTCGATCGTGGATTTACACGATTTTTTAAAGTAAAAAAATTAATGGTTTTGAAAAAACAAAAAACACCTTTCTGAAAACTTCAGGATCTTCTAAGATCAGTACAAGGTAATATATTAAAAAAAAGATTGATAAAAATTCAAAATTCTCCAAATTCATGATTTCTCAAAAAAATATTCGGAATATTTTTTTTTAGTAGCCACAAGTATGCTCATCAAGACAAACCCAGAACGATTTGTTCGTAACTATAATAGTTTTCGAGATATTTTAAAAAACAACTTAATTTTGGATTTTTTTTGAGGTTATAGCTAAACCCTGACGTGCTGGGGTTAATCCAACCTCGTATTCGGATTCAGCGACCCCAAAAACATACAGTGTACATAGTCAGACCCCCAGGCCGATTTTTTTTTCTTTTTGTGTGTCTGTGTAATTAGTTAAGTCGGTGAAAAAAATCTTAAGCTTTTGCAATTTTTTAAAAATTCTCCTCTTAAAAAAATACTTTTTTCCTGTCCAAACTCAGCAAAAAATATTCTTTTCGACAAAGTAGTTTTCAGAATTATTTGTCGAGCATATTACAAGATTTATTTTGTTAATTATTTTTTTTTTTTTTTTCAGCACAACTTTCGCGACTCCCAGTCCAAGTTTTTGTTTTTTTCGAAAATTGTGATGAATTGGATTTAGCAAAGCGTTTTCTTGCCTCCGGTACAGACTGAGGATCATTATCCTCGAGGAATCTCGTAGGTGTTGTCAAAGTACCGGTAATATAATATATATAATATAGTAAGGAGCTCGATTCCACTGGGAAGGACTCGACGATATCAACGCCCGTGCGATGTTCCTCGCTGTAGAAACGAAGAATTCGTAATTCGACACGCGTCAAATCGTACGAGAACGCGTTTATCATCGAGAACGTGAAACGCCTAGAAGCACATATACTGTATTACAAATATCCCGTGCTCGTTAAAGAAATTCTCGAGAGTCTACGAGACTGCTTTTTTTTTTCTCTTCCACAAACGAGGTGGGAAGAAATATGGATTCCATTATGTACGCCGATGATCGCACTCCGGGATTGAAATTGACGTTAAATATGATTCTTGGTATAATATGTATAATAGAATCTCCACCGAACTATTCCGATCGTTATAATAATTGATTTTTGACAATGAAAAAAAAAATTGACTGAAAAACTATATTTTTACTTGAACAAATTGGAACAGCAATGTTGATTCTTGTTTCAAATAAATTTCGAAAATCACATAAAATTAATAAATAAAATAAATTTTGTTAGGAAAGAAGCGAATGTATCCTCTGAAAAGATGCCTCCGGCGATTTCCCCACGGATAAAATTGATATTGTCTATTACCGTCGAGATATCATGAAAAATTCATCGCGAATTCATTCCTCGACGAATCGAAGAGTCATTCGCAATCGCGAGGGGAAAAAACCGAGCAATATTCCACGATGACGAGCCACATAGTCGAGGGATGTTGGTTTTGGTCCATTAAGGATCGATGAAGGAGGAAACCCATCGATGAAATAGCGCTGAGCGAAGTCGCGATTTGCTCGAGGTCGGGACATCGGTTATGGACATTAGAATTCTATAGGACGTCGCGAGAGAGACGACGAATGGAATCGATGGATTTTCGAAAAAGAAGCCGAAATGTAGACCGCGCATTCGATATCCGTCGTTTCCTCCTCTCTTTATTTCTTGCTCCGTGCGTTTCTGGCCTGACTGATGCCGCGGCATTTGTCATGTGAAAAATGTTCGGACATTTCTGATCCCATACAAATGTGGCTACGATTTCTGGCTCCCTTCTTCCCTTCGTCCTGCGATCATTTCCTCGCTCGTTCACTTTTTCATATCCATTTGTGTAATACGCAAGACGATGATAAATTACCGGGAAGAATTTTATTCACAGGATTTATATCCTCGATCCAGACTATTACCCAGATCCAGAGTTCTCTCGCATAAACTCCAAGATTTTTATGGATAACCGTAAAAACTTTCCAGAAATTTCAATAACGGTTACGATCAATTTTTTTCGAATAACAAGGAAATCAAAAAATGTTTAAGGAAATTTCGTAGAGCTTTTTTCATCTTTTTGATTGAGGAGTAACAGCCTAAGATTTTGGAAATTTGTTTTTTTTTTGGCCTAAACAATAATTAAGGGTCATGAAAACAGTATCCAGTAGCCATTTTTTAAGTTTAATGTATATACTTGTTTTTAATTATTATAAATTTAATTTTTTGAAGTGTAAAATTTTTTTTTTTTTATTTTTTTTTTATTTTTTTAATTTAATGCATAAACTTTTTTCTTCAATTTACTGCTTTTGTTATTCCATTTTTTCAAAGTGCACCTATGAAGATTACAAAATTTTCGAGTTTTCTGTTCCAGATATAAACATTGCTAAAAATTCGTCCTCCTGTCAAGAAGTTTGAAGAAAAGGTCGACTTCAAAGATTATCTCCGTCGTCACCATTTTTTATCAAAATGATAAGGAAATTTTTATTTCCATACTTCAATATGTGTTAAATAAACCCTCTGAAAAGAAATTCTGTTCCTTTTTCCATATTCCCAAAATAAATTCTCAAAGTTGAGCCTTTTTCGGATCGCTATTCTTAGCCCTCAATCTTCTCCCTTCGTTTCTCCACTAATTTTTCTTCTTATTCTTCTATCTTTTCCTGCTACCGATTTCTCCTCCAATCAATGATGAGCAAACGAAACAACTACCAAAGATTATTATCAGTACCGATGAATTTTTCATCATAAAACAAATTTCATTCTTTTCAAGCACGATGTCCATGAATGGAGATGGATTTTTGGGTCCACACTGGCCGACCCGTCAACCCCAGAGGGGATGCTGTGAATTAAAAAAAAAAAGAAAAGGTCCGAAATGAAAACAAGTGTGAATCTCTCGCAGCAGCAGGGCCGAACGAGTGCGAGAGACTGGCGGAGAGGAGGAGAGAGAGAGAGCGAGAGCGAAAGAGAGAGAGAGCGAGATCGAGAGCGAGGGAGCGAGAGAGAGAGAGAGAGCGAGAGAGAGAGAGAGAAAGAGGAAGAAAGAGAGAGAGAGGAAGAGAGAGAGAGCGAGAGAGTGGTGAACGGCGGAAGAATGGGAAGAAAAATGAAAAGAATAGGTAGACGAGAATGAGGGAAAAAAAATAAAATGAAGCGTAGCAGCGTATGGTCCATATGAGAGATAGAGAGAGAGAGAGAGAGATGAAGGGGGAAACAAATTCCTGGCACCTGGTCGAGACTCTCGGCGTATTTCCCAGCGAGATTTTTCTGCGGCGCGAAACACGCCGAAAAACTCGGATAAAGGAGGAAAGAATACTCGTTCCCTCTCGCTGCATCGCGATAACGCGCGTTATATTGGACGAGTAACGAGAATTCACTGACATTTTTGGGGCAAAGAAACGACCGGTGGAGACTGCAATAAACGGCGAATATAACCGAAGGAGGAGAAGACGCGGTGTGCTTTTTTTTCTTCTCGAAGCGAAACATATTTTTCGTCTTACCGCGAGTCGAGCTATATTTTGGCGATCAAGCCGACCCTCCGGGCTTGAAAAGTACGGATGAAAGGTGCCACGAATGAGAGAACCACTTGTGCAAACGAGAGAACGAGTTTCATGATAAAAAGTTAGGAAAATAAGAAAAAAATGTTTTTTCATGAAAATTCATGAAAATTTTGATTTTTCCGGAAAACTATTGGGAGATTCGTGATCAGGGAGAAAAAACACATCGATATAAGGTTCTAAAGAAATTAATTAAAATTTTTTTTTTTTTTTTGCATTTTGGATAAAATTGAGTCTGTTCACTAAAAAGACTCTAATTTATTTTCTAGATAAGATTTGGACCTTCACTTGGGCGCATTCTTTTTGTGATCGTTTAAGCTTCGAAATGCCGTTTGGTTCATCCGATTACGATTATTTTTCAATTTTTGGCAGATTTTCAAAGTTTGACCATCGATTTTTGCAAATTTTTGCATACATACCCCTTTTCATTTTTTTCGGCGATTTTCAAACTGCTCTCATTTCTACAGAAATTAAGTTATCGGAATGAACTAAACGCTATTCTCTAAGTTTAGCGACAGCCTTTTAGTACGAAAAAGAAATTTTGGAATTGGTTAAAGCGAAGTAAAGTTATGGGCACTTGAAATTTGGCTATTTTGAGGTTTCTGAAAAGTCGCTCAAAAATGACCAACAATTTTTTTTTTTTAATTTTCATCGTTTTCAAACGTTATTTCGATGGGAAATTCACCGCTTACTTCAAATCACGCAGAGTTTTCGTCGAGAAAAAAAGTATTTATGAGAAAATTAAGGAAAATCTAAAAAAAAAAATGTTTTTTGTGAAAATTCATAAAATTTTTGAATTTTTGGCAAAATCATTGGTAGATTCGTGTTCAGGAGGGAAAAATACATCGATTTAGAGTTTGAAAAGAATAAATTCAAATTTTTTTTTTCGTATTTCAGCCAAAATTGAGTATCTTCACTAAAATGATTTCAATTTATTTTCTAGATAAGATTTAGACTTTGTAAATCATTCAAGCTTCAGAACCCCGCTTGGTTCATCCGATTCCGATGATATTTTTATTTTTGGCAGATTTTTAAAGTTCGATCATCGATTTTTGCAAATTTTTGCATAGATGCCTTTCCATTTTTTTCGGCAATTTTAAAACCGCTCTCATTTCAACAAAAATTGAGATATTGGGTTGAACCTAACGGCCTTTTTCTAAGTTTACTGACAGTCTTCAAGTAGAAAAAATAAATTTTTAAATAGGTCGAACCCGAGGTAAAGTTATGAGCACTTGAAATTTTGCTATTTTGAGGTTTCCGAAAAGTCGCTCAAAAATGACGAAATTTTCATTTTTATTTTCATCGTTTTCAAACCTTGTTTCGATGGGAAATGCACCGCTGATTTCAAATCACGCATAATTTTTGTCTAAAAAAAAATCCATTCATGAGAAGAAGCAAGAAAAAACAGATATAAATAAATGTTTGTTCATTTTTTGTTATAAACCATTAAAACTGCGATAAAATCAAGTGAAAAAAAATATAAAAAATAAAAAATGAATGTTTATTCATTTTTTTTTTTTATAAATCATTAAAACTGCGATAGAATCAAATGAAAAAACGTAATGGCCTATCTGCGACTCTCTCTCTGACAATCCTGTATAATCATAATCCACGTCAACCAATTAGACAACCGAAGAAACTTGGTCTCGGCGCGCGTCTCTCGCACTTTCGCGGCGAAACAAAATGTCGACGGATAAATTATCTCTCCCTCGTCACATCGTTCTAGTTTGCCACTTTCTTCAGCGCGTATAAACGACGCCATTGAATTCTCGCGATACACAAATATATATATATAATATACATATGCGCAACAGAGAGAGAGAGAGAGAGAGAGAGAGAGAGAGAGAGAGAGAGAGAGATCGCTTGGTAGAACCGGAGGCGCTTGTCTAGCGAAATGTAAGTGACAGGACGAAGGATTCGCGGTTCTTGGCTGCACACATCGGCAGAAGAAGACTCAACTCTCGTCGGATGAATATAACTGCTCGAGGATTTAAACACGGTAGCAAAGTCCCCAGTTTACACGTGTTTCTCGCGTCATTCACTCTCCGACAATATCTACGGGGAATTCTCGCTGGAAAAGGGACGTAAAACGCGAAGATCCTGGCACTGATCCGCGCGGACCAAGTCCTTTTGTTTCCTAGCAGCGTTTGGCGCACACTTCTACCATTATATATTTATGGGTCGAAGTCTGAAGAACAAAATGGCGTAATTCACGAGGAGTGTCTTTGCATTTGGTGCCCCTCTGTCGATTAACGCCTTCCACGTGTAATAATGTCTGTGGCGGAGGCTTCGCAAACGTAACGAGTTCGTAAAGTGGCGCCGTCACGTTCGCCCTCCGGGGTCCACATTGTGCAGCCCCACGGACTCGAGGAGTCGCTAACGCGTCTCTCCGCTCTCGTCGTCGCGTCGTTGTTGCTGCTGATGCTGCTTCTGCTGATGTCGCTCCGACATCGGGATACTCGCTTCCCCGACTCGACTCCACTATCTATCTAACTCGTGTCATTTCGTGTCGCGCGACGATACATCACGACAAACTAATTCTGACAAGCACAGACTATACCTCGGTCTCTCTCAGTCGCGCTAACCTGACTCTTCGATGATTGAGCCTCGATCGAACCTTCGATCATGAATCGCTAAACGACGCGAGTTTCCGACGAGTTTGCGGATGTCGCCAGCGACTTCCGACGAAGCTCACGGCGAAGGATCGTATCCAAGGTTTAAGAGGGTCGTCCAGTGTGAAACCTATTTTTTAAATGTTTTTTTCGGGATTTTTTTTTTGAAAAACCATTAGAATAAAATAATTTATGAATTGTGTATCATTTTTATTAACATTTGAACAAACTTTGTGAATTTTTTGAAGTGAATGTAAGAAATGTAAGCGGAGATACACCGCCCAACAGGAACACATGTAAAAAAAAAGGTGCTCCACTGCTGCCATGATTTTGGCCGTTCTGCTCATCTGAAATCAAAAAACCAAACGCCATTTCAATTGTGAGACTTGAGGCTCTACCGTGAATCAAAATAAAGTCGGAATTCCAAAAAAATCATTTTTTTTGACGCTTCAGAAAAAAAAATCAATTTTTCGCATTGAATATTTTTTCTAAAGCGTAAAAAAAATGATTTTTTTGGAATTCTGACTTTATTTTGGTTCGCGGTAGAGCCTCAAGTCTCACAATTGAAATGGCGTTTGGTTTTTTGTTTGGTTTATATGTGTTCCTGTTGGGCGGTGTATTTCCGATTATATTTAATACAATTACTTCAAAAAATTTACAAAGTTTGTTCAAATGTTGATAAAAATGATGCACAATTCATAAATTATTCTATTTTAATTGTCAACAAAAAATTCCCGAAAAAAAAACATTGAAAAAACAATTTTCACCACTAGACAACCCCCTTAACGAGAATTTGCGGGTTGAAAAAGCCGAAGGGTTTGCGTGGAATTGCAGACTTCCGAAATAATGGCAAATCTTGTTTTTTTGAGATTGATGGGATTTTGAGATATTGGGGGAAGGATAATTAAGCACTGATCAGGATTCTAGAATTTTAGAAGTCTTATTATTGCGAAAACGTCGTTGAATAATGGAAAAATTATTTTTTAGGGTTTTTACTATTATTCAATTGAATTTTGACTCGACGAGTCAATATTGAGGATTACATGAGATTGAATTTTAGAAAATCCATTTTTTGAATTTTTTAGCTGATATTACGATAAGTCTAAAATATTTTTCTAAAGTTTCAAGTTAATCAGAGTCCAGTAAAAGTCTAGCTTTTTTCTAAAAACATTTTTGAAGACGGTGGACACGATTTCTCAAAAACTAATGTATCGATTTTATTGAAATTTTACAGTTTTTCAAAATAGCATTGATCAGGGATTGAACGAAGGTTTTTTTTATTACAATTAATTTTACAAGGAGTAGTGTTAATTGTACAAAAATTTGTACTGTATTGTAAGCAACCCAGCAAAAAATTGAAATTTAATTTTTTTTCAAAATCCTTCGTTCAATAACGTAGATATTTATCTAGTAACAGATGAAAATTGGGTTTTCAATTTCAGATAAAGTTATCAAGTTATCAGAAACTCACGGGTCAAATTTTCCCAATTTTTTTAATGAAAATTTTATAAAATATTTTTTAATTGTTGCTCTATTAAATGCTCAAAATTTTGAATAAAATATTTTTTCTGTCAATAAAGAAATAGATTTGATTTTTTTAACCTTCGAAACTCCTGAAATGCGAATAGAAGCTTCCGTTTTTTTTTCTTATTCATATAGTATTTTTGTAATTCAATTACGATAATTGCTCGATACTCCGGATAAAGGAATAATTTCTAAAAATGAATAACCGAGAGTGGATATAATGGGAAATCTCGGGTCTTCATGAGGTTTAAATCAGACGCATCTTAAATCAGTGCAATTCGATCCAGTTCAAATTTATCCGGATCAATTATTATACATCCGTTAATTAATTTAATTAAAATGATGAACTGAAATGTCGCGAATATTCCAGCTGGAGCGAGTTTCAGAGTGAAACTTTGCTCAAGTTAGCTTTCTCAGTGATGGCGTCCAGCCAAGTTTCGCGAAAGATTCAAACACACACAGTTACCGAAAGAAAATTGTGGAGAAAACTCGACGTGAATTTGCGCACCATGGAATATACATTCGGTCAATGAGAATTCTTTAGTTCGTTCCAAGAGGATGAATTAAGAGAAGGAATAAGAGAGAGAGAGAGAGAGAGAAAGAGAGAGAGAGAGAGAGAGAGAGAGAGAGAGAGAGAGAGAGAGAGAGAGAGAGAGAGAGAGAGAGAGAGAGAGACAGGATCAGGAGGAGAGCAAACTGAGATAATAAAGGCAGAAATAACCGACGACTTTTTAGTTCCAAAGATAAAGAGAACAAAAAAAAGGGGGAGATATAAAAAAATTCTTCGCTCGAATCGCGATGAAAAGACGCGAGGGAAGATTGTGGGAGAGAGATACGGAAATATCGAGACACGTCGAACCAACAAAAGAAGTTTTTCCCATTCGTTTTTCCGAGGCATGCATCCTGGGAAAGCCTTTCACTCCCGTGAACTTTCTTTCTTCCACCCTTTGAAATCCTTTTTTTCATCTTTTCGTTCGCTGAGAAGATATTTTTGACTTTTATTATATTTTCACCGATATTATTTACTTCTGTCTGGATGACTTCGGCCCAGAATGGTCCACATCGTATTTGACCCTTTTTCTCAGTGAAATAAATCTCACGATTGGCTCTATTTTCGATAATTGTTTTTGCCCAAAATTTAACATGGTTTTCCACTCTCAATAAGGATTTTCGAGGGCGCAGCGCGGAGTAGAAGCGTGAGAAATTTCAGGGTGTTTGTCACGTCGTTACACAAGTGTCCTTTCTCGCTTCAACCCCTCTTATAAATGCACGCGAGGAGAAAAAGAGGAGAAAAAAATGCCTCAATCACTGCGCTCTCCGCTACGCGATTGTGCGTTAAAGGCGGTCCACGGGCTTTGTCCTCGTGTACACTTTTTTCTTTTCGTGTACAATTGTAGAAATGTCGATGTATGCGTGAGAGGGGATCGCGCGAGTGGAGAAAAGACGATGTGGAGAAAAAAAGACGATAAATCCGGGAGCTGTTAGAAGGGGCACGCGCTTGCAGCGTGAAAGAAGAAAAAAGTTTTTTGGTCCATTCGTGACGTTGCAGAACGCATGACGCAGAAAGAGAGACAGAGAGAGGGGGGGGGGATTAAAGGGCCCTCGAGTAGTGGCCGAGGGCCCCTTAAACCGCTGTACGTTTTCTCTCGATTCTCGAGAGGGAATCCTGAGACGAAAAGCTCCGAGGATTTGTGCACAGCGTGATCCGATATTGAATTGCGCATTATAACAAGATTGAGAATAAACAATCGAATATTTTTACAGAAAAAGTAAGTTTAATTCGACCCTCGTCGATCTGTACGAATTTTTCAAGGTTTTTGTTTGAATGTTGTCAAATCCAGACTGAGAAAAGCTCGAGTCCCCAAAATCGATAAAATCAATAATTTTAATTTTCATGTATGCATGGGGATGTTGATAAATGAAAGAATTGACATTGAAATGTAGTTTATAATGTAACTCATAATTCGTGTTGGTAACTAATTTTACGTGAATTGATTAGAATTAAGATAAATTAAAATTAAGATTTTCGAATCGGTGGCTCAAATGACTAAGGCGCTATTATTAAAAATTTCATATTTATAAACTAAAAAATGTAGCTTATAAATTATATATCATATAATTTATGAATAAAGATAAAACTTGAAAAGAATTAAAATGATATATAAATAAATAATTGTATACTGATTAGACTGATTCAAAAAAGCGACTATTTTTTGTTTTTCGAAATAACATATTTCGGGGTGGTGAAAAACGATGCCTATTACAAGCAGAGCTCTTAATATAAATATTTAGTTACGTCACATCGTAAGTTTCTATTTCCCATTTGAATAACACAGGAAATAAAAATTTCAAACTTTGAAATTTCTTATTAGGAAAAATTAGGTTATTTATGTTAATGCAATTTCAACTTTTGTTTCAAGAAAGATTTTACGATACTTAGTCATGAGTTTCAACATTTTTCCGGAAACTTAAAAAAAATTGAAATTGAAATTTAGCTTTAACCTTGAATAACTTTTCAAAGAGTGAGTTTATCGAAAAATCATAGGACATCTCTTTTGTAGAGCGTTCAATTCTCTACGAGAATATGTGTCGTTCATTTTGGTACATTGACTTAAAGCAGAGATGTAAAATTTCAAAGTTTGATTTTTTTTTGTGTTATGAGAGATAGAAATGAGAAATAGAAATTTGCGATGAGACATTTCCAAATATTTATATTAAGAGCCCTGCTTTTAACAGGCATCTTTTTCACCTTCCCAAAAGTATTTAACATGTTATTTCGAACGAAAAAAAATAGTCGCTTTTTTTAATCAGTCTAATATTGATATCTATAAATTATTTATAATTTATACAGTATTTATACAATTTTCACTCACATCGAAATGATCTTGATCGTAATCCACGTTATTAAGCATTTTAGCGGAAAAATTAAATAGAAACTAATAAAATTATCTTCATTAATTCAAATAGCATTTTTGTGCAAAAATCAATGAGTAAAAATACGATTATAAAAATTTTCAATACTTTAAAACACTTTTTAAAAAATTGTCAAGAAGCCTAATCACCTTCAATAATCGTTGCACAATGAACTATTCATTGATTCCCCGAAAAATGTTTTTTCCACAAACTTATCGTAACTTTTCGATCGTCATTAAAAATTTCAATGCTCGAAGCTTTCTTTTTTCATTGTCAAACATTCTCGGGGACAAGAGGGGAAAAAAAAAGAAAATATAATCGCCCTCCGAGCGTATTCAGGACTCGAGAGAATCCATTCTGGCGGAAGAGACAGGGAAGTGCATGCGCGAGATTATATCGCGAGCTTTTTTCCTCTTTCCAAGTGAAAAAGCACACGCGAAAAGCAGCACACACATACGTACATATATATTAGGGTGATTCGTTTCAGGGCATTTTTTTTTTGACCCATCGTGCCCGAAAACCTTTAGTCGGTACCCAAAAACGAAGTTTCGTGAAAGGGGAGTGTTGTCAAAAAATATTTCGAGGTCGCGAATCAAAATTGAAGGTTTCCCATTTGATTAACATTGGGGGAAAAAAATCGCATTATTAGTGTTATTCCGCGAATTTTGATATCGCGATATTTTCCAAGTGGGTTTTCATAGAAAATATAATACTCTACCATGTTCATTGAGCCATGTCCCTAAATTCAACCGTTTCAGCGGTATCATTGTTTCAAGTGAATATTGTATGAAAATATCTATTCAAACAGCTGTAACGCCTAAGCTATTAGATATATCGAAAAAATTCAAATGAGAACTTTGTAGAGAAAGTAATTTTCTACAAAAAAGTCTCGTAAGCCAAGCCCGTAAATTCAACTCTTTCTCGGGTATATGTGTATGAAGTAAAATAAATAAATATTTTTTTGTTTTATTCAATCAAACGAACTTCATTTTCTATGAGATAGCATGTTCAAAATCCTCAGAAAAACCATTTAATAAATGGTACAAAGAATTCTCTATGCAAATAAACCAATAAAACAAAAACAAAAAATCTATTTATTTTACTTCATCCACCTACAGCTGAGGAAGATTTTAATTTACGGGCTCGGCCTTTAAGACTTTTTTGTAGCAAATTACTTTCTCTACAAAGTTCTCATTTGAATTTTTTCGATATATCTAACATCTCAGGCGTTACAGTCGTTTAAATAGATATTAGCATACAATATTCAGTTGAAACAATGACACCGCTGAAAGGGTTGAATTTACGGACATGGCTCAATGAACTTTATTGTAGAGTATCATATTTCCTATGAAAACCCACTTGGAAAATATCGCGATATGAAAATTCGCGGAATGGTAACACTAATATGTAATCAGAATTTTTTTTTCAATGTTAATCAAATGGGAAACCTTCAATTTTGATTCGCGACCTCTAAATATTTTGTGACAACACCCCCCTTTCACGAAACTTCGTTTTTGGGCACCAACTAAAGGTTTTCAGGCACGATGGGGCAAAAAAAAAGTTGCCCTGAAACGAATCACCCTAATGTATATATATATATATATATATATACATCGCGTCGAGACCCATAAAATTTGTTTCTTCGCGAACGTTCGTTTCTTCATCTGGAAATCCGCCGGAGAACATCAGAAGCACGTTTTTTCGTGCGCGCGTGAATTCACGTTGGCGCGGAAAAAACGTCGAGGAGATGACGAGTGTGCACTTTTAATATTTCCGAGTGAGATTCTCCGGGGCAAAAGAGCGAAAAAAAAGGAAAACTGGAGTTACCGAGGAAGGACTCTCGGTACAGGCGCATAGACAGTAATCCCGGGTTTTCTACGATCCTCGTGGTTTGGGTTTGCGTTTGCGAATACCGTCGAATAAAAAGGCCGTAAATCACGAAAATGTTGCGTCTTTGGGCGCCTTATGATTTTCCCATACACTTTTCCATGCACATTTCCATACACGGACCCATCGGTTTTCCCTTCGACAATTTCCTCCGGCGCATGCTTTTTTAGGGGTGAGTGCATCGGTTCACGCTCGAAAGAAACGAGAATACGTCGCATATGGTTTTTCCGGTTGACGCCAAAGCTCATCGCGAATAAATCGATATTTTATGCCCACGATCGATTTTTTGATAAAACAGAAGCAGAGAAAAATGTGCAAATCAGAGTTGATGTAAAAAAACTCTGAATTTCTTATTCAATGGATAATAGGAAAAATAATGAAAAAGCCATTTGCAAATTTTTAATTAGCATGATTTTTTCATAATCTTTCAAAAATTTCAAGATTTTATGAGATTTAAATATTTACTGCAGCGTCCAAATATGATAAACCTCATTTTTATAAATTCTAAGAAAATTTTAAGATTTCAAATGAAAGAAAATTCATTGCAAATTTCCTCGATTGTGCACTTTAAATTCCGAAAGCGCATGTCATTGAGTAATAAAAGAAGTGTTTTGTATATTATCGAAAATTTCGGTCGTAAATTCAAATGCGATATCAATAAACGTGTTTTTTATCCGATACACGAAATTATTCACAATCTGTGTTAATTGATTATTCAAAATTCGCGTTGAATTGATAATGCGGCGGTGCTGAATCATCAATTCGGGCGATAAACCGTCCGATATAATTATTTAGGCACTTTGTCGAATTACCATAAATTTAATATCGCTTGAATAAGCTATAATGCAAATTGTCGGTTCGCTCGATGGAAATATCAGGAGATGGCGAATTTTAAATTCCCTACTCTCCGCGGTTTTATCAGAAAAATAGAAAAAATTGCGTGAACCGGAGATATTGCGATGATATTCATAATTCAATGTAACGATAGAAACCGGAAGTGAATTAATGGAGAAAATAAGGGCGTTTCCAGTTAGATAGTGGACTGCTGTGATTGACGTGACGTTGGCATCACACAATTGATATTCAATATTTAATGAAGAGGGAAAAGGAGAAATAAAGAGAGAGAGAGAGAGAGAGGAGAAACCGCAAAACCAAATGAGGAAAATAAAAGAGTGGTCGCATTAAACTGCGCGTGCGGTGAGACCCACATTGAAAGGGGACGATGACATATATATATATATATACATATATATTGACAATTGACAGTAAAAAGGGCCCAAATCGGATCTCCAGGGACCAAGACTCGTTTGAGTTGATTCCTTTTGTTCATCAGCATTTTACACACATATATTATAATACATAGTACTATATTCATATATATATATGTAAATAGGAATGCACGCACAGAGCTTGCAGGCACGTACAAATTATCCAATGTAATGTGTATATGAGGTATTCCCGCTCAACGGGACCCCCTTTTAGGCCGACCTCTTTCGATTTTCTTGAAACTCGAGTATGTTCTAGTGTTGCCTGAAAGTATATTGTACGCCAATTTTCAGATCTCTAACTATAATACTCTTTGGAATACACCAAAAGTTATATTTCAAACTTTTTGCGTATTCAGCGTTTCGGAGCTTTGGCACGGCGCGAAATAAAATCGAAAAAATTCTTTGACAATAGCTTTCGATCGGAAATTTCCTGCGCCTTTCGAAAAAAATATCAGCGATTCTGAAGAAAAAACAAATTCATTTAAATTTCGGCCAAAAACCGAAAAAATTTATTTACAAAAAAGAGCATAATTTAATTCTGCGGAACAATTTTTTTCATGTTTTGTATATATCTGAGAAGTCACGATATAAATTTCAAGTTGAAACTCGCATCCGTTTACCAATGCCAAGTCTTTTAGTAGGATAAAAATTATTAAATATTGTGTTTTTCGTATTCAACAGTTCTCTTATATATTATATAGTTTTTTTAACGAATTTCGAATTTTATAAATTTATTAAATTCAAAATTTAATAAATTTGATTTAATAAATTTAATTTAATTAATTTAATTTAATAAATTGAATAACTTTGATTATTTAATAAATTTACTAAATTCAAAGTTCATTTAAAAGAACGCTATATAATACATCAGGGAATTGTTGAATACGAAAAACACGATATTTAAGAATTTTTATCCTACTAAAAGACTTGGCATTAGTAAACGGATGTGAGTTCCAACTTGAAATTTATATCGTGACTTTTCAGATAGATACAAAACATGAAAAAAATTGTTCCACCGAATTAAATTATGCTCTTTTTTTGTAAATCAATTTTTTCGGTTTTTGGCTGTAATTTAGATGAATTAGTATTTTTTCGAAATCGCTGATATTTTTTTCGGAAAGTGCAGGAAGATTCCGATCAAAAGCTATTGTCAAAGAATTTTTTCGATTTTATTTCGCGCCGTGCCAAAGCTCCGAAGCGCTGAATACGCAAAAAGTTTAAAATATAACTTTCGGTGTATTCCAGAGTATTATAGTTAGAGATCTGAAAATTGGTGTACCATGTACTTTCAGGCAACACTGAAACATACTCGAGTTTCAAGAACATCGAAAGAAGTCGGCCTAAAAGGGGGTCCCGTTGAGCGGGAATACCTCATATATACATATATTCGCTATTCAGAGCGAAAGGGAGTTGCGGAACGAGGCTATGAATGTCTCAATCGGAGGGACGGTCTCACGCACACTTAACGTTCAATATATTTATATATATAGACTCGAAGGCCCACACCGCCATTATGAAAAGACGAAAAAAAATCATCTCTGCTCGACATACGAATAATGCAGACACTGTGTACAAGCATAAAGCACTTGTGATCTTCGCGCCGAAGATGAGATAAAGAGAAAGAGAGAGGAAGGATGATAAAGAGATGTCTCAAAGATTGAGAACACCGCCTTAAATTAATGGGAGTCTGTATATATGTATTTTTGCTCATGCGGATGTAAAAACCAATGGGAATCAAAGGAATGTCCACGTTCCAGATCACCCTTTTACCCTTTTTTCCGCCCCCTTAAGTTTCCGCATAAACATTCCTGTATTTGTTCAACTTTTTTCGGAGAATGGGAAATCGATTTTCCACGACGACGATGGATAAATACTCGTGCCGAACACTTTCGCGAAGTGGCGAGTGAGGGTGACGAGTTGGGGGATGATTGACGAGGGTATGTTTGGATTACAGCAAATCCCGACATTCGTTCGTCAAGATTCAATAGCTCTGTGTAAATTCGACGTAAAAATATGACGGTGGAATGTAGTTTGGGATAAAATCGGTCGGTAAGAGTAAAAATCGATCGTTTTTTAGCGCTTGGCCCAATTTTTATCGATTCTGAATTCCCAGATCAGATGTTGAATCTAGTGTGAAAATAAATTTCTCTCTCGAAGATTGCTTATATTATAATGTTAAAAAATCAGCCTCAAGTGCTTTTTCAACGAGGAAAGATTTTTGATTTCAAAAAAATTGAAAAATATAATTTTTTTGTCGAAAATTGAAAAAATAAATTTTTTAGTTTCTTTTAAGTATATATTTTGGTAAAGTAAATAAGTTTAATATATTAATAATAATAAAATAATAAAATAAAAATAGAAAAATAATCAAATAACAATAAAAAAAATTAGAAAATCCGTCCGCCTTCTCCTATTTTATTTTTCTCAAGTTTGACAAAAAGAGCCTGATTTTTTCCAACAGTATCGTAAAGGAATCAAATTCCAACCATTCAGAAATCTAGAAGGAAATTTAGAAAACAAATTCGAAGCCCATCACAAATTCTCAAGTATACTTTAATTGAAAAACTCATTTCTCAAGTATTTGTAGGCTCTCTTAATTTAGAATGAAATTTAGAAATAAATTTCAAAATCTAGAAAGAAATTTAGAAAACAAATTCGTAGACTATCACAAATCCTATTTGCAGAATCTCTCAACTCTTGCCTGGCCAAATTAATTCGTCGATGCTGATCGAATGACAATTTTCTTTCGGTTGGGAAATTCGTCGAGGGCATTGAATTTTTCTCGATATTTCACGTTTGATCGAGATTCGTCGGAGGGTGGCGCTACATTGGCTCTCTTCCAAGACGATAAAAGGGACGTTAATCCAAAGGCTGATGATAGAAAGACGAGGAAAAGGTGAGTCACAATACACAGCCATACACACAGATATAATTATATCTATATATATGTGGGGCATTCCATCCCTAATGGGACAGTTTGAAAAACTTTTTTTTTTGTATTTCCTCAATTTTTTAATATTTTTCAGTACCCATCAAAAGACCCTTCCTGTTAAATCTTGAGATTTTTTTGATTACCCGTTCAAAAAATATTAAATTAAGAAAAAACCCGCTCTTTTTTGGTATTTTGGTCATAACTTCTTTAATAATGGTTCGAATTAAAAGTTTATTTTTTCAAAATTGGTATTTATAATAATTTATTTTTTAAAAAATTGTTAATTTTAAAAATCGAAAAAATCGATCGGACTAGTCTCAAAAATTGTTCAATAGATAGATGTTTGAAACGAAAGATTTAAAAAAAAAATCAAAAATGACACTCACTTTTAAAAACGCGATTTAAAGTTTAAAACTCAAAAAACTTATTCAAAAACACGTCGAATATTTTTGTTGTATTTTTTTCTTTTAAGGCCATAGAAAAACAAAAATTTTGAAGAAAAAACTTTCAATTTGGACCATTATTAAAGAAGTTATGACCAAAATACCGAAAAAAGAGCGGTTTTTTGTTAATTTAATATCTTTTGAACGGGCAATAAAAAAAATCTCAAAATTTAACAGGAAGGGTCTTTTGATGGGTACTCAAAAATATAAAAAAATTGAGGAAATAAAAAAAAAGTTTTTCAAACTGTCCGATTTGGGATGGAATACCCCACATATAAATATATACGAAAGAGAGACGATATAGAAATCGTAATGTGACAGAGCTGCCCGTTTATCATCAAATTTGTCCCTTCCTGTTGTCGAATTGGGCCACCGGTGCTGTAACCATTGGTGACGTCCCTACAGATGCCCAATGCATCTGTATAAAGTATTTAATATAACATATACATATATAGACACGCATACCAAGATATAAGCTTTGTCCATCCATGTATACATATATTATATATATATATGTTGCTCGAGATTCACTTTCGACAAAGAAATAAAGGGACACTTCAACGTCGAAATTCCGTGCTCCGAAGCGCCGGGCCTCATATATGGGGCATTCCACGTCAAATCACGCGGTCATCGGCCTGACCCCCTCGGATTTTGATGTCCAATGAATTGTGGATTTCGTTTGGTCCAAAATATGACCTCAAATTTTTAGAAATTTTTATTTCATTTTTTAGGGGTTGCCCGAGCAAAAAAATCATCACATTGTGGGAAAACATAAAGAAGGGTCTTTTTCGAATTAATGAAATTTTTTTCACAGAACCTAAGGCCCGAAACAGATATTTTTTCGTCATAGTTCGATAATGAGCAAAAAATAATATATATATTTTTTAATTGTAATTACTATTTAAATGTTTTTTTTTTTAATTATCCGTGTTATTTCAGGTCGTCGAGGTTGATAAATGTTCGAAAAATGTCGTTTCACTCTCAAGACCAAAAAAAAAATCAAGTAGAAAAATATTTTTATTGTTCTCTTTCTCACTACAATAAACAATAAAAATAAGAAATTATTTTAAGAAAATTTAAAATACAAAGAAAAATAGTAATTATTTTTAGCCCATTATCAAACTATGACGAAAATATCTGTTTTGAGTCCTAGTTTATGTGAAAAAATTTCACTAATTTGAAAAAGGGCCCTCTCTCTCCCTCGGGCAACCCCTAAAAAATTAAATGAAAATTTCTAAAAATTTGAGGTCATATTTCGGGCTAAACGAAACCCACAATTCATTGGACATCAAAATCCGAGGGAGTCTGGCCGATGACCGCGTGATTTGACGTGGAATGCCCCATATATGATGCCCCTTTTTTAGCCTCAACTTTATCACCTTATATCTTATTTAATTTTCATTTTTCTTTCTCAAAATTTTTTTATGTTTATTGTCAAAATATGAATAAATGTGTTGTAAAAAAAGAATGGTAAAAATATTTTTCGTTTTCTTTTTATCGAGCTCGATAAAACGCTCAAAATGTACGGCTCTAGACCAGATGACAGCCTTAAATTAAAAATTGTCCGAGGCTTTTCCTTCGTTTCACCTATTCGTACGTTTCTTCCGTCTCTCCACACTCAGTCTTCTCCATTTATCTCTGAAAATTACTCGGAGATAGACTTCTCTCTTTCTCCCTTTTTCGTACACCTGGGAGTGCTTTTTTCTAGAATAGTTTCTGCCACTAAGTGAGGAGGGGAATGACTTTTTGGTTGTCGGGTCCGAGTGCGCGGGACGTATAGCCGATAATAGTTTGGAGTGCTCACTGACCATTAGGGGAATATGGCGAGCAGAGGGAGAGGGAGGGAGGGGGAGAAACAAACGAGTCTCCCGTAGAGATCCAAATGAGCATTCCAGCTTGTAATTGGAGCGCACAAAGTCACGCTGAGCAAACACACGGACGACGAGGAATCGTGGGAGGAGAAGCCATCAGACTCATACAGACACCACAATGAAGAACACCGGAGAGATTGAAAATGCGTGGGAGGATCCCTCCTTTCTCAGAGTAGCGAGAGAGAGAGAGAGAGAGAGGGAGGGAGAGAGTGAGAGAGAGAGAGAGAGAGAGAGAGATAGAGAGAGAGAGAGCAAAGGGGAAGTTGAGAAGAAAAAAACTGTCCGAACCTCGGAGGCACACACTTGGAGAGGTCTGAGTGCCGGAGACGAGAAGAAGGTACGAAAAAGGTCAGAGAGGAGCGAATGAGAGGACGCGAGAAAGATGGAAGAAGAGATACATCGCTCGGAAATGTGACATCTAACGGTTTGAGGAAAGAAATTTTTTAAATTTAATTGCTCATCGAGATTTGGGGAAAAGCCACTGTAAAATGTTTTTCAAAATTTGATTTTTTTGCACTTTTCTGAAGTATATATTTTCAGGAAGATTTAGGCGAAATTTTCGATCGAAATTTTGTATTGAATTTGAATTAAACTTAATTTGAACCATATTAAATTGAAGTCAAGAATTCGAGCAAACTGTTTCCTTTTAATTTTTTTGGAACATGGAATTTTTGAGAATACGTGAAAATGAATTTAACTTCTGCCAGAATTGAAATGACTAAAATGACCCTTTTCAACCTCAGCGAAGACAAAAGAAACTTATGAACCAATTTTAAATTTTTTTTTCTTTTTAAGGTTGTTGAGACCAAAATCGCAAATGATGAGAAAATTCTGAAAATTTGGTATGTTTTTTAAATGAAGTATTCAAGAGGTCGTGTAAAAATTTCACGACGATTTGAAAGCTCGTTATCGAACGATTGAGATCAACAAATAAAATAAAATTAAATATAGTGTTATAGAAACTGATATAACTTTGCGATAGGTTTTTTGTTGGCCTCTCAATTTTTTAATATCTACAATATACTGAAAGCAACGGAAAGAAAGCGAAGTTGATTGATAAATATTTTTTTTATTTGTTTAAAAAATTGTTTTCAACAAAACGTTAATTTCTTAATAACGAGCTTCCTAATCGTCGTGAAATTTTTACACGACCTCTTAAATACCTCATACAAAAAGATACCATATTTTCAGAATTTTCTCATAATTTTTCATTTTAACCCTTAAGGAGCTTGAAGTAATGATGATAGAATTCTGAAAATTTAATATGTTTTTAAATGAAGTATTCAGGAGGTCGTGTAAGTATTTCACGACGATTAAGAAGCTATTTATTGAACAATTAACATTCAAAAGTTTCATAGCTTCTGAACAACCTTAATATTTTTAATCGCAGTGGCTCAATCTGTACTTAGTCGATTTCGAAAATGTTGATGATTACTATTTTCAAAACCTGCTTGAACAAGAAAAAGGTCTTTAAAAATAAAAAAAATTAATTCGTCGCCATTTTGAAAATTATCAAAGAAAATAAAAGACTACGCATAACAAGAGCTACATTCGTATGGATATTAATTATTATTTTTTATTTGTAGATAAATATTCAGCAAGATATCAATAAAATTCGCCATTTTTATGGATTAATTACTTGCATATGGAATACATGAATTTTTAAAAATTTAAGGAATGAACAAAATTGAGAGAGTGTGAAAAAATCTTCATATTCTCCATGAAAGTATGCAGTTATTTTTTTTTATCAAATATAAACTATTTTTTTAAACAATTTACTGCTTATTTTAGGCAAAAAATCGATTAATTATTCCAAAAGTACGCCATTTCTACAAAATTCGATTAAAAAAAGAACCGTTACGTACATTCACAGTGAATAGTATACAGATTAAAAAATTCTTCAGTTTTTTGTTCGGAATCTCATATTTTACTGGAAATTCGTCTTCTCATCAGAGAATTAAAAAACTGTTTTCCAATATTGGCTCTATCGCCGCCATTTTGTATTAAAATAATAATAAAAAAAATTTTACTCTTCAACAAAATGTCTCAATTAAACCCTCTCAAAAGAAATCCCATTTTTCCATACTCTCAAAATAAATTGTCAAAGTTGGGCCTCATTTTCGACCGCTCCAGTGTTTCCCCTTAAAATAGCGGAAAGCAAAATGATTTATCGATCACTTCAACTTATTCGTGCCCAAAATTAAGCTCCGGCACACAACGAAAAGGACAAAGCAGGAGAGAAAAGGAGACCCAAAAGAATAATGGTCCCTCGTCTCAGTTTATTTCGAACTGCGACAGGGCAAAGCGTCTCTCCGCCTTATATAGAAGGTAAGTTGCTGAATCGCGCGAGAGAGTTTGTCACTGACGTTGAGACACGCGACATCGTTTATTTGTCCGCAAAAGTGAATATAATGGAACGAGTTATGCCGTTTCGAGACACGGTCCAGCCTAGACCGAGTGAGGAGAGCGAGAGAAAATCTTCATCGCGCTTTTATCGCGGCGCGTTCCTCTCGTCATATCTCTTCCCTTCAAGAGGAGAGACCTCACACGCCGCCGATCCTCCGCGTCTCGCGCCTCGTGCCCTCGCGAAAGCTCTCCCCCGAAGAAAAAGAAAACGATCGTTTTCTTCGTTCCAACCGTGTGTAACGCACGAGAAAATCTCGACGACTTCTCGACTGTGTCTCGAGGACGCGATCGTAACTCACGCTCTCCTCTCCGCGTTATTCTTTTTTGGTCCCCTTCGACTCAACATTAACGCGCGGGTGTTAAACCGAGGCTCGTGAATAGTCGCGACATGGTTGCAAATTTTTTGTTTTTCGTCCCCGAGGAAATGACATTATCGGGGTTGGAAAAAATCCGCGAAACACACGAGATCCTTTTGAAGACGTTTTGAGGCTTCAAAAGAATGAGAGAACGTGAGAAACGAGAATTGAGTTTTACGAGCCGACGAAGTCTTGGAGTGAAGTCTCTCATCGTTAAACTAATTGTCTTTTTAGAGGATGATTTTTTATTTTATTTTTTCCTCTTCTAATTTTACGACGATTATGATTGTGATTTTATGACGATTATGATTATGATTTTAAGACGATTACGATTATGATTTTTTCCTCTTCTAATTTTGTGATGATTATGGATCATTTGAATGATTTATTAATTTTTCTTAATCGATATTGATCTGAGAAATCAATTTGATTAGATAAATGAATTCCGGTTGCGAGAGAACATTGTTTTTTGAGATTTTTCATGGCATATTTAAAATGGCTCATATTTAAGGACCCATATTAGCAATATTGATAATGTTGGTGATTCAAAATATCACGATAATGATTGTTTATTTTTTAATGATCATTAAATGCGACGACTCGCGTTATTTATTCGAATTATCGTTGTGGAATGAAAAATCGAGGATAAATGTTAATTTCTCTCGAGCAATAATCGTATTTGTGGCAATTCAATTAATTTATCATTACAAACACTGTTGCACGACCTCCGTAATTCGGTTATTGTACGAATCCACTATTTTGTACGATTTATTCAAAGATAATAATTGTGTAATTTAATTTCCCAGTCGAGTATGAAGAAAATCTAAAAAAATCTTTTAAAAAAAATTATTTTACATAAAAATCGAGGGTCAGTCTGGCAACAAATTTTTTTTTTAAATTAATATATGGTGTGACGTATCGTTTGAAAGAGCTACCTCTGAGGATTCTAAAAATATGTTTTTGAAATTTCTTGATCAAGTGGTCTTGATGATAAAGTTCGAAATTTGCTGGAGATGACCAATCCGCTTGATCTTAGGTTAAGCTGAGATGTAAATTTTAATAAAGTTGGTGGACATTGAGATTACCCGAAAATGGCAAGTTTTTTCGTGTTATAGTTTCTAAAAAAAAATGATTCTGAATAAAAATGGGTGTTTCGAAGTATTGCTAAGGAATCCCGTGCGTGGCCCACTCGGTTATTTCTTTTTTGCTTGAATTTGTATGCCGCGAGTAATGAGGATGAAAATCAAAGCCACAACGTGAAAAGCAAAGAGATATTCTCCTTTATGATTAACCGACATCCGCGTGAATACCGAGCGAGAGTGCAACGTGTTGAGAAGAGATGGCTTTCGACGAATGTGCACCAAGAGGGCCTTATATATTCATTGCAGCCATACATACATATATATGAGGCATTCCATACCAATTCGACCTGGGTGTCTGACCCTCGACCCCTCCAAACTGGTTCCCGATTTTTCCTATCATTACTCTCACTCTATCAAGCAATTACAATTTTTTTCAGATTTTTCAAAATAAATTTTCGATTTTTTTTTTTCTTTTTTTTTTTTTGAACACATCGATGGCCGGAATCGAAAAATCTGAAAAAATTCCCAAAAATACAGTGTCAGATATAAAAAATATTGGTGTAAAATTCATAATGTCTGGGCTTTTGCTTCAACTCGTTTTTTAGCTTTTTGAGAAAAACAAATTAAAAAAATAAGATACAGAGGTCAATTTACTGCAGACTTGTATTACGCATAGACTTGTATTATGCATACAAAATTTCGAGCAACAGTGTACAGTAAATTAACCTCTGCTTCTTATTTTTTTCATTTTTTTTTTGCTGAAAAGGCTAAAAAAACGGGTTAAAGCAAAAGCCCAGACATTATGAATTTTACACCAACATTTTTTATATCTGACACTGTATTTTTGGGAATTTTTTCAGATTTTTAGATTACGGCCATCGAGGTGTTGAAAAAAAAATTCAAAAATTCATGACGCGCTCAAATTTATTTTGAAAAATCTGAAAAAAATTGTAATCGCTTGATAGAGTGAGAGTAATGATAGAAAAAATCGGGAACTAGATTTGAGGGGTCAAGGGTCAGACCCAGGTCGAATTGGTATGGAATGCCCCATATACATCTATATATATCGGGAAACGAAGAAAGCGAAGAAAGAGGAAGTCGCGGTTTCGGTAGCGCATTAACGCCACTCAAAAGCCGGCCACCTCGTCGTCGTCGGGTTATAACCGAGCAGCTGGCTTCAAAGCAACAAGGAGAGTCCCTCCCCGAGCATCGTTCCTTCGACTCTCGTATATTCACCGATATTAATTATTACTATCTTCGGCTGTATCCTCCTCACTGCAAAAAAACGTTTGTGCAAGGCTACCGCGTATAATACAAGTTTCTGGAACTTTACCATTCTCTGCAGTGATGATTGAGGGGAAATATGGCCCAGCTGAATTTTCCCTCCCGGAACAGAAGAGAAATTTATCGGAGCTGATATAAACTGGGCATCATTTTCCTTCGAACCAATTCTCTCTTCATTTTACTCCGACTGAATCGTCCGTCACATTTAATTAATATATTGTACAAAGAAAAATTTCTCCTAAAAGAAGTTTTCTTGAGATGAAATTTCGATTGAATAGCATTTTTTTATGATAAGCGACTTGAGACCTTCTGAACAAAATAATTTCGAGGAATCGGTAATTGATAGATAATAAATCAATAAAACTATAATAAGCTAGATTAATTCATAGATTTATAAAAAATGAAATAAATTAATCAAATAATTGTCTCAGCAGCGTTTGATTTTATGACTCAATTTATCAATTCCAAAAATACGTTGATCCAATTTGTTGGTTTTTTAAATTTTTAATTTTTTATTCAATTCAATTTGATTTTATTTTGATTTTTTTAATACTTTTTTATTATTATATTTTATTATAATATATTTTATATAGAATAAAAAAATTTCTCCTAAAACAAAATCACTTTCTTGTGATGAAATTTTGATTGAATGGAATTTTGTCATCATAAGCAACTTGAGGTCTTCTGAACAAAATAATTTAGCGGAAGCGGTAATTGATAGATAATATATCAATAAAACTATAATAAACTAAATAAATTAATAGATTTATGAAAAATAAAATGAATTAATAAATAAAATAATTGTCTCAGCAGTGTTTGATTTTATGACTCAATTTATCAATTCCAACGATACGTTGCTCTTAATTTTTGGTTTTAAAATTTTTTAATTTTTAATTCAATCCAATTTTATTTTATTTTTATTTTTTTTAATAAAAAAAATGATGCCGTTGAAAATCATAATTTCAAATCAAGATTGTAATGTTATATTTACAGAATTAAATTAATATTTTTCCTAAAAATATTTTATATCTTATTATATTACATATTATTATTATTTTCTTTATTATTTTATTATAATATATTTTATATGGAATAAAAAAATTTCTAATGGCAAAAAAATCATTATCATTATAAGAGATGTAGCAATCGGTAATGTCAATCGAGCTTGGGCCATTTTGCCCCACAAGAGCCCGAGACTTATCCACATGTACACGCGGTTGGTTTGACACGCACGAAATAGTGCGGACAGTGCGAGAAGCGTCAAAGCGTCGAGCGGCTCATTAGCCACACGACTCTGCGGATGAAGGGAGATATGAGAGAGGGAGCGAGAGAGAGAGAGGGAGAGAGAGAGAGAGAGAGAGAATCCATGCGGTTTCTATGAGAGTCTCAGACAGACATACGGTCGAAGATCCGCCGGAGACGACGTTCCGGTTTCGTCATCATCGTTGATGACACGACGGATTCGTTGCACAGAGACAGGAAATGCACACCGTATGAACGTTCGCGATAGTTCATTCACGTCTGCATTGATGAACAAATTAAAGTGGGGGAATATGAACCAGACAGATAAATCAATTCAAAGTCTCTCATGTAAACTTATTATTATCATTATCATTATCATTATTATCATTATTATCATTATTATCATCATCATTATTATTATTATTATTATTATTATTATTATTATTAAATTTCATATAATATTGTATAAAATATATTTAATGAGTAATAAAACATTTTGGGTATTTTTCTTCTTAGCTCATTCAATTTAATGAAGAAAAATGAATGTTCTTAATTGGACTCAGAAATAATTCTGCGATAAAAATGAATTGTGATGTTAATGTTAGGAGAACCTTCTTCAGAATTCAAAATGACCGTTTTACGCCACTCTGAAAAGAGAAATTCTCTTATAATGAATTTCGAAACAATGACTCTAATTTTTAATTTGCTTAATTTAATTTCCCATCGCCATCGAATTTTTACACGAATATTGTAGTCAAATTCAGCAATTTCGAGATATTCGGACATTGTTGAATGTGATTTTGTAAAATATTGAAAAATTATGAAAAATATTGAAAATTGAAAAATTTGCAGGAATTTTTTGTGAAGCTTTCAATCTTCGTAATTATTCAACTATTGATTTTGGAGCTTGTGAAAATGCAACAAAATTGATTATCAACTGAAAATTTAGGAGCAAAAAGTCATGCATTTGAAAATCCGAACATCTGAATGAAAAATTAGGGAATTTCTTTTTTAACGAATTGACCGACCTCATTAATAAATGGTAAGTAAATCCCGCGACTTTCTTTATTGATTGACAAATTAAGGGGATTCATTTGTTCAAAGATTTAAAAAAAAATTAATTGAAGAAATAAATTAACAAATTTTTTTAAGCCGAACGTTTGAAATTTCAAGTACATGAAAAATCGTGCAAATTGGACGGCGAATTGTTTCCTCTTTTATTCATGAAGGGAACCAAAATGGCGGATGCTGACAGAGCAATGTGTAAATTCCAATTTACCATCGATTGTCATAATTATGCGAGATTCATATTGCCCGGGCAAATTATTAAAAAATAAATTGTTCGCCATTTGTGCTCGAAAGTGTGTGAGCTCGATTAATTAACGATTCACTCTGGACATCAAACAAGCGGAATGGCGTTATAATAAAGGAAACGAGAAAAAGAGAGAGACGCGACGAGGTAGGATCGCGTATATAAACGCCGGTGAGATTTCCGAGGGTTCACCCTTAATCCACGGCAATTAAAAAATAATCACGCGTGACGAGCGCGAATGGCAATTAGAATTTCGCGTCACGTAGTCGCGTTACGTTGAAGAAGGCCTCGTATATATAATTCCCGTGTACTCGACGTGCCATTTTTATTTATATATATATATATATATATCAGACACCCCCGACGTCCGCAGAGAGCTTTTTTTACAGGGCGTTGCAGTCAACCCCTTAAAAAAAAGAAAATTCAACAGGGTTGGAAAAAAATGAAACCAATGAGAAAAGTAATAATGACTATTTTTCTCATATTCCAATGATGAGTCGCGCAAGTCTCAGAAAAATGTGTCCAGAGGGGTGCACTCCCTGTGATCTTCAAGATAATTTAATGGGGGGATGATTTTCTGGATGTAAACAATAAATAAAATGGTTGATTCCATTTTGAGAAGTCGATAAATCTATCAAGCATTTAAATTACTTTTGTATTCAATTTAAAAAAAAAAACCACCCCTCACGTGTGAGAGTAAGCTTGTGTAAGAAGGGATGATTGGAATGATGTTTTTTTCCCACTGAATAATGGTCATTTTTTTTAAATGTTTGTTAAGCTACTTTGCTCGAAAGATCCTGTACAGCGAAACTTTTTATTATTTCTCTCGCAATCTCCCTTTATTCCTCACTTTTTCATCCCCCTCTTTGCTCACATCAGTTTCCTCTCATCCTGTCTTTTCCTCCGGGCAAACCGGTGTCCCGTTTAACCTTTTCTCTTTCTCGTCGCGTCTCGATCCTCCCTCCTTTTTTTTTACCCCTTCCCACGACTCCTCGATTCTCAACCCTCCGCGCTTTCCCGCATCTCAACTCGTTCCTCCCGCTACTCCAACATCCGCAATCCCGGAGATTCTCTCTCCGCAGTTGGACAGAGATAGTGAGCGAAACTGGACGAAGGAAAAACTAATTATAAAAAGGTAACACGTACCTGGGGCAGCTGTAACAGTCGGCACTAATGAAATAAAGGGGCTCTCCCGGAGGCGCTATTTTCAACCCTCTCTTGGCAAAATCCTCCACCGCCAAATTTTCCACGATAATTCCTCGACAAATACGCATTTCTCAACGATTCGAAAAAATTTCGACAAATTTAGATATCGTCAAATTGAAATATCAAAATTTTAATTTCGGAAACCTCTATTTTCATGGCGAGATATCGAGAATAACGATTGAGAAAATATTATGAATTAAAAAAATTGATTAAAAAAAATATATATATCCACACCACGAAAGTAAAGAAATTAGCACAAAAAAATACTGTTCGATTGTTAAATTGATTATTTTTTGCACTTGATAGCGAAATAAAATTAGACGAACTCAAGGGTTGAAGATTTTATTGATTGGTAAATTTTATCCAAGGGGAAATTCCTTGTTGAATGTTTCTTATAAATGTTCAGTAAAATTTTCAAATATGCCAAACTTTTTTAATTTGAATAATTTTAATTTAATTTAATTCAATTAATTCAATTTAATTTAAAAAAAACAACGATAATTATCGTCACTATAACTACCAATATTAAATGACACTATGAGCCTTCCAATTATTATTGCATTCATTATCATTAATATTTTGATCTGAAACAAAATTATTTCAGATTATAATAAAGCGTCAGTCTGGTCCAAAAAGAAATAATTTAAATTGATATATCGAGTGACGTATCATTTGAAAGAGTTATCTCTGAAAATTCTCAAAATATATTTTTTGTCATTTTTGTTTCGGTCGTCTCAATGCCATTGTTCAAAATTTGGTAGAGATGACTGTTCCTCCCCTGATCTTATAAATAATTTAGAAATATATGTAACTTTTCCTTTTAATCACCTTAATTTTCAATTGTCAATTGATTACGGGTTGAAAATATCGATTTTTGATGAGAAGAAATTAAGTTTGCCAGAGTGAGAAATCAAAAGTATAAGTCATGATTATCATCACTATAATTATTAAAATTAAATGACACGATAATTCTTCCAATTATTATTGCATTCGGTATCATTGATATTAGTGTCGCCACAAGTGACAATAATTACATCATTGTTACATCAAGTACCATAAAATATACTTTGACGGAGCCCCAGAAGTTTCTCCATCGCGATGCCCCTTTTTTTTACGAGTTGGCTCCCTCCCTTCGGTCGTGGAACATCTTGTAAAACTTGCAAAACACGATTTTCATACTTTCAACGAGAAAATGAACCGTCAAAGAACCGCGCACAATATACAGGCGGCATTGTTTAATAAAGAGTTTTGAAATACGCGCGGTAAAAGTATGGATATCGGTGTAAGTCGGTGGAACGAGCACGAGGGATATATAAAAATAAAGGAAGGCAGTGAAACATTTTCATATCCGAGGTTTTTCCGTGGGAAACGGCGCGCGCGTGCTGCCTCGAGCCTTCTTCGGGGTCTTTCGAACTTTTCAAAGTATTTCTACTTGCCCTCTTGTCCCTCCTGTTCGCTCTGGCTTTCTCGCTTTCTCTCGGTTTATGCAAATATATTCAGGTCGATGCGACAACCCTCCTTTCTACTTCACTTCGCTGCTCGCTTCTTTATGCCGCTTCCATGTACTCTCGGAACGAGGGAGAAGGAAGCGGAGGAATAAGAAACGAGAAAATACGCGTATAATCATCGGCGAAGCCCCGATTAACTGATAAAAACCAGAAGGGACAATCGCGACGGGCCTCGGGAATCCAGATAATGCGGGAGAAAAATCGGGACACTCGATACGAGAGTACAAAAAAATGAAGTCATTGCGAGATAAGAATCTCTTTCCTCCGATCATCCGAATATTGTGAACACGATTATCTCCGAGTTTACTCACTATAATCGTGATGTTATTATTCCACTCGTAGCAGAATCCAGAGATACAGTATATTGATTTATGAATTTATTTATAATTCATTTAGAATTTGAATAAAAAAATTTATTCGAGATTAAGGATGTTGAGTCCCTATGAAATCTTTTGATGTTAATTGTTCAATAAATAGCTTCTTAATCTTAATTAATTTTTACACGACCTCCTGAATACTTGATGTAAAAACATATTAAATTTTCAGAATTCTATCATCATTACTTCAACCTCCTTAAGGGTTAAAATAAAAAATTATGAGAAAATTCTGAAAATTTGGCATGTTTTTGTATGAAGTGTTAAAGAGGTCGTGTAAAAATTTCACGACGATTGGGAAGCTCGTTATTAAAATATTGACCTCTTAAATAATTCATCCAAAAAGACACCAAATTTTCAGAATTTTCTCATCATTTGCGATTTGGGACTCAACATCCTTAAATTATTTCAAACAGGTGAACATTTTATGAGATTTTAATGAGAGTTCATCAATCTTGATTTTCTCGTAAAATTTATTCAACAAACGATGAAAAAAAAATATCTGCAGGTAAAGCTTTCTAATTTTCACATATTTTCCATAATTTTAAGAAAAATTGAAACCGTCGCATAATTTGAAGCCCTTTATCAATCCTTATCAATTGATGGACCGTTAATTTAAATAAAAATTGTTGATTTAAGATTGAAGAATTTCAAACAGGCGAAAATGTTGAGAAAACTTTACCTGAAATTTGATATTGGTTAACGGTGAAATTAATACAAAATTTTATTGAATTCGCCTGGCGCTTCATTTTTTTCTTCTTCATTATTTATCAATCTTGTTTTCCTCGTGAAATTTATTTAAAAAACGATAAAACAAAATATCTGCAGATGAAAATTTCTAACTTTCACACATTTTCCATAATTTGAAGAAAAATTGAAACTCTCGCATAATTTGAAGTCCTTTATCAATCCTTATCAATTGATGGAAAATTGTTGTTTTCAAATTAATGGATTTCACACAGGCGAAACTTTTGAGAAAACTTTACCTGAAATTTTATACTGAATGATTAACGGTGGAATTGCGTTAATTTTTTATTAAATTTACCTGGAGCTTCATTTTTTCTTCATTATTGATGAATTTTGATTTTCTCGTAAAATGTATTCAAGGAGCGATGAAGAAAAAATATCTGCAAGTGAAAATTCTCAATTTTCAGAGATTATCCATAATTTCAAAAAAAATTGGAACGTTCTCACAATTTGAACTCTTCTATTCTCATCAATCCTTATCAAATCAATCTCATCGATCAGAAGGCTCTTACAGTCATAATTTCCAAATTTCTACCAAAAATTATAAAAATTGAATCCTACTCTGTCCGGTCAATCTCCAAAATTATTTCGAAAGTTGCAAAATCATGAAAGGAAAACTATTTCAAATTAAAAGATGACAACGAGCAAATTTCCAATTTGCATGCCATTTTTTCTCACTGTCGTCAATGACATCTGCATTATCGTACAATATTGTGCCAACGTCGGGTAACTTCGCCGCGAACGACTTAAAATTATTATCATGTCCGCGAGAAATATATCCATTATGAAAAGGGGTGGGCGAAAAAGAGGGAAAGAGAGGGAGCAGAGAAAAAGTGTTGGTCGCAAACGTCTTCGGAAATCGCGGTGTAACTCGGTACCAGCGGATAGCCAGCGACACCGGGTCAAGGCTATTAATTCGGCGTTGTGTGGGTGCACTTCGCAGTGCGAGATTTATGCACGGCTCTTGGCTGACAGGAGGGCATATATCACTCGGAAAGGGAGGGATGGTTCCACCGTGAGGCCGTGGATATGAGAGAGAGAGAGAGTGCATCGAGAAGGAAGGGAGAGAGGGAACTGGATGGGTTATGGGTTCATTTTCCATGTATCGCGTGGCTCGAGTTATGGGTTACACCATGCGCGTAATTTATGTTCCCTTCGGCGAATGTATAGCTTCTCACACGTCTATATACATATATATATATATATGTAAATTAGAGTCGAAGCTATAGACTCGGGTAGACCAAAATCGCACGATTTACATGAATTTTAGTGGAAATTCCGTCAGAGTTTCTTATTATTTAAATCCGTTTTTCCCTACCTCGACCATAAAAGACAAGGATCGATGGAATTGGGATAACACAAATTTTGATCGACTTGAAGTATCGAACGTGATCATTTATTAATTTTTATATGTGCTGAAATCATTTATTTATTTATTACTTGTTAATTAATTCAAGTTATTTAATTAATTAAATTACTATAATTTAGCAATTTATTTATTATTAATTGAAAGTAATTTAATCGATTTTAATTATTTTATTGTTATTTTTATTACTTAATTAATGTGAATTGATTAATCAATTGAATTACTTTAATTTGAGAATAAACCAAGAATTTAAAATCGGAGGAAAAAAATCGGTAGTCGGTGTCTGATAGAGTCAGAAAAAAGGTTACTAAAATAAAAAAAGCTAATTATAAATTATTGATTGTCCGACTTCAATAAATGGTTTATCAGTAATCTGAAATTCTTATCATGTTAAAATAATAATTGAATCGATAATCAAGAAAAGATTTGATTTTAAGGGTAAAATTCTATTGAGCCGATATTTCAATACAATTTAATTTATTTAAAATAAATTTATTTAATTTAATTAAACTGAAAACTTTCTTAATCTCGCGAAACAACAAAATTGATCGATAATTGAGGCAATTAAATGTTCCCACGATATAAATTCGTTTGCGCATATAAATATATAATATCAAACGGATCTTGTGATCATTATAATAAGTGTGATAAAATTGCCATTGATAATTGGAACGAAGAAGAGAAAACGAGAGAGAAAAGGTTTCATTGAAAATTATGCACGTTTCTCGGGCTATTTATACGTCTCGATAAGGGATCTCGTTGCTCGCACTCACTTTGAAACGTTATAAATTATATATGCGTGGAGGTGCTTACGCACCTTGGAGAATAATGTGTCGCTCGTTTGGGTAAAAAGAGGCGTTCACATATATGTATATATACATACATATTATATATGAAGAAAAATATATAATATATAGAGGAGGTGCGAAATGCAAATTGAACCGACGAGAGAGCATTTCTGCAGCAGAAGCAGCAGCCAAAGAAATATATGGGGGAAGTGGGGGCAAAATGGCCACCTAAATAATGATTAAAAAAAAATTGGATAATGCAACTGCGATTAAAATTGACTTTCGTCAAAAATTCAATTGCCAAAAGCCACCAAGCAGCTTGGTCCAAGTTTTTTTTCGACATTGAGGTGACGTAAGAAACGAGGGAAATCGTTTTTGAAACGTTTTTCCTCTTTTACTTGAATTTTCGGGAAAAAAAAGATTTTACGGTGGTGTCCATTTTTTCTCCTGACATTTTTTTTTTCGATCTGCAACCTAATTGATGAAAATGGTATTTCTAGATGAAAAGCAAACGAGTCTATTGGAGTCCCAGCTGCTTTTTCTTCTTATGGGGTCCATTTTGACCCCTCTTCTCCTATATATGGGTTTATACAAGCTTTCTTACCTCCGTACGTGCTCGAAGCTCGTCGTTTGCACACTAATGCAAACGCACTAACACTAACACACATAAAACTATCGGAATCTCGTTCATGGCGATCCCTCGAGTATGATTTGCGAGTTTTCGCTCGCCCACGTTTCGATTCTCGTTCATAGACACCCAAACACTCGTCGAAGCTTGCAAATTTTTTGTAAGAGCATACGGATTACGTTTCTTGGCAAATGAAATGGTGTTATTCGTTCGATTTGACGTTCTTTTGGGCCCGGATTACCATTGAAACCGATGCGGAATAACCCAAGTGCAGAAATGGGATAAATCGATCGATTGGGGTGAAAAAAGTGGAATCTGCAAATAACAGCAAAGGGCTTTTCAGGATTTCTAACCTAAAAAGTAAGAAAGTAACGCTTAGGTTGATACTTTGAAATTTTGATGATTGCTACTTTTAAAATATCTGCGCAAATAAAAAAGGCCTTAAAAATAGAATAAAAATTAATTCGTCGCCATTTTGTAAATAAAAGAAAAAGAGGCTCAGAATACCGATACATTCGTATGAAGATTGATTTTTTTGGTAAATTTAATTTTTCAATTTATTTAAATAATATTTATATCTCTGTTAATTTTCAAGATTTTCCAATGAAAATTACTATGAAAATAGGAATGAAAGTAGTAATAGTAAAATTACTATAAAAATTACCATGTCAAATCGACCGAGAGTTGGAATCGACCCCTTTAAATTTCGATGAAATTTAGTCAGAAGTTTTCGTTTTTGACAAAACGAAGTTCTACCAAAGGAAAAAAATTAAAAAAAAAATTTTTCGCAAGTTATCCAAAATTCAAAATTTCACCATTTTTCAAATCAGTTTATTTTTTTAATATTTCGGAAACTATTATAGTTACGAAAAATCGTTCTGAATTCGTCTTAAAGAGTATACTTGGGGCTGTGAAAAAAAAATGATTTGACCCAGATAATTAATAAAATAACGATAACTCGATTCATTAATAATTAAAGAAAAAAAATTCTAAAGTCTGTGCAAAAAGTTCTCAAACATTAACAATTTTTCACCCCCTCCAGCGACTCACCCCCTCAAAATGAATTGCACATCCCTTAAGCAGGTTTCATCCCCAAATCTTGAGTAAATAACGGAAAACTCTCGGAAAATTTTGAAAAATTCTGCAGGACAAAAGGGAAGAAGGAGTGGCCATATCGGTGGAGAATGCTTCTCGGATGGGAAAGAATCATGGAAAATTATTCTCGTCCCGTGCGACCCAGAAATGTTTTTCGGGGAACACATATGCGGACTCTATGCACGTGCCTGGGTGTATGAATATGCGAGGAGGGAAGAAAAACGAAAACCGCGATGATCTATCCCAGCGCAGAGAGGAAACTGTTCTATTTCTCGTCGTCGTTGACGCATATTCCCGGAGGATACTGAAAAGAGAAAAAAAAAGCGCGCGGAAAACTCGTAACCATAATTTTTTTGCTCCGTGTAAAAAGTAGGTGAATCCCGCGCTGCGGAGGAACAAAATATCACGAAATATACCGTTGGGAGAAAAAACGAAGGGAAACATGTGCATGATAGTAGATAGAGAAGGTTGGTCAATTTTTCTTCTTGCACGAAATTGGACGACAGGCTCTGATATGAATTTTTTTTCCTTCCCAAAATGGCGAGAAACAATTGTTGAAACTGCAACGAAGTGAGAACGAGATTACTCGACAAGAGTAAACTTTCTCATGCGGGCAATAAAGTTGCCAAATTCTTGCTTCGGGCTATCTTCCAAGATTTTTTATTTTCGAGCAAGAAATTTGCAAATTGAACTTCTCCGGAGAGAAGTCTGGGACAGTTGAAAATTGTTTCACCGAGACTGGGAAAATTTCACTTCATTTTTCGGACAATTTTCTGAAGAGGATAATGAGGGTCATCGATAATTCGAGCAGAGAAATATTTTCGATAGAACGGATCAGAGAATTAATTTAAAAAAAAAACGGTTCATTTAAATTTGTAGGGCGTATTCTCAAGGTACAGCGTGGAAAAATCGAAGTAGGGGAGCGTGGGACTAGTTGTAACAGGGGTAAGTTGCAACACTCAATTTTGACCGGGAATTTGAAACATTTTGATTCAATTTTTTTGCTGAATGTGCTGCTTATAACTCGCAGAATAACGTAAACACCGCTAATACCCCGCGAGACATCCAAATAAGAGGATATGCACACGAGCTCTATTTCGACCGGGTTTCGTAAAAAAAAATACTTACGAAAATTTTGATTTTGACTATTAAAATTAAATTAATTGTTTATTGTTTTTTCCTTGTTACATCGTAAATGTAACTGGCTTTCATTTGCTTTTTTAAAAATTATTCTAAAGTTTGTAGTTTTTGGCATATTTCATTAAGTAGACATAATGAGTCCATGGGGCAAGTTGTAACATGTTGCAACTTGCCCCATGCGCGTGTATTTTTTTTCTGCTCTCTACATGTATTTGTATAAATAATATTATTACAACTTGTAGTACAGTGATTACATAGTATTACAAATTATTTGCGGCTTTTTGTGCATTCTTTTACTCTTCTTTACTCTAATATTGCCCAGAAAAATATGCCAAGTTATTGTATTGTATTTTTTTTAGCATGAGAGACTACCAAAGATTATAATCATCACAAGAATGAACCACGATGAATAATACAAGACTGTGAACCAATAAAAACGTGTTCTTTCTTATAAATATTGCCAGTCTTTTCATTGTTACAACTTGCCCCGAGCCTGTTACAACTAAACCCAGACATGGGGTAAGTTGTAACAGCTTCCATTTTTTCAAAAAACGTCTGGTGTAAAGGATGGGTAAAGAATTAAAATTATTTTTCAATTGGAATTAGTGCTCAGATATGTACTTTACAAGCTCTCTTACTCACAATCTTAAAAGCATACATATTTTAGGTGTTACAGGCCATTTTCCAAAAACTGTTACAACCAGCCCCACGCTGCCCTATCAATAGAAAATTATCATGAAAATATCAAATCTTACATCTGAGGGTGGGTCAAATTAGGTACATGAATGCCAATTATAATAATTCCCCCATTTTCTAATTTTTTGAATTTTGAATTTTTTTGATAGTTTTCGATTATGTCCATTTTACCTCCACAATCCATTTTGCCCCCATTTCCCCTGTAAATGTGTATTTGTCAACGAGGTATAAAGTATATAATGGAGGGGCCGAAAGAAAAGTGAGTATAAAGCGCTTTTCATCGGCGTCGACGTAGTCGCCATCCCCGCGGTCGTATTCTCAGGTACTTTCAATTAAGCCGGGCGTATAATCGGATTTTCGAATCGAGAAAACTCAGTAGTGGGATATCTACGTATATACGCAACGTTTTGCCCGCAAATCTCGGTTAACATCACAAAATGAAGAAGCAGAGAGAGAGGGAGAGAGAGAGAGGGAGGGAAATTATGCCGTTGAATTTATTAATGTAAGCAAACGTACAGTAACGACTCTGAGATTTCTCGGCTGGAGGTTTTGCCGTGGAGAAAAGCTCGAGATGCTGAATGAGTATGCTGAGATGGAGATGAGAAAATCTTGAGTACAGAGTGGAAGGGTAAAATTTTGCACGGTGGAGAAAGAGAAAGAGAGAGAGAGAGAGAGAGAGAGAGAGAGAGAGAGCGAGTTGGCAAATAGAAGGACCGAAGTCAGTGAGAGAACAAACTTTCGTCAAACCTTATTACAACTCCTCCTAACAAATTTAACCGTTAAATTCGAACTTGATGTTTGAGTATGAGTGCAGAGAGTTCCGAAGAGAAGGAGGAGGAGGAGGAGGAGGGGGGAAATAACGATCGAGAGAAATTGGTGACGAGAGAGAGATTTCGAATGAACTTTGCGTCACGTATCATCGAATATACGTGACTCGGAATGTACACGTCTGCGTGTGTGACTCTGCATTACCCTGCAAAATTCATTGAGGTTGAATCAAAGATGCTCAGAGTCGAGTTGGGGAATTTTGACGATTTAGCGAAATGAGAGATTTCACTCGTTGTCTCATTTGAAGGAGCTCAGAAAGCCAGTCTAAAAATTAGAATTTTTTTTTTCAATTTTCCATAGTTATTCTTGAAAAACTGTAGGTAAAATATTAATTTTTATTTCAAGTTAAAATTCTTAAAATTGAATCCGTTTCAGTAACTTTATAGTGAGAGCCGGCAGCGCGTTTTTTCCAAAATGACTTTTTTTGAATACTCGCAAACTTATGAGCCAATTTTTTATTTTTCATTTTTTTAATATTTGTTATCACAGTGACGAAGTCTGTGCGTAGCCGATTGCAAACATTTTGATAATAACTATTTATAAAAACAGCTCGATTTAAAGAATAGTCAGAAAAATGAAAAAAAAACGATTTGTCGTCATTTTTAAAATAATCAATGAACAATCAATATCTGATTGTTAATATTTATATTGATTTTTTGTTTTTTTTTTAATTTATTGAATTTAATTTTTTTTTAAATAATATTCATGTCTTTGTTAATTTTGATGGTTTTTAAATCAAAATTGCTATGAAATAAGTCGAGTATATAATTAATGAAATAGAATAATAAATAATAATAATAGTAAACTGGACACCGATTTTTTCTTCCAAATTGCAAGCAAAACATCTTTGTTTCCTCTTTCTCAAACAATTCAACTAAAAAAAAGAAATCTTAAAAAAAAACAGCTGTATCTACATTTCTCCAAAATATTAATCAACTCTCCGTATTCACACTTATCTTGGTCGATTTGACCTTGTCCATTTTTTAACAAGTATCGTGACCAAACTATCGGTCGAAAAAATCTCAAAAAATTACAGAACATCCTTCCAACATTCTACTTGATGTATTAAAAATTAATTTTCAAAAAATCAAATGACTATTCAAAAAAATTCATAAAGAAAAAAGAAAAGTAGTCGTGGGGTCGTTTTGACCCCATGTGACCACGGAAGGTTAACGAAATAAGTCATAGAAACTCCATTGATACATGTAAAATATGACAAACAGAAAAATAAAATTAACTTATTAAAATATTATGAAAAACTGCAGATGAGTAATTTTTTTAAATCTTCTTACTGAGACGCTTTCAATGGTCCGTATTGCCCCACATTGGGAACTCCCTTGTTCACCGGGCTTCGATAATTATGCGGCGCATACCAAACAAATGCAAAATGGCGTTACGGAAGAAACTTTGCGCTCGTCAGTTTGGCCCTTTAGTTCGTCAGCGAAATCGGTTTACATATCTAACGACGTGAATACTCGCACGCGTGAGAACCGCGCCCGAGATCGAATTAATTTATCGTCTATGCATTCTCGTTCACGTGCCCGTACACGATCTCGCGACAATAATTATCGCAGTAACAAATTGCTCGCAATTTAAATGTGACCCGACGTTGAAACCCACCGACGCGCCCTTCCTCTCCTCACCTTTCCCCTCGTCCCGCATTTCCCGAGGGAACCGCGACAACCAACGTTGTGTGATCACGCCGAGTATTTCGCTTTTGCGGAATTCACGTTTCAATCTGTTTTACAAAACGTGTCCCGCGCTGTTACGAACATGACGTAACTGCAAAATAATTCCCACGCGCACAACGATGCAAAAACAGTGCACGAACGGTAATTCTGTGCCACGAAAAGAACAACTTTGAAACGAACCAACTGCATTTGTTCGCAGGAAAAGGGATGCACGAAGAAATGGCGTCATTGACCGCCATTTTGTGAAGTAAATCGTACGAGTGGAGCCATTTTGTTCGCACAGTCGATTCATTTATGAGAACCGTGAATTTGGCACGCAAATGAACAAAATGAATGGCGCCGAAGCTGAGAAGCAAAATGGCGTCATTGTCCGCCATTTTGTGGAGGAAATCGTACGAGTCGAGCCATTTTGTTCGCGCAGTCGATTCATATGAGAGCGCTGAATTTAGCATGCAAATGAACAAAGTGAATGGCGCCGAAGCTGAGGAGCAAAATGGCGTCATTGTCCGCCATTTTGTGGAGTAAATCATACGAGTCGAGCCATTTTGTTTGTGCAATCGATGCATATGAGGGGACTGAATTTGGCATGCTAATGAACAAAATGGATGCTCCCAGAGCTGAGAAACAAAATGGCGTCCTTATCCGCCATTTTGTGAAGTAAATCGTACGAGTGGAGCAATATGGTTCGCGCAGTCGATTCTCCCGGAGCTGAGAAACAAAATGGCGTCATTGTCCGCCATTTTGTGAAGTAAATCGTACGAGTGGAGCAATATTGTTCGCGCAGTCGATTCTCCCGGAGCTGAGAAACAAAATGGCGTCATTGTCCGCCATTTTGTGAAGTAAATCGTACGATTTGAGTCATTTTGTTGGGACCGATGCATATGAGGATTTTGAATTTCGTATGCAAAGGAGCAAAATGAATATCGAAGAGCTAACAAACAAAATGGCGTCTTTCTTCGCCATTTTGCGAGGTAAATCTCAAAATAAGCGAGACTTGGAATAAGGGATCAACTTCTGCTGGAGGATCGAGCGGAACGAAGGGAAATGAGACGCGCCTGTCCATATAAAACGGAATTGGTACGGACGCCAGTTAGTGTCGTTGATGCTGCTGCCGGGGAATCAACAACGGCGCGTGTAGGCGTCCCTCAAGACCCTCTGCTTCCCGTTTGGAGCTCCGTCGACGAGGCGAGGAGCAAAGGACATTTCGCTGCCGGTGACGCGGATCATCCTCGGTGACTGGGCGACTTTCTCGAGACCGCCCAAGTTTTCCTCCTCGTAGTTGAGCTCACGTTGGGCCCATAAAGGGCCTTATGCACTGGGAAAGAGCCCAAGCGAGTGGATCGAACGAGAAATCATGTATCGGCTTACCGGCTCCGCGAGATTCATTTGAATATCATCCGTGGTAAGGAAAATCGATTTTCAAATGGATATCACCAGAGACCAGAGATTCTACTCGTGGTTTCTCAATCCAGGCGTTGTTCAGAGTAAACTTTTGAAAATGTTTGTCAGTTGGCGTCTAAACTAAGTTAGGGAAGGATTAACTCCAGGACCACAAAACCAGTGATTTATCAATTTATGGCGTACTGATGAAACTGTTTAATTCGTGGAAATTTCAACTAGAACATCACTGAACATCACCGAGTAATTCCTAGTAAAATAGAAACAAGGATATAGTTAGGGGAAGGATTAGAATCAACATAACCTCAAAATTTGTTTAATCCATTTTTCGCAAAGATCTCTTGATGCAATCAAAAACGAATAGTTGGGCCACCTGCAAAATTAATTTGTGCAGATGGCTCCACCGTTCCATTTTTATTTTATCAAGTTTTTTTTGAGAAATACATATTAGTAATTTTGGGTTTAAAAATGTATTGCAGTCCCAGCTAAAAATTGTATCTGATTCAAATTTTCATACTTCGTGATACAATAAAGATCTTAAAAAATTCAGCAACATTTTGTTTGTACTCCAGAATGTTTTTTTATAATATTTCAAAATAGAAAAAAAATTCTGAAAAAATTCATATCCGTTCAGAAAAATTAACGCATTGGATTTGTTTAAGAAAAAAAAGAACTGACCGAAAAATGGTTGAATAAATATTTGTTTAAACAATTTATTAATAAATTTTAGGCAATATTATTATTATTGCCAATTGTTGTTTATGGCATGCTACATTTTTTCGGATTTTTATTATATCTCGAAGTATGGAAATTTTAATCAGATAAAATTTTTGGCTGAGACTGAAGGGGCAAAGCATCCTTGAGTCCTTAAAAAATTACAGAGGTTTAAAAAAATTTTAAATTCCATTTTTTTCATCTAATATAGTGCAATATGTCTCGAATATTTGTCCAAAGTTTTCAGTCCACTGGAATAAAAGTCTAGAAGAGAAAGAGAGAGGCTGCGTGGTATAAATTGTACCAAAAATTGTACTGTTTTGCATACAACTCTGCAAAAAATTGAAATTTTTTTCAAAATCCTTCATTCAATCACGACCTATACTTATCCACTGGCACATAAAATGTGCTTTTTCAATTTCAGATAAATCATGAGTTATCCTGAATTTTCCAAATTCTTGAATGGAAATTTCGTAAAATATTGTTCCTGCTGTTTCAAATTCTCAAAATTTTGAATGAAATAATTCATTTATAACATAAAAAAACAAAGAAAATATGCTTTCTTCCTTCGAAATTCAAGTAACCGCTGAAACCTAATTCCATGAATTGACCAGTTTTGGCTAACGCACTCTAACATTTTATCCGGGCCATTCCGCGAGTCTTTTCGTAGCCGCTAATTTGAATCTTTCCCGAACGAGAGTGGATCGCCGTCCGAATGCACGGATAGAAGTTTACAGTAAACGGGAGAGCACAAAGTGGAGCGGGATGATGAAGAAACGGCGTGTTTTCTCTCGGGCGATGTTGAACCATCGGCATTATCCTCAGGATGGGCCATTCATTCGGGTTTCCCGCGAGCTTCCAGCAAAGGGGTAGCTCGAATTTCCTCTTTTCACACTAACGGACTCGCACACCGACGAAATGCGTACATCGGTTTTGAGAGTCGACTCGAGTTAGCACATGGCCTCGTCGAGGTTCCCACGCGAGAGAAAGGGAACGGAAAAAGAGTCTGCAGCGAGAGAAGAAGACGGGAGAGAGATGGCGGATGGTGGATATTATGAAGTGGCGGTGATGGCGGTGAAGGTCCTGCGGGATGAGAGGCAAGCCACGAAGCTTAATGGACAGCTCGCCACAAGCTTTAATGCATCGCGAACCATCCTCTCATCCTCGTCTCTTTCCCTTCCTTCCATCCTTTTTTTTCTCCTCCATCGTAACTTTCATACATACACATCTTTCGCGCTGTTAACGTACCTTTCTTCAATTTTCCATTCATCTCCCATTCGTCCCCCCCCCCCTTTATCCTGTTATCCCATTATTTCTCGCCATCGCACCGCGCCAGATTCTCGCGGTCCTCTCTCGTCCAAAACACGCACAAAAACGAGGTTATTCCCTCTGTCAGTCCTCTTCATTTCCTGCCGCACTTTTTTTTCCCTCTTCGCAGCTTCTTTGTCTCAGAGTCTTCGCTATGAAACAATAACGGTGCGCGGGACCAAGAATTCTTCTTGTATCTCCTCGTTTTCATCGCTCTCTTTTTTCGTCTTCGCGAGCAAAGAGAACTGGTTTTGTTCCGACTACTCTCTTCTTGCTTGTCCACGGTATTGTGTGTATGTTTATGTCTGTATGTTCTCTCAAGACATTGCTCGATGCCGCCGGACTCTTGATTCAAGCGACTCGGACACATTCGATCCTCTTCGATCCTCTTCTCTGTCTCTCTCTCTCTCTCTTTCTCTCTCCTTTTCTTCTAGACGGTTGTATGCTCACTCTTCTTCATTGCAAAGAACTCGACCGAGTGAATTCGCGTGTCGATAAAACCAGAGAAAAAGCGCCCCCGAAACGAAACGAAACAGACGACCAGATTGCAAAGAATTCACTTTGACGAGACGAAGAAGCGCTTCTCACTGTTCATATATTTATGTTCTCTTCCGACTATGAGCGCAGTTTGAAAAATGTTTACAGTTCCGCGAGAATGTAAGATCTTGATGAATTGAGCAAGAATTAAGTAAAATTAACAATTTCTCAAATTTATTCCTCATGAGCCATTTTAGGAGGAAATAATTTTTGAAACGTTTTTTAGGATCTCCATCGAGGAATTGACACCATGAAAACGCAAAAAATGATGGTAAATTACAAATGTAGCTTTTAAAGAGAAATTGATACCGTCAGAAGTTGGTACGGCTTCATTTTCTGGTTTTTCAATTATTTTTGCAATTTGTTTTTAGATTTGGACTCTACTTTGAAAACAGCTGTTTTTCGCCTTTTCCCCTCTCTCTTCACCCATTTTCTAGAGGAAATTTTGTTTATACATTTTTACGATTCGATTCATAAAGGGGAAAGATTGAGCTTCAAATTCCTTTTTTTAAAACTTTAAGCGATTTTTTTTTTCAAAGTTATTCTGTTTTTTGTGAAAAAAGAAGAAATTTGAAAAACCCCATATAACACAAAAACAAAGAGGATTCAAGAAAAACTTCGAAATAGCAAAAAGTTACGTCTATTTTCGTTTGGTTTGAGAGGAATTTTTTCAGTTTTTTTTCTCGAAATTTGTTTTTCTCATTTTCTGGGTTGGAGCTCAGATCATTCAATTACCATAACTCGAGAACTGTGGGATTATTGATAAAATTTCAAGAGGGAAAAATACTCAATTTAACCATTTCCATCACGTTGAGATTTTTTTTAAATTTTTTTTCCAAATTTTTTTTTTTGCTATTTTCGGTCGAAAAGAAAATTTTGGAACAAAAATCTGAAAAAATTTCTCCAAACGCACCGAAAACAGACGCACTTTTTTGCTATCCTGAAGTTTTTCATGAATCTTCTTTGTTTTCGTGTTATATGGGGTTTTTCAAATTTCCTCTTCTTAAAAAAAAAAAACAGAATAACTTTGGAAAAAAAACACAGTTGTTTTCAAAATAGAGTCCAAATCTGAAACCAAATTGTAAAAATAATTTTAAAAAACAGCAAATGAAGCCAAATTCTTCCCCTTAAAAATGCCGTTCGTTAAATTAGTTTACATTGACTTCCGGCGAAATGGCATAAAAAAACGTTCCAGACCATTTTTGAAATTTGCGGAAATTTTCTGCCGGTAGTGTATATTATTGGGGTCTTAAAGTTTCTCGTTTCAGGAATAAATTTGTCGATTTTTGTTCAGCCAAACGTTTAGAATTTCAAGTTGACAAAAAAAAGGGTGAACTTTGGAACGATTCAAACTTCATCGTGAGTTTTCAACGCAAATGGTATTTTTTTTCTCTCCAAAGACGATGAAAAAGCCGAAATATAATTGCACATTATTAGCACGTGGAACAAGTTTTCACCTGTATTACATATATTTTTCATCGCTCTTCATCGTCCCTCTTTGTGAGCGTCACTCGAGCCGCAAAGAGACCGAAACGAGAGTGAAACATTAATCAACTCCCGGACGATGAAGGAGTATAAGAAATAAAAAATCTCAGTCATAACGTAATTTCTGGTGGAACGCGATGGAAATTGCGATTGAAATCCAAATGTCGACGGGTTTTATAATTGGAAGTTTTTGAGCGCTTATTCTGTATTTTTTTTTTTTTGCTTTTTTGCGAATAATTTATACGACGAAAATGAGCGATGTGTGCGCGTAATTAAAGGAAAGTATCGGCTATGGTCGAGCATCGATTGGACGACTCGAATCGCGCTTGGAAAGTCGATAAATTACGAACGAGAGAGACGGAACAGAGTTATCATTCTCGTGCGCGTTTCGCGGTTCGTATCAAGGTATTTGCCTGTATAATTTGCCGAGAAGCTTTGAAAATATGCAGCCAAGCCAATGGGAATTTTCATCCTGCAGCCTTGGAGGCGAAAAGAATGAGAGAGAGAGTTTCATTCCCGAAGCGAAACAAGCATCATTTCGTAAGAAGTTATTTTATTACAGTCTCTCGCTTCTTGTTTGCCCGCGCGCGTTAAAACGCCAAACATACATGACCAGTTGCAATATCTATATGGGGCGTTCCACACCAATCCAGACACCACTTAGCTTTTGCATCTCCGATCTAATTCACATTTTTATTTATTTTTTAGTATTGGTTGAGAGAGATCTTCATGGTTTTTTTCAATTTTTTCGATCGAGCCGTTTACAAGATATTGATTTTTCAAAAATTAGGCTACTTTTTTTTTCAAACGCCCATAACTTCGCGAAAAAAGGGCCAAATGGGACATTTTTTTTCAAAATTTTTGTTTTTAAACGTACTTTTGATAAAAAATATCGAAAAAAATTTCAAACCCTATTTCTATGAGATTTTCAAGTTTGAAAAATAAATTGTTGATTTACAAAAAAGACGTACCGATCGATTTTCTTAAAAAATGTTTGTAAAAAACTGTCATCCATTCCACAACTTTTAAGCCTAACGAGATAATGGGTAAACGATGGGATCTATTTTTTTTTTTTTTTTCAATTTTTAATTTAGCACCATTTAGCTTTTGTATCTCCGATTTTTTTCAAATTTTTTCATGTTTTAGTATTGGTTGAAAGAGGCCTCTATGATTTTTTTCAATTTTTTTCGTCGATCCGTTTTCAAGATATAAATTGAATATGTAAATAAAATATGCAAATTGAAAAATCGTTATGTAATAAGTTATGAAATAAGTGACAGTTTTTAAAAAAAAAATGTCAAGAAAATCAATCCGTACGTGTTTTTTGTAAGTCAACAATTTAAATTTAAAACTTAAAAATCTTATGGAAATACGGTTTGAAATTTTTTTAATAATATTTTTTATAAAAAGTACGTTCAAAAACAAAAATTTTGCCAAAAAAAAACGTCCTATTTGGCCCATTTTTCGCAAAGTTATGAACGTTTACAAAAAAAAAACATCTTTTTTGAAAAATCTCTATCTTGAAATCGGCTCGACAAAAAAAATTGAAAAAAATCATGAAGACCTCTTTCAACCAACACTAAAACATAAAAAATTTTGAAAAAAATCGGAGATGCAACGGCTAAATGGTGTCCGGATTGGTGTGGAACGCCCCATATATTTTCTGCATTCGTGTAACGAGGTATTACATTCAACCGGCGGTGTCAGATGTTAAATACCTTTTTGCGAATTTTTTTTACCGAGAAGAGCGAGCTCAATCGAAGGAAAAGAAATATCTCTTCACAGTTTCTCGAGCATAAAAGTGAACGAGGATTAAAGGGTTTGTACTTCATCTTGAAACTCGGGAAATTAACTTTTTTTGTAGCATCTTTCAGAGTTCAACAATTTACAAAGGTTTTCTATGAATTTCAAGGCAATCGTAGCAAAATTGGAGAAATTTTGCGGGTTAAAATTTGTTTATAAACGGGTAAATTTTTGCCAATTTTTTTTGAACGTTTTCAAATTTTAAGAGTTTTTTTATAGATTTGAAAGTGTAGTATTTCATGGAAAGATTCATTTTTCAATGTTTACTTTCAATTGAATAAATATTAAATATTTATTTTTGGCAAAAAAAAATGAGATTTACACTTTAAAGACATTTTTATGCAAGTCGATATTTCTAAATTTTTTTCGGCTTACGAATTTCCCCAGAAATTTCAATTTAGGAATTGAAATAAATTTTCGAGAGATAGATTATTTATCAAATTTTTTTTGTCTATGATAAAATTTTTCATGAATCCGTTGACGCCGTTTTCTCGAAATTACATTTTTAAATTCAGTGAGCAAAATATTTTAAAACATGTACTCCATCGATCGTCCGAAAAATTTGGGGTTTTTTTATAGACACAAAAATCTAGTGTTTAAAAAAATTTAATTTCGAAGAGATTTGTTTTCCAAAGTTTACTTACGGTTGGATAAATAAAAAATACTCTTTTTGGTAAAAAAAAAAATTGAGATTTGCACTTTAAATACATATTTATGCAATTCGACATTTCATAAACGTCTTCGATTCAAGAATTTCTTCGACAGAATAAAACTTGCTTGGTTACTTGCCAATTCTATATTACAATTAGTTTTTTTGATTGAAATGAATTTTTGAGAGGTTATTTGTAGAAATCAATGACAATTATTATTTTTTTCTTCATCGATAAAATTCTCCTCTCAGTCGTTTCGATAAATCAACACGCCCAACTCACTCAATGGCGATTCCCCGTCCCTCGCTTTGTAGCTTACAACAATAAACAGTAATCTTAACGAGGGTCCGTGCGCTCAGGAAATGAGAAAATAAACGTTTCGAGAAAATCGTCGCTATTTGTCTCGCGAAGGGTCGGAAAAGGGTCGGAAAAGAGCGAGGGTTTTTGAAATTGAAGAAAAAATAACAATCTCATCGCGATCCGATCCTGTGGAATTTCGAGACGCCGATTTCAGAAGTCAGGATGCGGCCAAAGGGAAGTAAAAAAAAAGGAAAGATGGAAAGAGAAGAGAGAGCGAGAACTATACCGATTTATCTGCGATGAAAAAAAAAGACAAAACGCGCCGAGAGACAAATCGACGCCAAAAAGTTTCGTGAATAAACGACGAACAAGATGAAGATATACTACAACGTAGAAAGATTCCACAGAAAGAAATAAGGAATAAAAAAAAAAGTGAAAAAGATGATGAGAGAGAAAGGAAGGTTGGTTTATTACAAAGGTACATGACGGGGGCGAGAGACGCCGGAATAAAGAGAGAGGAAATCGGTGAGAGAAAGAGAGAGAGAGGGAAACGAAGATCAAGAAGAGAATATCACGATCACGCGCTTATGTGGCTTGGCTTGTTTTGACAGACAACCTGTACCTCTCCCTTGATACAAAACACATCGAGCAGAGAGATTTTTCTTCTCTTCTCGATTCTCTCCCCCCCTGTGTTTCTTCACTCTAATCCCTTTCTGTTTGTTCGTCTTTTCTCCATCCATCTCTCCCTCCTTTCCCAACTTCCTTCGTTCATGATTCTCCTCTGTTGCTGAGTATTTCAACATCGGTATATTTTTTTCGTGATGATTCTCCTCCTCTTCCTCTTCTTCATCTTCTTCCTTTTCTCCTTGTTCTTCTCTTCTTCATTGTTTTCTTTACTCTTTTCCGCATCTCTGCATCATCTTTTTCTTCCTTTATTTCGTTTCCTTCTCTTCGTATTATTCCTCTTCCTCTTTTTCGTCTTCTCTATTTCCTGCCTCTTCTTTTCCTTCTTTTTCTTCTTCTTCTTCTTCTTCTTCTTCTTTTTCATCTTCGTCATCTCTGCTGTTTTCTCCATTCTCGCATCCCCTCTTCGTCTCCTTTTTTCCGTTCCACTTCTTTTCCTTCTTCCTTCTATTCTACTTTATCTCCTACTTTTTCCTCCTTTTCACATCCTTCTTCATCATCGTCTTTATCATCATCTTCATCATTTTCTGGGAAACTTTTCCGCGTCATTACATCCTCTTCTCGTCTTCTCCGGTCCTTCTTCATCCTTCATCTTCTGCCGTTCTTACTTGCCTTCTCCTTTGTCACGTTCCGCGTCTTCTCCTCCGCATCCTCTCCTTTATGTTCTTCTTTTTCCTCTTCTTCTTCTTCTTCTTCTTCTTCTTCTTCGCTTCTTCGTCGTTTTCTTTGCTCTTCCCCGCATTCTCGCACATTCTCTTCATCTCCCTCTTCTTCAGCTCCTTTTCCTTCTGTTCGTATTATTCTGCTTCCTCTTATCTCCCCTTCGTGTCTTCCTCTTCTTCGTCTTCTCCTGTCCTTATTCGTCCCCTATCTTCTGCTGTTCTTACTTGCCTTCTCCTTTATCACGTACCACGTCTTCTTACTCTCCTCCTCATCCTCTTCTTCATTTTCTTCCTTTTCCTCTTCTTCTTCCTCGGTTCTTCATCGTTTTCTTTGCTCTCTCTCGCATTCTCGCGCATTCTCTGCATCGCCTTCTTCTTCATCTCCTTTTCCTTCTGTTCGTATTATTCTGCTTCCTCTTATCTCCCCTTCGTGTCTTCCTCCTCTTCGTCTCCTCTATTTCCTGCCTCTTCTTTTCCTTCTCCCCTCTGTTCCACTTCTTATGCTCCTCTTTGCTCCATTTCGCATCCTTCTTCATCATCTTCTTCCAAAAAACTTTTCCACCTCATTACATTCTCCCTTCGTCCTCTCCGGACCTCTTTTATCCCTCATCTTCGTCAGTTCCTCTTCGCCTTCTCCTTCATCCTCCTCCGCATCCTCTTACTCTCCTCTTCACATTGCAATCTTCTTTCCACTCTCCCCCGTCTCGGTCCTCTATATCTGTATATAAACCCTCTCGTCCACCTTACAACGCTCCCGCTATTTCATTCACCTTGCCCTTTGTGGCCTTTCATCCCGCCATCCTCATCTCGCAGTTGAGATTCTCGCATGCATATCCCTCTTCCTCTCTTCCCCGTGCGCTATATAACGTCGACGCTCTCTCGCATCCTTGTATCGCGCCATGTTTTTTCAACCTGATCCCCTCAAGGTAGGGAAAGGAGGAGGGATCCCTCTGTTTTGCCCTCGCATACACGAGCCACACGATCTTCAAGATGAAGAATCGTGTATGTTGGCTCGCGTGAAATATGAAAATGCACGATAACCTCCAAGAATTTATCGTACCGAAACCGCGTGCCTTTCTTTTCTCACCCACGGCGAATTTTTGCTCTCTGTATCAACGAATTTGTCGGCCATATTGATTCTTGCGGATGTCAACAAAGGTCATTGAAGACTTGCTTAATTTTTTGAAACAAATTTAGGGAAGCATCAATTTTTGTCTCTTTGATTCCTGAGAATGTCGATAATTATCGTAAAACTGAATTCTTGGCACGGAGGTCATCTGTTCGGCGTCCATCTTGGAAATTGTGGTGCTGTTGGTTTTTTCGAAATATCTTCATAACCGTGAGTCTGATGAAAATTTTATAAGGAGCACTTTTGTAGATGACAATGCGTTCTACAACTTATATCGGTAACTTTTTGTCCTAAATCCAGTAATAAAAAAGTTATAAGCAAATTACGTACTTCAATCCATTTCATTCATTCAATTTCCCGCGTGGGCTCTTTTTTCGTACGGAAGAAAAAAGCAGTCTTTTTGCACGAAAAAAATTTAGCTCCAAAGTGGCTCGGGTATCAACTTTCACCAAACTCGGCGCGTGGTCATTGATCCGTGATCGGAAGTGTGTGTTTCCGTGTGGCGCACACTAATACACGCATATGCATATATCTATATATAACGAATATATATACGAAACGTATGTAGTCGATCGCGAATTTCAATTTCAGAGCGTTGGGATGACTCTCCCGGGTGGCCTGAGAAGGCGAGCTTGTGCGCCCGGTGCTCCTGGATACATAAAATTTGCGTAATGGTCGCTTGACCGATGAGGGAGAAAAAAAAATGGCAAAAAAAAGCAAGAAGAACGACAACGTCAAAGAGAGACCCCCCCGTGGTTCACGACGAGGCCGTTTGGCTTCTCTCGCTTTCTGTCCCGTTGTGAGCAACTTTTCGACCAAAAAAACGAGAATTTAAAAAAAAATGAAAAAATAGAACCAAAAAAATGTCACGTAAATCTCGTCAAATCCGCGCCATTTTCAGCAACTTTATATTCGACCACGTTGACGGATTTCAAGCGGAGAAAAAATAAATAAAATTCCCGGAAAATGGGAAAACAAATTCAATTTTATACACTGAGAGATAAAATTACTATAACCAATGAAATCAAGTTTTGAAGGCAAAAAATCATTTTTTTCATTATTTGCCAAAACTTTAATGCTTATATATTTACTTAGTTCATTTTTTTCAGTCAATTCCATAAATTTCTGTTTCAATAAACGAATTTACTTGAATCTAACAATATGTTATCAATTATATTGTAATATGTTGTTTCAATCAAGAACACATTTTATCATTCAAAACATGCACGTCTTTTAATATAGGATTCAATCAAATGCGTGTTTATTAATTGTTGCTAAACATTTTATAAAAAATATATAGCCCTTGCCAAATAATGGAATATGCATAGTTTAGTGGCCCCAAAAAGATAAATAAAAAAAAAGAAAAATCTGCGCCAATTCTCCGATCTAATTTCTCTGTTCAACCGAGATTCGAACCCTCGACCTTACCTACCATCATACCTATCCTACCTAACTACCTAACGCGATACCTATTACACTATCGACTCCTACTATGCACTTGAAAAAATGTAGGAGTTATGAAGATTCGAATGTAAGAAAACATTTAAAAAACCAGTTTTTCAATTTTTAACAACTTATGTATACTATTAAAGTATACTATAGAAATGATGGTTCTTTGCTTGAAGGAAATAAAAATTTCATTATTCCAAACAAATATTCTATTGGAATAAAATAATGTGTTATTTATTTTACTACAGCTTCTTTTCAAATGATCACAATCAATTTTTTATATGTAATAAATATTGAAAATACTACCGAAATATTTTTAGAAGTAAAATAATGATGAATTTACTGCAAAGAAATAATTTTGTTCGAAAAAAGTAATATCGTATTGAAGTCATTTTTTAGATCCAAATAATCTCATATTCATGATGCCATAAATAATTTTCTTTGAAAAAAATAATTTCGTATTGAAGTCGTTTTTTATATTTAAGTAATCTAATGTTTATGATGCGATAAATGTAATTAATCTAATGTATACAAATTCAATCAAACCTATTTGAATAAAAATATTTTTTGAAGTTAAATAATAATGACTTTATTGCAAGAAAATAATTTTTTCGAAAAAAATAATGTACTGAATTCATTTTTTAGATCCAAATAATCTCATGTTCATGATGCGATCAATTTAATTAATCCAATAAATACAAATTTAATCAAATCTATCATGCATTTAATTGTTACTATTAAATAAGAGTTCAATACAATGGAGTAATAGATTCGTAAAAATATTTTTTTAAATGAAGAGTGATTTTCTTGCTTCAACAAATAAATAATCGAATTAATACTTTCATTTAATAAATAAATTCATGTTCTCAAATTCAATAATTTTTTCTCTCAGTGTATTGGAAAAGCTCAACCATAAATTCTCGGCATAGAAATCGCGATTGATCCTGTGGTTTGGACGGTCATTATCGTGGAGAGGCAAAAAACGATTTCAACCTAGTGAATCTTCGACGAAGAGCTCGATTACGTGGGTTTGGGTTTGCACCCCCCCCCCCCCCCGCCAAATTAACCCTTCCAGGTCCAAAACCAATTCCATGACGCAGCGGAAACTCGAGGTCTGTGAAAAAAGGAAGCCAAAGGACGAAGTTGGCGGCAAAGACGAATGCCCAGAAAAAAATGGACGAACGGGTCAAGTGGCCGCTGGGTTGACCGCAGACTTGCGCCCAGTTAGGACTCTGCATTGTGTGCAGAAAGGCAACGGAAGAAAAAAAAAAGTAGAACACCGGCCTCGACTTTGTATTTTCTGCGCGGCAAAATGAGGGTATTTTGCACACTGAGGCGAAAAATGCATCCAGGGCATTTTTTGCTTCTCTTCTTTTGTTGGTTTTTGTTTTTGAAGTAAGAAAAAACGAGAACCCGGTAATATAAATGTTAATGTTTGCCAGTGCGGGATACCTTGTTTATCAAGGTGTATGTTTATGGTTGTGCAAGAAAAAAGATACAGTACATTCGAGCAAGAGGGATTAAACCGTAATACCGTGCAAATTTTCGCTGGATGAACGCCTCGGCTGTGTTTTTCGCACCGCAGTGAACCAGCGCGAGAGAAAAGAGGAAAACCACCGAGAGTCAAAAGCCCGAGAAGCCGTGAGACTGGCGAGTGAACCCAGAAAAAAAGCGCGAGAAAAGGTTGGATGAGACGCGGAGAATGGACCGGATGTGCGAAGAGGAAGGAAATGAAAAAATTGTATTCGCGAGCCATTTTTTTACTTCTCTCCTTCCTCGGTGATTCAGAATAAAGGGGCGAGTTTCCGTTTGCGCGGGGATTCGTAAATCGTAGCCAAAATGCCCGAGAATATTGCGGTCTAAGGGTCAAGTGTGGCAGGATTTTGAAGGAATTTTAATTCAATTTTTTGAACCGCTTTTATAGTGTGATTTATAATCAGGGGTTGTTAAGTCGTTTTGTTTTGTATCGAATGACCTAATTGAATTTTTTGAATAAAATAAATTGAATTGAAAATTTGAGGAGACGCTGAAATTGAATTTTTTGAATTGATTTTAGTGTGAATTACGTTGAGGGACTGCAGAATCATTTTGATTTATAATGAATAGTCTAATTGATTTTTTTTAATAAGGTAAAATGAATTTAAAATTTGCGGAGACGCTGGAATTGAATTTTTTGAATTGATTTTTGTATGAATTACATTGAGGGATTAGGGAATTATTCTGTTTTATATTTAGTTGTCAAATTGAATTTTTTGAACAAAATAAAATGAATCGCAAATTGAGAGGACACTGGAATTGAATTTTTCGAATTAATTCTAGAGTGAATCACATTGAAGGACTGCAGAATCATTCTCTTTTATATTTAATGATGTAATTGAATTATTCTGTTAGACGTCAAAGGGCTCAATTGAGCTTTTTGAATTAATTGAAATAATTGAAAACTTACATTTTTCGAATTAATTAGTTGAAAATTCAGCAGACGTCTATCGGATTACTAAAAATCAGAAAATTTAGAAAAAATAAAAAAGTTAGTTAACGTCCGAGCATCGTTGACAAACAAAAAAAAATGTAACGAAAAAAATTGCATCACAATTAAACAATAAAAATTACAAATCGTCGAAATCGACAATTTGTTGGAAAATAAATAGTACATTTTCACGGAAAAGATCTCCAATACAACTACAACAGAAGATAATGTTTTTCTAACCACGAACCTTGCAAATTTTGTAATCGCAATGAAATCGTTAGATTTTGTATTCCAAACATTTAAGAATAAGTCCCAGCGTGAGAGCAAACATCGAAGGAAGCTATTATTTCCTCGCGTTAATGCCTGCATTAATTATAATCATCGTATTTACGGGCTGAAGTAAAAAAAAAGGCAACGAGGAAAAACAGGGTTGCAAATTGCTCGTAACAGCCACGAGGCGAGAAAATGCGGTCCACACGCGGTCGAGCAAGTTTACAAGGAGGTTTCTCGTATGAGCGAGCAAGTGTAGCAAATATCGGCGAATGGGAGAGATCGAGGCTTTGAGCAATAAATTTTGGGGCCCATAGACAGATATCGTTTTCGCTCGAGCTGCGCGAGAGCTTCTCGAGTCAACAACAGCAGCTTCTATCAATCTTCTTGCCACGAATAAACAACGCACATTTTCATCGACGATATTCTCCGCGAGACGTTGGCGAATTATTGCGGCAACACCACTTTTCTGGCGCCTCTTCGCACGTTGTTTGTTCCTTCTTGCGGACATCAAACTGGTCCTGTTACGATTCCCAGGAGGAAAATTACATCATCGGGACTTGAGCTTTTGCCACATCGCTTCTGGTTTACGAAGCTCGCGTTAAAAGCTCGTAAAATCCGCGAATGAGCGCCAAATAACGACGACGACGGGAAGTGCCAAAACGACGAGATTAATTCTCGTCTCGAGCTTTTTCATTTGCATCGGACGAACGAGGGGAAGGTGGAAGATCGTAGGAGAGAGGAAAAGTTGTCCGAATTCGCGTTTCCAAAGTCCTGCCACGAGCTTCCTTGGTAAACAACGCCGAGAAGAACGCCAATTCCCCCAATTTTATAGAATATTCCCGTGTCTGCCTTAAGGGCAGGCTAAAGACCCTCTCTCTCGATCTCACACGACCCCTATCATCCTTTCTCTCTCGCACTCACACGAAAAATGTCGGTATTTAGCCTCCTCTTAAGAGTAGCCCACTGTGGCGCACCCAGAAAAAAGATCTAGTACATTTAACTAAATCCTAGTCAAGCCAAATAAATTTTTTTAGTTGTAGGCCGGCCTAATGTCATTCATGTCAACGAATTTTTTTTTTGAATGACCTACTAGGAAAATATATTGCGATCTAATAAATTTTTATTTAATATTAATAAATATTATTTCAAACTGAACAAATATGTATTTAAATGAAATAATTTTCATTTTTAATATTTGCACAATATATATTTCTAAACATTTCAATCTTTGAATGTATAGCTACACATATGAAGTCTACAATTTCGTAGAGCTTCGTCTTTTCTTTAACAGAAGGGAAAAAAGACCCTTTTTATGGGAATCCTTTTCGGGGATTCGACCATCTTGCGTTTTGCCGCAATGTTCAATGTATTAGATATAAATACTGAAAAACAAGGATATCAAACATAGACGAGCTTGGAAAGGATATAGGCGTCGAGAGGCAGGTTCGCTTGTGCGAGAGGTAGCCACCTGGCGGATTTGTGAGGTACTGGCAAATCTGCAGATATGATCGGATGAGAGTACGGGTGAATAGGTATTTAGTAACGACGAATAGAATTTTTCTTTAACGCCTGTTTCTCGATGACAGGGAATTCAAATAAACAAATAAATATAGTGGACATAAATATCGCCCAAAATTGGATGGAAAGAAAATTTTCTTTAAAGTAACTAAAAAATAATGAAATAAACGATTATAGTACCTACGACTAGATCTTTTTTCTAGGTGCGGGTTTAAAAAATCGATTTTTTTTTTTACATTTTTCGCAAGAAAAACATCTCAAGAACATACTGCAAAAGTTTGAGACCGAGATGTAAAATATTTTTTAAGTTATAGCCAAAAGAAGAGAGCAATTAACTATTAAGTTTTTGTTAAAAATGACTAATTACTACGGTTTGGCAATCTCCGGAAACTGTAAATCTCTCGAAGAAATGAAGAGAGCTTTGCGATAACTTTCAGGAAATAGAAGGACTTTTATAATACAAAATCTCTTGTCAAAAATTGAAACGCGTTTTTCTCGAAACCAAGTTTTCGAAATTTCGGCGAAGCACTGACTAAAAACTATTCAACCGATTTGGCTAAAAATTTTACCCGATATTTTAGACACACATAGCTAAAAACATGACCTCAAAAACAATCGATTTTTTAATAATAAATGATTTTTTTTTAACAATTTATCAACGCTTTCGAAGACCTTTTTGTTCACAAGTCCGCGATTTCGTTTTTTTTTTAATATGCATATTATAGGTTCAAGACCTAGAATTAAGCCTACAAAACAATAATCTCTTTGGATTTTTTATTTCAGATTACTATACGAACTGTGTGCTTCCCCGAAACGAGTCACTTTTTTTTCGAGGACTCCACTTTGATGTACAAAATCATAAACAAATTCATGTAAAATTGAGTAAAGAAAACTTTTTTGTACTCTTCCAGATACAAATATCACATTTTATTTTGTTATTTAAAAAAATTAAGGAAAAAACGTCGAAATTTCGGTCGTCACAGTGGACTACTTAAATACATACGAGAGCGAATGACTCTGTTTTTTCTCTCCATTGTTCCTGCTGCAGAGAAGTTCCTCGCGGGTTTGAACTCCCGTGGCGCGACGACGATCGCGCACACGCACATGAAGAACAAAGGGACTCAAAAAGGGCGATGGAAGAAACGGGAGAAGAGGGAAGAAAAAAAATCTACGCGACTCTGAGAGAGGACAAAGGTCCGCGAAGAAATGTTCCAAGGGAGAGTACCTGCTCGGTTCTGTTGCACAAAACAAGCGATATCGGGGAATGAAAATTCAGGAACTTTCGACGCTCGATACGGAATGCGAGAAGTTGGTTCGTCGTGCTTGGAATGAAATCGCGTGCTAATGCCTGCAAAGTGCGATTGCCATGCGCATAATACAGTGACAATCGTGTTCATCCACGCTGAGACTGGAGAGTAACTTTAAATTTGTAAGTTAAGAAATTTGTAGGACTTTGATGCAGAGGTGAGAAAATTCGAGGATACAGAAAAACGTGTTTTTGATGACAATTCATGAAATTTTTTTCAATTTTTAGGGTAATTGTTGGTGGATTCGTGTTCAGGTGAAAAAAATACACCGATATGAGGTTTCAAAAAAAATCAAATTTTTTTTTTGCATTTTGGCCAAAATTGAACTTGTTCACTAAAATGACTGCATTTTTTTTTCAAGACGAGATTTTGATTTTCCGAAGAGCTTATTCTTTTCGGGATCGTTGAAGCTTTAAAATTACGTTTTGTTCATCCGATTCTGATGATTTTTCGATTTTTGGCAGATTTTTAAAGTTCAACCATTGAATTTGTAAATTTTTGAAGATACTTTTTGTTTTTCGATGAAAATTCATAAAATTTTTTATTTTTCGAGAAAACTACTGGTAGATTCGTGTTCAGGGGGACAAAATACATCGTTATAGGACTTGAAAAAAATGAATTAAAAAATTTAATTTGCTTTTTGCCCAAAATTTAGTTTGTTTACTGAAATGACTGTAACTTTTTTTTTAGATAAGATTTCGACTTTCGTTTGGGCTCATTCTCTTCATTATCGTTAAAGCTTTAAAACCCCGCTTGGCTCATTCGATTCCGATCATTTTTCAATTTTTGGCAGATTTTTAAAGTTCGACCATCGATTTTGCAAATTTTTTAAGGCCTTTCCATTTTTTTCGGCGATTTTCAAACTGCTCTCATTTCTACAAAAATTAAGTTATCGGAATGAACCAAACGCCATTCTCTAAGTTTGGTGACAGCCTTTAAGTACGGAAAAGAAATTTTGAAATCGATCGAACCAAACTTAAGTTATGAGCGCTTTAAATTTCGCTATTTTGAGGTTTCTGAAAAATCGCCGAAAAATGAGGGAATTTTTTTTTTTCTTTTATCGTTATCAAACCATATTTTAATGAGAAATTTACGAATCACGCAGAATTTTGTTTGAAAAAAAATTAATTCATGGGAAAAATTAAGGAAAATCTTTAAAAAATGTTTTTTTTAATGAAAATTCATAAAAACGTTAAGTTTTTGGAAAAATCTTTGGTAGATTCGTGTTCAAAATACTCATAATTTTTCTATGTGAATTCTTCACGCGGATTGTCGTGAACTTTCGTCACCCGATGATGTTCTAAGTAATTGGGTTATTGGATCTTTTGTACTCGGTTCCATTTGATACACCCACGTTTCTCGATCCCGTGCTAAATTGAAAATCAAGAGGGTCAATTCGTGGAAAACTCGGAACATTGAACGAAATCTCTTACAATCGCGTTATCCCGCAGATCAAAATTGTAGCCGGAGGTTAGAATCGTGTCGTCGCATAAACAATCTTCCGCCTCTAAATGCCTCTCGATTGTCCGTTTCACGGTTTTCCGTTGATTTTCATCAACGCATCCAATGCGCGATCACGTAACTCGACGGGGGTTGATTTTCAGTCGGCTTTTTCGACCAGTCCGGAAAACTCCTACCTGCTGCAATCCCGTTTTGTCGGGGTGAAATTCTCCATAATTTCAAAATGTCTCTACGCTCGAGTTATGCGACTCCAATGGGTGTCTCTGAACAAACCCCGAGAGCATCTCGTTTCTCGGGATTTCGGGGATGGATGGCTAATAGTTTGTCGGCGACAGAATGGGTGGGCCACGCCTAGGTTACCCAAATTCAGCGTTAACCCCGACAAACCACCGGAATCTCGCGCCTAACCATGCTAAACTAACTTAACCCCCCTCAAAGTGGCTTAAACGATTGACTGATTCGAAAATATGGATTATCAGGTGGCTTTGAGAAGGAAGACACCCCCCAAAACATTATCCCACTGCCACGAAGACCCGTGAAACTTTTTTTTGACGCCCAAAGTCGAACTTAAATGATTAGGTAAGGAAAATCCAAAGACCAAAGGGATTGGCTTAAACGGAGGAAAATTAATGAATTGATGAAATGATGAAATGAAAACTTAAAAACGTCAGACTCCCCTTCGTTGCTTTGACAAGAGGATCAAGAGGACGAGATAAGGACAACTCCAAAAAAAAACAGGCGATACAGAAAGTGGTTCAAGGCAAGACGAACGTCGATTAAGATCAAAACGACGATTTGTCGACGAGATTTTTCTCTCGTCATCTGGAAAACCAAGAACACGGAAACAATCATGTAGACAGGGTTAACCTCGCACCGTTGAGATTCGAAGCAGCAGAAGTTTCATCGAATGGAATTCGAACGAGGCGGAACGGAAGATCGAAAAGAGGGGATTTCCCCTCTGATCCCGGGGATACTATCTATTCTCGGGAATATATAAAAAATGCTGCGATCCTGCAGAGACCTCGGGGGCGAAAAAGAACGAGCTGCAGGGTCCGGGAATGGTCGTGAACCGGGAGAAGACCCTCGGCGCTCGGAACTCACGAGTCAAGAGAGGAAGAGGCCTTATACCTCATATAAGGAGGGCTAAAGGGCGCGAGGCCCTTCGCCATCGAGGCAGGTACCTCGCGGTTCTCTTCTGTATCGTTATAGCCAACGAAGGGACATTAATATTTAATGCGATTCAACGCGGTTTTACCCTTGGGACGACGTAACTTTTGGAACCGGCCAGTGGACACGCTATCCCGTCGCCCTTTTCGAAACATCCTTGTTTCGTCCTCGTGCTATTCTCAGTGACACCCCGGTCAGTGGCAATGCCATGTTTATTTGATAAATATACGGAGCATCGTCCCGTAACAAATTTGTAACTCCGAGACTTTACATTTTCCCGTGAAAATGTATTTGAACGTTTAATTCTTCAATTCGTGATATTTCTCCAAACTTCTTTCTCCAAAAAGATCATTGTATACATTAGGGCGATTTTTTTTCGACTCTTTTTATTTCTTTCACTCCCCACCCGAAATTTTGTTGCATATGTCTGAAAGAAAATTCCATGAAAGTTACAGCCCTTGATATTAATATTAATTGTACTTTCCCTTCGCGTGATAAGTTTTTCCATCTAAAATACACGTAAATCAAAAACTTTTCGTCAAAATTTTACCACTCTGCCGTTTTTTATGCTATCGCATTGATTTTAGTCGCAATTTACGCAGAATTGAACGATCTTTGAAAGTGTCCTCAACAGCGTAAGTGTGAGTTACACTGGTGAGATGGTAAGAGGTCACTAAACTTGATTTTTACCCAGAATTCTCGTTTTTTCGCTGTTATATCCGAAATGATTAACTTTACCGAAAAAATGTAAAGGAAAATTTTTCTGGAAATTTAATTTCTTACAAAAAAGGTCCTCTAGACCTAATTGCTAAAATTAATATTTCATGAGATATTGAACTTTTACTGTGATTTGAAATTTTTTATGGTTCATCGAACCAAAAGTTTCAAATCGTTGATATTCCATATCATATTACCACTGTTGACATAATATATGGTGATATGATATCATTTCGGAGATAACAGCAAAAAATCGAAAATTTTGGGTAAACATCAATTTTAGGGACCCGTATCATCTCCCCAGTGTAAGTTACACTTACGCTGTTTAAGACACTTTTAAAGATCGTTCAATTGCACGTAAATTGCGACCAAAATCAATGCAATAGCATAAAAAACCGCGGAATGGTAAAATTTTGACGAAAAAAGTTTTTCATTTACGTGTATTTTAGATGGGAAATCTTATCACGCGAAGGAAAAGTACTTAAGCATTGAGGGCTGTAACTTTCAGGGAATTTTCTTTCAGACATATACAACAAAATTTCGGGTGGGGAGTGGAAGAAAAAAAAAGTAAAAAAAAAATCGCCCTAGTATACATACTTGCGAATAAAACGATTCCCCATCCGAGGTAAAATGATCCCCCTATGGGGTAAAACGATCCCCGAATACCAAACCCTGCTCAATTGAAATGATTTGGCATATTTTTATTCTATTTTAAAATAAATAAAAATACGAAAAATCGAGCCATTTCAATGTTCCAAGTTTAATGGGACACCCTTTACTGTCCCTGACCCAATAATTGGAGAAATTAGCCGGGCCAATTTGATTGACCATTAACAAAATGTGTGACTCAGGAAACATGAAAGAGGGTTCAAAATCACCAAGAGAAAATTCAACCCAAAATACATAGATTCAGTAGCGCAAGAGTGTCTTTTGTGTCAAAACCCACTCAAAGGTCATCAGCGTCGTAATGCGTCGTTGTAGCACAAAAATTATGACCATTCTCCGTGCGTCCCTAAATGTGAAGGCAGAGATCATCGGTTCTCAAACGAAGGGAGACCACAGCTGGTCACTGGGCCATCCCGAAGCGCAGGCTCGAAAAACTCGTGGCACACTCACTCGTGTTCACGCTTTTCGAGGGTGTCGTTTTACAACCCGTGGAATGTTACTTGGGAAAACATTGGAGGGCTTCTTCTATCCCATGGATTCGTTGGACCGAAGTTTGAGAGAAGGAAAAAGGTTCACAGTGGGCTTGTCTCAAACATTAAGGCGGTATTCTGGTTCAGAGCCACACATTTTGAACATTTTGTCAAGCTTGATAAAAAAAAACAAAAAAAAATTTTACCTCTCACTTTTCTACAACATATTTATCAATATTTTGACAATTAAAAACAATTAAAATTGAATAAGTTATAATTGCAGTTGAGAAAAGTAGTCTTGAGAAAAACAGGCGTCACTAAAATAGCTACAAGTCCGTAAATTATTGGAATTAAAAAATTTCCTTTCGAGAATATATTCTCAAAGAACTAAACTTTAGGAATATGCACCGAAAGAAATGATTTTTTCAAAATTTCAGACCAGAATACTCCCTTGAACGCTTTTGCAGCGCTGCAGCATATCCAACGATGAGCCCGAAGTTGAAACTGTTTAGTTTTCCAACGACATGAACAATGTTTGCTCGGTTTAATAGAAAAATAAAAGAGTATAAAATTTGTGGGTAGCCCTACGGAGGACGATGTGCGATTTAAATATTAACCATGCAGGCGCATTGCATGAATACGTTTTAACCAAGTTTGCAGTTGGTTTACAACCAAACTCGACGTAAATTGGAGCACGCCCTTTCCCGAAGGATTTTCCTCTCGTGTAATCTCTATTCCTCTCTATATCGCTCTCTCGGTCACGTGGCAAAGAGTGCACTCAATCTCGGAACTTTTTACAGTCGACGAGAGTCCGCCGGAGCGATGCAGCAGCAACAGCGAGAATCTAAATTAGAAAGTGGCGATTTCTTCATTCGGCACGTTCGAATTATGGAAATTGCAGCGTTCACGTTTTTATTTCTTTCTCGTTTCTTTTCCTTCGCTTTTCTTCATTTTTATTATTTTCGTCGGTGGATTTATGTTCGCGCAGTCGCCAACTTTCATGGCAATATCGCGGGATTTGCGGGTTTCCAGAGTGAATGGCGAACGAAATAAAGAGCCGCGGAACCAAGTGATACGATAAATACAGGGCAGCGCGCGCTAGTCAACGAGTTATCAACGCGGTTCTCTCGCGTGTAAACAAACCCGCCACGGGGTATTGCATATGGTATAAATATACATGTATATGGGGCGTCCCACGTCAAATCACGCGGTCATCGGCCTAACCCCCTCGGATTTTGATGTCCAATGAATTGTGGATTTCGTTTGGTCAAAAATATGACTTTGAATTTTTAGAAATTTTTATTTTATTTTTTAGGGGTTACCCGAGCTAAAAAACCATTAAATTGAGGGAAAACATAAAGAAGGCCCTTTTTCAAATTAAGGATGTTGAGTCCCAAATCGCAAATGACGAGAAAATTCTGAAAATTTAGTATGTTTTTGGATGAATTAATTAAGAGGTCGTGCAAAAATTTCACGACGATTAGGAAGCTCGTTATTGAACAATTAACATTAACAAATTAAATTAAATGTAGTCTTATGGAAACTGATATAACTTTGAGATAAGTTTTTTTCTTGACCTCTTAATTTCTTAATATCTACACTATATTGAAAGCAACGGAAACAAAACGAAGTTTATTGATAAATATATTTTGTATTTGTTTAAAAAATTGTTCTTGACAAAATGTTAATATTTTAATAATGAGCTTCCTAATCGTCGTGAAATTTTACAACGACCTCTTAAATACTTCATACAAAAACATACCAAATTTTCAGAATTTTCTCATCATTTTTTATTTTAACCATTAAGGAGGTTGAAGTAATGATGACAGAATTCTGAAAATTTAATATGTTTCTACATGAAGTATTCAGGAGGTCGTGTAAAAATTTCACGACGATTAAGAAGCTGTTTATTGAATAATTAACATTAAAACATTTCATAGCGACTCAACATCCTTAATGAAATTTTTGCACAGAAACTAGGGCCCAAAATAGATATTTTCGTCATTAAAACATTTCATAGCGACTCAACATCCTTAATGAAATTTTTGCACAGAAACTAGGGCCCAAAATAGATATTTTCGTCATAGTTCGATAATGCGCCAGAACTAATTACTATTTTTTTTTTCAAATTATAATTACTATATTTTTTGTTTTTAAATTATCCTTTTTATTTCAAGTCGTCGAGGTTAATAAATTTTCGAAAAATGTAGTCCTTTCACTCTTAAGACGAGAAAGAAAAATCAAGTTTCAGTAGAAAAATATTTTTATTGTTATTATTCTTACTACGAGAAACAATCGAAATAAGAAATGATTAATAAAAATAAATTAAAATACAAAAAAAAAATAGTAATTATTTTTGGCCCATGATCGAACTATATGTCGAAAATATCTGTTTTGAGCCCTAGTTTCGGTGTGAAAAATTTCATTAACTTAAAAAGGGCCCCTCTTTACGTTTCCCTTAATTTCGCGATTTGTTAGCTCGGGCAACCCCTAAAAAATGAAATAAAAATTTCTAAAAATATGTGGTCATATTTTCGGCGAAAAGAAACCCACAATTCATTGGACATCAAAATCCGAGGACGTCCGGGCGATGACCGCGTGATTTGACTCGGAATGCCCCATATATATCGAATAAATCCAATGTTTCATCAAGACCACTGACTATTTACTGGAACCGCGAATACGCGCAAAATAAACAACGCGAAAAAGATGCTCTCATCGGCGCCGATCCAGAAAACTCGGTTATCCCGTTTATGACGATCATTATCCGCATCCAACGAGATTACAGACCACCTCATTCCGATGGTCTCGAGTTCTCTCACAACTATTTGATTATCATTTATCGACAACTATGTTGCCGATAGATAGCGTTGTAAAGATGACAGATTTTATTTTGCCAAAGCGGGACGGAGAAAGCCGGAAAATTGTGGCTTTGAAAACGACGCGGTCGACAGTAAAATATGGTAAAAAAGAAATGATCAAGAGCAGATCGAGTTAACAAAATTAAGCTTTTGTAGGATTAATATTAAAAAACACTTATTTTTGTTCAGAATATTTTTAGAATCCTTGAGGATGTTGAGTCCCTATGAAATCTTTTAATGTTAATTGTCCAATAAATAGCTTCTTAATCGTCGTGCAATTTTTACACGATCTCCTGAATACTTCATGTAAAAACATATTAAATTTTCAGAATCCTATCATCATTACTTCAACCTCCTTGAGGGTTAAAATGAAAAATGATGAGAAAATTCTGAAAATTTGGTATGTTTTTGTATAAAGTATTTAAGAGGTCGTGTAAAAATTTCACGACCATTAGGAACCTCGTTATTAAGATATTAACATTTTGTTAAGAACAATTTTTTAAACAAATAAAAAAAATATTTATCAATAAACTTCGTTTTTTTCCGTTGCTTTTAATATAGTGTAGATATTAAAAAATTGAGACGTCAACAAAAAAAACTTATCGCAAAGTTATATCAGTTTCCATAAGACTATATTTAATTCAACTTAATTTGTTAATGTTAATTGTTCGATAACGAGCTTCCTAATCGTCGTAAAATTTTTACACGACCTCTTAAATAATTCATCCAAAAACATACCAAATTTTTAGAATTTCCTCGTCATTTGCGATTTGGGACTCAACATCCTTAAAGGTAACTCTTTTAAATGATACGATATAATAATTGAAAGAATCTTTTTTGTATTTGAAATACTTTTTTCAGCAATTATAAATATGGAAAATCCGGCGGTTTTCCGATAATCTGTGATTCAATATTTACTAACACTATTAAAGATGAAATAGTAGCTTTGGAAATCCAGGATCAAAAGGAAATGGCCATGGCAAATTTTGAACTTTATTACTAAGACTCCATCAAAAATGATTTTAAAAAATATTTTCAGAGTCCTTAGAGGTAACCCTTTCAAATGATACCTCACACGATTCATTAATTTATTGTGTTTTATTTAAAATATTCTTGTGTCCTTAACTATTACTCTGTCAAAAAAACCAATAGTTTTCCGGTCATCAATGACTCAATATATACTAACTCTATGAAAATTAAAATTTCAGAAACGTAACATCAAGGGGGAAAGGTCATCTCTATCAAATTTCGAGCTATTAAACTGGACCAAAAATTATTTTAAAAAATATTTTTACGTCCTCGTGATGTAATGTACTATTAGAATCCTTACAGGTAGCTCTTTCAAATGATACTTCATACGATATAATAAAACAAAAATTTTACCCGACTGATCCCCTATTTTGAACTAAAATAATTTTTCTTTCAATAATCACGGACAATAATTACGGACAATAATCACGGACAATAATCACGTACAATAATTACGTACAATAATTACGGACAATAATTACGGACAATAATCACGGACAATAATTACGCACAATAATCACGGACAATAATTACGGACAATAATTACGGACAATAATTACGGACAATAGTTATGGACATTAATTATGGACAATAATCACGGACAATAATCACAAAACCCTAAAAACAAAATTTCCCATTTTTTTATCAGTTTATTAGTATCGTCACTATTTTCTCCACTCTAAAAGGATGAATGGACTCGCGTATCACCGAGATCAGAATGACAAATAAAGGGCATAAAGTGCCCCACGCGGTTCACCGGATTCGACGCTAAAAGTTCCGAAATAAAAGTTTTTTTTCCTCGTCTTATTTTTTTTACGACTCTGACGATGTTCCTCACTCCAATCGGGAAAGTCAATCTTCGGCGGCGCGTCAATTAGCATTTTTCGTGCTCATTCATAAAACGGCAAGGATCAAAGAAACTACAATATTGTGTATAAAAATAAAACACGGAGTGTAATATATTTATGTGTAGCGAAATCGGTACGAGCGTGGGACCCCGTTGGGCCCGATCGTATTTCATTCCCGGGACTCAACTAAACGCGCGTGCGATGCGCAATAATAATAACAATGATAATTAAGCGATCGTTAAGGAAATAAAAAAGGGAACAAAGTAGAAGAGGGACAAGCATTGAATTATTTGGTCCAAGCCGAGGGTTAGAAACGCCCCCGAGAAATAGCCGGCATTTTTAATCGTTTTTTTTTGTCGATAATCTACATGTATAATATAAATATAAAAACGATAAGGAAGCGACCGCAGCGGTGATCAGGATAATGAAGATGCAGAAACTCTTGTCGTTATACTTCGAGAGCTTTTAATTAATTTTTTCCATGATAGCGCGAGGGGCGAATGGCTCCGGGCGACTGGAAATGGCCAATTAAGGGGAGAGAGAAATTGCCGCTGAGGGAGGAAAAAAAAGAAAATTCGAGAATCGACACTTTTTTGAACAGCCCAGTGATTTAAATTTTAAGGGGTGTACTAAGAAAATCAGGATCTGTTAACTGTTAACAAATGTTAAGTTGAATATGGAGAAATCAATTATTTTTTAATAGTTAATTGATAATTAATGATTAACAATTAATAACTGATAACTAATTCATAAGTAATCAAACTTTGAGACATTTAATTAATTAAACTTTGAAATATTTCTCGCCTGACTTTGAAAAAAGGAGTCCAATGAGGTGATTTTTGGTGAAATCTGAATATTCATAATCCATTGGTTTAATTAGGAAGCATTAATGGGGAAACGCTCTCGCTGCGGTAGAAAAAGGGTGGACCGGATTTTTCTCTTTTCATTTCTTTTTTATGGATATTCAACAGAGCAGAAGACAGGGGATTCCGGTGTATTAAGGTCAGAAAATGTATATACTTAATTTATATGTACCGGTATTTATGTAAGGGGAGGTTTCGAGCGCGTTAATGCATTTCGACGATTTAATTATTCCTTCCTTTCCGCGCTCGAGGAACGAGAGAGCAAGAGAGACAGAGAGAGAGAGAGAGAGAGAGAGAGAGAGAGAGAGAGAGAGAGAGAGAGAGAGAGAGAGAGAGAGAGAGAGAGAGAGAGAGAGGCACGAGCGGCGTCCCTCGCGCATATTAATCGTATGCTAATCAAATGACCCACGTTTAATGACCGTGTGGGTAAGTTGGCGCCAATTTATTATAGACGCAGATATCTTCTCTCCCTCTTTCTCTCTACTCCCTCAATTCCTGTCTCTGAGAACTCAGTGAGCCCGTCAATGATTATTTACCGCAACACTCTCTTAAAAGTTCTCCCGAAATTTCCGTACAGAAATGTCCCGAGAGATTGCACGACGCGAGAGTCGAATGAGGAGAAGACGACTCTCGACAAATTTGAGCCCTTTTCGTCGGCCAGGGCCTCAAGAAAAGAGATATATTAAAAATATTGGATTTTTAATAAATTTTAATATAGATATTTTGGAAATAAACTATGGGATAAACGGAAATTACCTCCATTTAATCGATCAAAATTTTGTGTCAAAATACTTAGAACGAATTTCAGGTTATAATGCTAAAATTTCCATCGTTAATTTGAAAACAATCTCAAGGGAAATTAAAAGAAAAATAACCCATTTTTGTTGCATTCGATCTATGCAAATTTTAACATAATTATTGAGATACTGGGACTCTAGATGCCTAAAAGAAACGAGGGCAATTTTCAAAATAAGGAAATCGAAATATTAAATAAAAATAAAGAAAGGAAGAAAAAAATAAGACAAAAATTTTAAAAATCAAGAAACAAGAATTCATACCCCTTGAAGAATTATTTTTAAAGGTCAAAAATGGCTGAAACCTTTTTTCAGCGCCTCCATTTGGGACTTTTAGCGTTGCTAAATGCACTAGAAAAAAGCGTTACCAATGCTCAAAATAGAAAAAATAAATTTTGTTGCATCCAAAAGATGCAAACTTCAACGTCGTACATTCATGATCAAAAATCCTTTTGGATGACAATAAAGTTGAATCAAGTGACCATCACAAAATTAGCGCTATACTGAAGTGCATCGTTAAAGTGCAATTAAAATAGGGTTTTCAAAAATAAAATTCATCCCCCAAGAACGAATTTTGCGTGGAAAATGGTTAAAAAAAATTTTTGGGGTGTCTTTCGAGTCTCTCGGGACCTGAATGCCCTACAAATGACCCTGAACGAGACTGGAAATAAAAAGTGTATCAAATCTTGAAGTCGAGAAATGTATTCATTTTCTCGTTCCACTTCAACGATGGAATCTTCAACTTCATAAATTTAAGGCCCTGAATATTCTAAATAATGCTAAATGAGCCTCGAAATTAAAAAGTGTATCAAATCCTGGAGTCGAAAAATATCATTCATGTATTCCACTTCAACGATAGAAACCTCAACTTTATAAATTTAAGGCCTCAAATACTCTACATGACCCTAAATTAGCATGGAAATAAAAAGTGTATAAAATCGTAAAGTTGGGAAATATCATTATTTTTCTCATTCCACTTCAACGATGGAATCTTCAACTTCATAAATTTAAAGCCCTAAATACTCAAAATGACCCTAAATTGGCATGGAAATAAAAAAAAGTCTATCAAATCGTGAAGTTGGGAAATATCATTAATTTTCTCATTCCACTTCAACGATGGAATCTTCAACTTCATAAATGTACGGCCCTAAATACCATAAATGAGTCTGGAAATAAGTGCATCAAATCCAGAAGTTGAGAAATACTCTAAATGACTCTAAATTAGTATGGAAATAAAAAGTGTATCAAATCCCGGAGTTGAGAAATATCAATCATTTTGTCATTCCACTTCAACGATAAATCCTTAACTTGATAAATGGAGGGCTTTAAATACTCTAAATTATCCTAAATTAGCATGGAAATAAAGTGTATCAAATCGTGAAGTTGGGAATTATCATTCGTTATCTCGTTCCACTTCAACGATGGAATCTTCAACTTCATAAATTTAGGACCCTAAATACTCTAAATGGCCCTAAATTAGTATGAAAATAAAAAGTGTATCGTATCGTGAAGTTGAGAAACATCGTTCATTTTGTCATTCCACTTCAACGATTAAATCCTCAACTTTATAAATTTAAGGCCCTAAATACTTTAAATGACCGTAAATGAGTCTGGAACTAAAAAGTGTATCAAATCGTGAAGTTGAGATACATCATTCATTTTCTCGTTCCAATTCAACGATGGAATCTTCAACTTGATAAATTTAGGACTCTAAATACTCTCAATGACGCTAAATTAGCACGGAAATAAAAAAGTGTATCACATCCTGAAGTTGAGATATATGTACATCATTTTCTTGTTCCACTTTAACGATGGAATCTTCAACTTCATAAATTTAAGGTCCTAAATACTCTAAATGACTTTAAATGAGTCTGGAAATAAAAAGTGTATCAAATCGTGAAGTTGAGACATATCATTCATTTTCTCGTTCCACTTCAACGACGGAATCTTCAACTTCATAAATTTAAGGTCCGAAATACTCTGAATGGCCCTAAATTACTATGGGAATAAAAAGTGTATCAAATCGTGAAGTTGAGACATATAGTTCATTTTCTCATTCCACTTCAACGATGGAATCTTCAGCTTCATAAAAATAGGGCCCTAAATACCACAAATGAGTCCGGAAATAAGTGCATCAAATCCGGAAGTTGAGAAATATCATGAAAACTTCAAATTCACAAATAATCTGAAAATATAAAAATAATAAATTTGGACTCACAGTTTTTCGGCGAGAACGGGCAAGTCTCCCGGCACCTGGGTGAGTCCCCGATGAGCGCACTCGAGTTCCTGTCCGCCGCATTCGCAGGCCCACGGGCATCGACTCGAGCCCTCGACGTCGTCCATCGTTCCGGAACTGTCGAAACCATAACTACCGATTCCGGTACTGTGCGAAGCACCACCGAGAACACTGAGTACGAGCAATAATCCCCACGCGCAGACTACCGAACCGCAACTGACGCCCAACAATCGCAATGACCAAGTCGGCGTCATCGCGCGCGCCATACCGATCACTTTATCGTTTATACCGCGAACCCGATCGTTCGAATTTTTAAGAAATTTGAGAAATTTACCGCGCGATTTTTCACGATCCGTGACGTGACGTCGCGTGACGCTCGGATTTGCAGCAATCACGCGTATCAACTCGCCCCGATCGAGAACGATCCTCGTGCCGATCGCCCTTTCCGGTGACACGATTGTCCCCAAGGTCGTTCGTTCATCGACGGCACTCAAGTGCCTTCGATCAGTGTCCGTGGAAGCGGAAATTTCCGTACTATCATCGACGCTATTCACGGAATTAGCGCCGTTCGTCGAGCGAGAATCTACCGATAAGTCCCATTCGTGACTCTGATGGGTCCTTCCGGACAATGAAGGGCAGGGAACAGTCGTCAAGGGCACGACTATGGATTCGCGAAAATTTGGTAAAGGACAAACTGAATCGAGTGATGACGATGAATCTGGTGATTCACGAATCGAACACTTTTCGGCCGAACGATCGAGGGTCAAGGATCGATCCTTACGACCTTCAATCGACCTGAATTCGGACGCGGGAAGCCCCAGTGACGATGCTCTTGATCGCGACTCTACGGCATCTGCCAGAATTCCTGGGGGGCCTTTTTCGGGGCCCCCTTGCGGCCCGTTGGGCCCTTTTGCGCCGCGAGCGGTGTCCACCACTAACGGCGAGACACGTTCCTCCTCATCCTGCAACTCAGACCCCAGTTCCTTTATCTTGATGCTGACGATCTTGTCACGTTTGTTAAAACGCACCCACGACGATATTATCCCGCTCGTGTACCCCTTAAGGTGGGTACCCGCCCCGTTTTTTCCGATAAACAATATTTTTCCGCGATATTCGTTTGTCTCCGAGCGACGATTTACAAAAGAGATTTAATGTCGATGATATTCATCAGTTTTACTTGGGGGGTTTCTTTTTTGGTTGGTTCAAAACATTTTATGCGATTTATCGACTCTACCGGCGAGGAAATTTATGAGACTCACTTATTCACGGCCTAGTCCAGTTTTGAGAAAGTCCTGTCGTTGAGGGCATCACCTGAAAAGAAAAAAAAGAAATTTGTTAGTCACTTATGATTTGGGTTTATTGATAAGGCCACAAATTTTTTCGAGTATTTTTATTTAAAAAATTATTGATTGGATTTTGGTCAGGATCCCATATTTGCACTTCAATGAGTCATTGTAAAAATTAGAACATTTTTTTTTGCATTTTTTCAAAGTGTAAATTTTCGAAAATGTGTAGATTAAATTTTGAGTTAAAGTTCTGAAGAGTGACTGAATTACAGTCATTCCAGTGTGAGCAGGTAGAACTTTGAAAGCAATTTTTTGAAAATGTTTGACCTGGTCCCAGCAAATACTCGCAAACTCATGAGCCGATTTTTAATTTTTTAATAATATTTTTAATTGCAGTAGCTAAGTCTGTGCTTAACGGATTTCAAAAAATTTCCTAATTACTATTTTTAAAACCTGCTTGAGAGAATAAAGGGGGTCTTAAAATTGAAAAAAAAATCAAATCGCCGCCATTTTGTAAATAAAAAAAAAAAGACGACTACACGTAACGATCGCTACATTTATGCAGATATAATTTTTTTTTTATTTGCAGATTATATCTTTTTTAATTTTTCATTTTTCAATAAAAATTGTTATTAAGTAAGTCGTATACTTGATAAAATAACAAAAACCCAATTCTTTAATAATATATAATTTAATAATTAATCAGTCTGTGAGAAAAAAACTCTCAAACATTGACAATCTTTTCATTCCTTACGGTAACTTCCTCCCTTAAGGATTTTTAAAACTTTGAGCTCAGTTTCCTTTAAATATTTGTCAAAACTAAGTCTTCCTTACTGTTACTGAAGCTTTTTTTTTTTTACTTTTTTCTTCTCAGCCCCCAAAATTTCAAGAAATTATCTACAACTTTGCCTAACACAGCGCTGTATATCATTGATCAAAGATTATTCAAAAAAATGTTATCCGTCATCCAACTCAATTTCGAAAATTGAATTTCAGATCCGTTATCCGACTGAATTTTGAAAATTGAATTTCAGGTCCCTTATTCGACTGAATTTTGAAAATTGAATTTCAAGTCCATTATCCAACTGAATTTTGAAAATTGAATTTCAGGTCCGTTATGCGACTGAATTTTGAAAATCGAATTTCAGGTCCGTTATCCGACTGAATTTTGAATTTCAGGTCCATTATCCGACTGAATTTTGAAAATTGAATTTCAGGCCCGTTAGCCGACTGAATTTTGAAAAATGCGCATCGCAAATTAATTACTTCCGTCATCTCGATATTACTCGGCAAAGGAAATCGTTCAAAGTGCATATCTGCAGCGCGAATTTGAGTCACGGAAAGTTGGAGTCACGAATTTCCGTAAAATCGAGCGTCTTTCTTCTGGATTCTTTTCTTTTGCCGGGGAAGCTTTTGACGAGGAGAAAAATTTGCAGAAACTGCGACAGCGTCAGTCGTCATGATAAAACATTCGTGTACATGTGGCAGAATAGAGAGAAATATTTGCTTCAGATGCACAATCAAAGCCTCGAATGCATTCCGCGCACGAGCGACGAGACTTTCGAAGAATATTGGAATTTTTGTCCTCGATATAAACGCGCTCGCGGCGAACACACTTTCCTACGACTTTATAACGTCCGGGAAGCCGTCCCGGACGGAATTTTCCACATTGCAGCGAGAGCTTTGGAAACGCGATCGTGAACAAACGCCCGACTGTGTGTATTTCCCGAGAGCTTAGGCAAACACAATATACACGGGCAGGGAGGGAAACCATGTATATGGGGAGGGAAAAAAGCTCTTCGCTCTTTTCGTACAAAGAGGACACCAAGGTTTTCTTCCTTGCGAAATGGCGGAAGAAACGCCTGTATCATTTTCCAACGGCATAAATGTTTCCGGGAATTCAAGGAAACGCAATTTTTCCTCCCCCTCTCGAGAATAAAGAACGATGAAAATCGCTGTTACTACACAAAACTTCTTCTTCTTCCCTTTCTTCTTCTCGAGGTTGCGCCGGAAGCGGGATTTAAAGTACATTCATTTTCCATGAAAAGACGGGAAAGAAAATTGCCGAGTAAATTGAACAGTGACGTCCGATAAAGCGTTTTGCTTCGGTTTTAATCACTCAAATATATAGCTCAGTTGTAATTTTCGTTTTTATGGAGATTTGAGGGTTTTTTTCTAGTGATTATTATGCTACGAGAATTTTGTTGGTACTGAATTTTTAAAGTGGAAAATTATATTTCAAGAAATTTTCATTTTAAAAAAAACATTATTTTTAGATTTTCCTTGATTTTTCCCATGAATTAATTTTTTTTCAACCAAAATTCCGCACGATTCGCAATCAGCAGTAAATTTCCCATTGAATTATGGTTTGGCAACGATAAAAATAAAAAATTTTTTTGCTCATTCTTGGGCGACTTTTCAGGAACCTCAAAATTGCGAAATTTCAAGCGCTCATAACTCAAGTTTGGTTCGATCGATTTCAAAATTTCTTTTCCGTACTTAAAGGCTGTCGCTAAACTTAGAGAATGGCGTTTGGTTCATTCCGATAACTTTATTTTTGTAGAAATGAGAGCACTTTGAAAATCGTCGAAAAAAATAGAAAGGGGTATGCATGCAAAAATTTGCAAAAATCGATGATCCAACTTTAAAAATCTGCCAAAAATTGAAAAATGGTCCAAATCGGATGAACCAAACGGGGGTTTGAAGCTCTAACGATTACAAAAAGAATAAGCTCAAAACAAAGTCAAAATCTTATCTAGAAAATAAATGACAGTCATTTTAGTGAACAGACTCAATATTGGCCAAAATGCAAAAAAAAAAAAATTTTTTTTTCAAACCCTATATCGATGTTGCCCCCCTTTCAATAGTTTTCTTTTTATGAATTTTCATTAAAAAAAACATTTTTTTGGATTTTCCTTGATTTTTCGCGTGAATAAATTTTTTTTCGACAAAAACTCTGCGTGATTCGCGATCAGCGATCAATTTCCCATTGAAATATGGTTTGAAAACGATAAAAATTAATAAAAAAATGTTTGCTTATTTTTTCGGGACTTTCCAGAAACCTCAAAATAGTGAAATTTCAAGTGCTCATAAATTCAATCTCGTCTGAACGAATCAAAAATTTCTTTTTCGTACTTAATGGTTTTTACTAAACTTAGAGAATGGCGTTTGGTTCATTCCGATAACTTAATTTTTGTAGAAATGAGAGCCGTTTGAAAATCGCCGAAAAAAATGGAAAGGGGTATGTATGCAGAAATTTGCAAAAATAAATGGTCCAACTTCAAAAATCTGCCAAAAATTGAAAAATTATCGGAATCGGATCAAAAAAGCGGCATTTTAAAGCTCCAACGATTACGAAAAGAATGAGCTCAGGATCAATTAAAAATCTAATCTAGAAAATAAATTACAATTATTTCAGTGAACAGACTCAAATTTGGCCAAAATGCAGAAAGCAAAAAATTTTAATTTTTTTTTTCTAAGACCTTATTTCGATGTATTTTGTCCAGCTAAACACAAATCTACCAACGATTTTTCCAAAAATCGAATATTTTGCTGAATTTTAATGAAAAACCATTTCTATTGGTTGTAAAAACGATTTTTCCCATTGCATCAACGTCCACCAAATGTCTATTTTTGTGTCAGCTATGCATTCCCAAAAAGTAACACGTGAAAAAAAATACACATCAATATTTTCCACATATTTCACCCATAAAAATTTCCATGGGCACCATCATCAACTTAAGTACCGGAGCCCCAACGAAAGCGAGGAATCGTGAAAGACATTCAAGACGGTGGAAACATTCATCCCTGAATCGTCCGGATCAGAACAAATGCAAACAGACATAGAACCAAAAAAAAAACCACCACAAGCATCAAGCAGGAAGATTCATGTAACACAGCAGAATCGAGAGAGAGGGAGAGCGAGTGAGTGAGAGAGAGCAGCATGTACGCAATATTCCAGAGCACTCTCGAACAGATATAATATCGGTTCTGCGACGACAAAGGGAGGAAGGGCTCCGTTATACGACAACCTTGAAGTTAAGGGTGGCTTTCGGGGGTTTTGCCGACGACACATCGCGTGTCGTTTGTACGAGGCTTCCCGTGCACTTGGTTTCTCCGCAATCACTCGGTACGAAGCACTATAATATCCCAACGTCTATGGCAGGCATCCTCTTCATTCCTTCAATTCATCGTATACGCCACCCCCAACCAACCTCCCCCCCCCCCCAGAATACAACACGCCGCGTAATGAGCGAGGCACCCATATCTGTATCTCGCTGTTCGCGCTGCGTAGAGCGTGTCTGGGCTCGTTCATACACTCTAGTTCGCACGATAGCTCACCATTAATTAAACTATACTTTGGAGCGCGTACTAATTGAGGTAGAGTGTACGGATGAGGTTCACCGATCCCTTTACAGAGCCCCCGGAGTACGAAATAGCCACTATCGCAGCGAGGGAACTCACTTTTTTGTTCACTCGGTCCGCAATTGCAAGTAGCTACACGGAGGGAAAAATCTGGTTAAAATTACCGCTATAATCGTAATGTAAAAGACACGTAATGCAGTATTTGTAGATGAATAGTACAAAAATTATGGGTTTTTATGAAAAAAAATTGAAATAAGGACGACGAATTTTTCTGATGCAGCACACTGAGAAAAAAAAATGTTGGAATCAAGTAAATATTCGTTTGGACGTATTGAATGACAGATTTAGTTGATTCCAACATTTTTTTTCTCAGTGCACCGTAAAAATTACGCGTCGGGTCTTTTACATCACGATTATAGAACAGCACGGTAATTTTTAACAGATTTTTCTCTTCGTGTACCAATGGATCCACTTATGGGACATTCTTGTACATATTCCCGTAAACATTGGCCTATTATCATATATATACTAATTCTTGCTTTTCAAGATAATATTCATTCATATATATAGGAATATTTTCGATTGTACGTCGATTGTCCTTAAATTGCTATATTGCAATAACATTTCTTCTAGTGTAACCAGTGATCGGCAAAAAAAAAATCTATCCATTTTTATTATCCAATTTTTTCGAAAAATTAATAATTGGCAAAAAAAATATTGCTAATTTTTCTAAAAAATTAGTAATTAGTGACAAAATATTACATAATTTTACTAATAAATCAGTAATCAGTGACAAAATATTTCTAATTTTTCCAAAAAAATGAGTAATTAACGATAAAATATTACTAATTTTTTCTAAGAATTGGTAATTAGCGAGAAAGCTGAATAACCAAACAAATTAATAATTTGTGGAGAAAGGTTGTATTAATTTTGGAAATTTTTTTTAATAGGTACTGATTAAATATTCGTATTAATAATAACTTATGTGATATCGTATGACATTCGATACAATAAATACTAATGTGTGAAATAATCAAAAGATCTGGTTATTATAAAAAATAAAACAATTTCTTTTTTAATAGAATTGTTTGAGCTTATAACCACCACTTAATGCTTACACACAAGTACGTAAATATACACAATACTTTTCTACAAATTACTGTTTTTTTTTTAATTCATCAGTAATATCTTCCTTATCAATTACTATATCTAGAAAAAAACTTGGTAATATTTTTTTGCTAATTACAAATTTGTTTGGAAAAATAAGAAATATTTTGTCGCTAATTACTAAGTATTTAGTAAAATTACGAATATTTTTCCACCAATTCCGAATTTTTATAACAAATTAGTAATATTTTTTGACTAATTATTAATTTTTCGAAAAAATGATTAATAAAATCAATATCGTTAACATAAAAATCGATACCGCCGATCACTGAGACTAACTTTTTAACCGAAGTCTCAGTCAACTCAAAGTCCATTTGATAGAGAATAGTCAACCTGCTTAAATTACTCTCTACCAAATGATGAAGAGTATCAAAAACTACATCTCTACCGCATAAAAGTCTACGAAAAGTCGACTGTCAGTAACAATAACCTTGAGAAAGCTCTTTGAGAGCTTCTCCATTTAATAAGCCACATGGGTTTCGAGTTTCCGGCTCTTTTACTAGTGTTAACCAACTTGGTAACTCCGATGAAGCTTAGTTGTTGTTTTATTAGAACTCACTTTAATTTAAAAAAAAATTAAATGTACCGGGAAAGAAATGGTTTAATTGATTTATAGTAGTTTAATGTTAACTATAATTCACAGGTATCAAATCCATAGAGCTTTAACCAAGAGATTATCCGATAATCACTTTTTTGGTTAGAGTCATAGTTATATAAATGTGATTAATATACTTAATAGTTTGGGTTAATATAAGATTTTGGGGTTCCACGGTACTATAATTTAGTAGAAATAAATGTGCACAATTATTGTATGGTTAACCATAATTTTATTCCTCAAGTCCCAACTAAAACACTGCGCTGAAATGAATTATAGCTAGCCACGTCACTTCAACTTGACTACAAAAATGACTGGACATTTATTTAGATAGAGTCATAATTTTATAGTTGTAGCTCCGGTTCTTTTAGTTAGAGTTACAACATTTTATAGTAACCAGAACTAACAAATATCGTAACCACAGCTACAAAAGTGATAATTTTAACTAAAGTTATAACTATTTTATTAATTATAATTTTATAGTTGTGGTTACGATCTCTTTGGTTGGAGTTACGACGTTTTATAGTAACCAGAACTAAAAAATGTCGTAACCACAACTACAAAAGTGATAACTTTAACTAAAAAAAGGGACTAGATATTTATTTTAGTAGAGTTATAATTTTATAGTTTTCGTAGAACTTTTATTTAGAATCCCAAACGTAGAGCTTGAACTGTTCATTTCAGCGTGACATTCCGAAGAATAATTCATACATAAATAAACCTTTGTGTGCAAAGTACATAAAGTACAGCAGACTGATAGATATATGACACGAAAAGGCGTTTCTGTCCACATTTGAGAGGTTAGTTAGTTCCGGTAGGACGGGGCAAAGGGCTTTCGAGTGAAAAGGGACAAGAACACGGGATCCGCGTGTGTGGCTGCATCAAGATTCCACTTAATAAGAGGAAAAAAACGACTCCACCGTCGAGAAAAATAACAAACAAAAAAACAACCCTGATGACTGCCGTACGGAAATCAAATTTATCTGGTCTCTTCCGTGATGAAAGCTGCGCCGGTGGTCTTGCAGAGGGTCCTGAAGGAAAGGTCGAAAAAAAAGCGGGAACGAAAGAGGGGCGGCGCAGAATGAGGGTTGCGAGGGGATGGAAAGGGGGGAATGTGGAAAACTTCAAAGCGTATTTCTTCAGTACGTATCCTGCAACGAGTTTACCGTGGATGAACCTAATTTGTCGAAAAGTCGAGAGAAATAGAAACGGACACGACGCATGGACGTTGAAAAAAAGAAGGGCGCGAGGGCACCGACGGAGGGGACGAAGAGGAACAGTCGAAAGAGACCTGTGGGAAATTTTTATCTCAAAGTTTTTCCACACAGGCGAGGAAAGACTGAAAACCGATCGAATTTCTCTCGCGCGTGAAAGTAGGACGAAAGTTTCTTTTTTCCATCCTGTTCTTTTTTCTTCATCCCCTTCTTCCTTCATTTCGTCGACCGTGGAAAAACTTTGCTCAAAGTTGGAAATCCTTTGACACCCTCCGCTTTTTCTTCGATTCTGTCCCATCGCGTTTCTCGTGAAACGCGTTCTTTCGATCACGATCAAACTGAAATGCTGTAAAGAACGCGTTTTCAGACTAGAGATTAGCGCGTCTCGAGGCCCTTTAGCCCAATATCAATTGACGTTTTAGGTATGAAAGATGGTTGAAAAGGGATAGTTTTGTGGATTATAACAATTTGAGGCATTTTTTGGACGATATTTAGGTATTAAATTGCGCGCACCCCTAAATACAATGAAATTTGTAAATGGCCGAGAAATCGAAATTTCCAGATTGCCACTTGAAGGAGGAAGACGTGTCCTCCGTACACAGATATATATATGGGGCATTCCACGTCGAATCACGCGGTCATCGGCCTGACCCCCTCGGATTTTGATGTCCAATGAATTGTGGGTTTCGTTCGGCCCTAAACATGACCTCAAATTTTTAGACATTTATATTTCATTTTTTAGGGGTTGCCCGAGCTAAGCAATCATTAAATTGAGGGAAAACATAAAGAGGGGCCTTTTTTAAATTAATTAAATGTTTTCACAGAAACTAAGGCCCAAAATTGATATTTTCGTGATGGTTCGATAATGGGCCAAAAATAATTACTAGTTTTTTTTTGTATTTTAATTTTTTTTAATAGTTTCTTTGTAGTGAGAATAACAACGACAAAAATATTTCTCTAGTGAAACTTGATTTTTTTTTCTTGTTTTAAGAGCACTGAGAAAAAAGTTCAGTTAAAACAACTAAATCCATTTGGTTGAAAAAAATTTAGTTGATTCAATATTAATTTGTTTAAAATAACGAAACTATAATCAATTCAACAAATGGATTTGGTTAACTTAAAGATATGAGGTGAACGAAATTATTTGGTCAATTTCCAGATACAGTTTAGTCCAATTTTCACGTTACTTAGTTGCTGTACAAAAATATTTCGATGATTTCTACAGTATATTTCAACTAAATAAATTTAGCTGTAACAAAAAAACAATTTGTATTTTCAATCTCACCATTTATTTGGTACAAAGATATTTATTTGATCGAACTGAAACTTTGCTCATTCAAGCAACGGTTTCACCGATTTAACTAAAACTTCCGCTGTATCTTTGTTGAATTACCAAAATGATCTCGTTGAACGTCCGGAAACAAATATTTGGTTGAGTCAAACAAATTTTTGCATTTTCAATTTAATTATTTTTTAGCTCGGACCACCCCTAAAAAATGAAATAAAAATTTCTAAAAATTTGAGGTCATACTTAGGACCGAACGAAACCCACAATTCATTGGACATCAAAATCCGAGGGGGTCAGGCCGATGACCGCGTGATTTGACGCGGGATGCCCCATATACAAATAGTGACTCGAGTTAATGGGAAAGTTTTATTACGTGCTGAGGATCGTCCATAAAACACACGCCAGTTGTTTTTCATCCCTCTTCCTGCCGCCCTCTCTATGTTCCCGGCTAATTGACGTTATTTCAATTACCTTATTAGATCCTTTTGCTCGGGTCGTAACGAATATAAGGATTTTATGGCCGTTTGAGGAAGGACGATGGAAAATCATCCGGGAATAGTTGAAGAGAAGGGCTCAAGTTGCACCGATTTCTCTTGCGAAATGATGCTGCTCGCGCCATTTTGTTTTGCAAGTAGTTGCAGAAAGAGAACAGGAGATGGAGGATAGACAAGATGGTTTCCTGGGCGTCACGAATCCTCATTCACAGTTCAAACGAGGCCCCGAGATGTTTCCTGCGTTTCCGCCGTAAGAACGTAATTGAACGCGCATCAGAGGACAATTTAACGCGAATTCACGTGTGCGCCATTGCGCTTCCCCTCACAGCAAGACAAAGAACACGGGGGAATCCTTCTGGATATCGCGTGAGAGGCGTTTGTGCTCTTCGAGCGAGTTCAGGGCTGAGGAGAGAGGCTTCTTCTCGACTCCACGCTCAATATTTCGCTTTTCCGAGAGACGGAAGAAACGCAAAGAGGAAGACAGCGAGGGAGTGACACAGTGCCTGAGGCCACAGGAGCAAAGCACATCCATCGCAAGGGCAATAAAATGAGATGGCAGAACCCCAAAACCCGTCAACGCTTGGGGCAAAGAGCAACGCCGCGCACTTCCGGTTGCGTCGATCTTCGCAAAGACCCAACAATACCCGACGAAAAAGCTCATTGGCTCCTCTTTCGGTTTCTTCGATGCGTACGAGAGAGCATACATTGATCGAGGGGAGCAAAATGATCAAATAGAACGGCATTGGCATTCGGAATAGGCATACCTGGGGTCAAATGAAGCAGGGACCTTTTTTTGGCCATTTTTCTTTGGTCTTCCTCATTTCGTTACTCCGGGGACCAGAAATTTTGTCTTTGGAAAATTGTGAGAGAATTTTTTGTTGATAATCATTGAAAATTATTGAAATGATTGGACGCCATCTTGGGAAATTGTTTTTTCTAGATATCTCGTAAAGGATTCTTCCCAGGAGAAAAATAGTTGGGATCATTTTTCACAGGCATTAAGTTTCTTACGACTGTCTTTAAAACTCTTCAGACTTTTTTCAGAATCAATTTTCGGAGCTGCAAAAGCCAAAAATAAGCCTCTCTCGCCACACCAATTTACTTTGGACTCTTGGATTAAAGCTTGAAGCTCTGAATTTACGTCTCTAATTTTTATTGGAGCAAGGATGTGTTTCCTTTTCGCCCCGGTCTCGGCTTTTTTTTTTATCCCCATCCCATTTTACGATCGTAAAAAGGTGCTTCATTCGAGTATACGCTATAAAAATTGTTCTTGGTGAATTTTTCCCCGCAGCTAATCGATGCTTGACCGGGAAAAATATAGGCGAAGACTTCTCGAACATATTTTCAACGGAATCTCGTCGATGGAGCTTTTATGCCGAATTTATATACATGGTACAGACTTTGATACATCGTCTGTGTGTGTGTGTGTGTTTATGAAAAAGTTCAGTCTTTGATCTCGGCACTCCTATTTTCTCCGACGTTTCTTCGATGGTGGGAAATCTCCGATTTTACGTACTTGCAGAATTGCATATTTGAACATCACTCGAAATACGCCAATATATTATGTTGAATGTATGATAAAAGTACAAGAGCAAAGCTTTCGAATATTCGTTCACATTCGTGATGCATATAAAGCATGATAAATAAGGCTGAATGTGGAGCAATTTCAACCGAAAGTAATATGACTTTCAGCATCACGATTCTCTTTTTACTTTTTGCGTTTCTTTCATCAGCGGAAAATTCTCCATTATAAACTGAGACTAAAAAATAAAATTAAAAATCTAATGTCAACATTTTCCTTCGAATAAAAAATTCGAAATTCTCCAATTTGGGAAATTTTGATCTATAATTAAAATTTTTCAATAATTAACTGAATTATCAATTTTTACCGACGTAAAATCAGAGAACCTAAAAATTGCAAAACCCTTCATTTAAAAAAAAGGAATAAAAAAATAAAAAACAGTTAATGAGATGATAATATCATTTGTTGAAAAAAAAAATTATGATAAAGGATCGCACGAGAGTTCCAACCGGTTTCTCGATTATGTGTCGAAATTCCTATATTTATATCCCATCGATCAACTCCAAAATGGCGCCAATTATCCACTTTTAAATTCGAGTTGCGCCCTTCTGTCACCGAGCACATTGACTCGCTCGCAATCTCTTCTTTTTCTACATTTTCTTGAAGATGCAAATTTTTGCGATAAATTATAAAATACAAGTGTGAATGTATACACTATATTTGTATAGATATGGATATGGGGCATTTCATACCAATTCGACCTGGTCTGACCCTCGACCCCTTAAATCTGGTTCCAGATTTTTCCTATCATTACTCTCACTCTATCAAGCAATTAAAATTTGTTTCAGATTTCTCGAAATAAATTTGAGCGCGTCATGAATTTTTGAATTTCTTTTTTTTTTTTTGAACACCTCGATGGCCATAATCGAAAAATCTGAGAAAATTACCAAAAATACAGTGTCAGATATAAAAAATGTTGGTGTAAAATTCATGATGTCTGGCTTTTGCTTCAACCCGATTTTAGCTTTTTGAGCAAAAAAAAATGATAAAAAGTAAGTGTGCATAATACGTATGCATACTTATTTTTCATAGGCATAATACGTATTATGCATACAAAATTTCGAGCAACAGTCTACAGTAAATTGACCTCTGCTTCTTATTTTATTCATTTTTTTTTTTGCTCAAAAAGCTAAAAAAACGGGTCGAAGCAAAAGCCCAGACATTATGAATATTACACGAGGTGTTCAAAAAAAAAATCGAAAATTCATGATGCGCTCAAATTTATTTTGAAAAATCTGAAAAAAAATATTTAATTGCTTGATAGAGTGAGAGTAATGATAGGAAAAATCGGGAACCAGATTTGAGGGGTCGAGGGTCTCAGACCCAGGTCGAATTGGTATGGAATGCCCCATATACGCGTGTTGGCGGATCTATCGGTGCCGGTGAGATTTATAAATCCCGATAAAGAAATTTCTTCTCTCTTGCGTGCCGGCAATTAAGCGCATAAACGCTTCTGTGCGCGATCTCAGCCACGCACACTCGCAAAATAAAAAATCCCGCTCCGTGAATCGGTCTCCGGTGCATATTAACAAGTTGTTATGCGAGATCGCAACTTGTTTTGTTTCAAAAAATCGTTTTATTTTACGAAATATAAGGGGAAAAAAGGCGACCGTTCCGACAAAACAACTTCGTGGACAACTGTACCGAAAAAAAGTGTCACTTATTTTCGGGAATGGCTTATTTTTTCATATTTTGCCAGACTTGTCAACGATAGAATTGGTAGAGCAGAAAATGTGCTTTTTTAGTTCTTTTAATTCGTTAGCATACTCGAAAGGAGCAACTATTTTTATATTTTTATTGATAATTTATTTTCAAGTACTTATTTATTTATTATTTATTTATTAGAAATATTTCAAGGGCAACATTTTTCCTCGCGCAATTTCATCTCAATTCAAAATTTCCCAAGAAATAAATCTATCGAAGTTATCGAATCATTGAGACATTTTTTTGAATTATAAAATAATGTGTGAACTTTAAGTTTTTTAATTTTGGAAGGAAAATTAACGAAGCTGCTTTTGCGGAAATATTTTGTACGGAAGAGTTGTAATTTGCTGGAAATTTCGTGATACAATTTAGTGGCAGTAAAAATGGTTTGAGGTAGAGTAATATTCGGTAGAGTTGTACATAATCCAGTAGAGATTGGAAGCACGAATCGACGGAGAAAGAGAGAGGGAGAGAAATGATTAATTATTAGTCGGTGGTGAAACACGATCCATTTTTTGCGTCACATTACCAATAATTTCGTTATTACTCAAAGACATGTCTGGAATTTATGGAATTCTGGATATTTCTGCGTGCGTGCGAAAACAAAAGGAAAAAAAGGATTTGACACGAACGATGGGAGCGTGACCCTTGAAAATCGTGAGAAATTTTCAAAGCAGAGTCAAGAGAGTCGAAAAAAGAGGTATTTGAAATTCTTGCATCTACGAATGATCGACGCAAAAGTGGAGAAACGAGTTCAGAATTGAAAAATAAATTGAAAAAAAAATACAAGGATTGAGAAGGCATGTTTGAGGCGGATCGTTCAAGTAATTGGCGTGGATCTCGCACGCACGTATAAATAATGATGATACACGATTCTGCACGAAAATTCGTGTACAAAGATTTTTCGTTTTTTCCCTCCTTTCTTCGAAATTCCAAAAATCTCGGCATCTCGATCCAAAGAGAAATTTCAGTCTTAGTTGGTCGGACAATTACCGGAGAAAAAAAAGAAGGGTGAGACACGTCGATGAATAACGCTTTTGGATCCTAAGATTCGTTCGTCCGAGTGAGGAAAAAATCTCTCGGCCCAGAGAAAAATCCGTTCGACTTGACGCGAAACGAAACGAGACATTAATAAGGATGTTGAGTCCCAAATCGCAAATGATGAGAAAATTCCGAAAATTTGGTATGTTTTTGCATGAATTATTTAAGAGTTCGTGTAAAAATTTCACGACGATTAGGAAGCTCGTTATCGAACAATTGACATTAACAAATTAAATTAAATTAGATGTAGTCTTATGGAAACTGATATAACTTTGTGATAAGTTTTTTTTGACCTCTCAATTTTTTAATATTTACACTATATTGAAAGCAACGAAAATAAAACGAAGTTTATTGATAAATATTTTTTTTATTTGTTTAAAAAATTGTTCTCAACAAAATGTTAATATTTTAGTCACGAGGTTCCTAATCGTCGTGAAATTTTTACACGATCTCGTAAATACTTCATACAAAAACATACCAAATTTTCAGAATTTTCTCGTCATCTTTCATTTTAACCCTTAAGGAGGTTGAAGTAATGATGAAGTAATGATGATGATGAAAATTTAATATGTTTTTACATGAAGTCTTCAGGAGGTCGTGTAAAAATTTCACGACGATTAAGAAGTTGTTTATTGAACAATTAACATTAAAAGATTTCATAGGGACTCAACATCCTTAAAAAGAAAAAAGAAACGAGAGTGCTCCCTTGATTGTTTGTTTAAGTAGCGAAGAAGGGCGGGAGTTGAAATAAGGGAGATGAAGTGAGGGGGAGGAAAAAATAGGAATTCGATGTTTGGCCAAGGGGATGAAAAAAAGCAAAAGCAAAAGCACACGCGGGGTGAAACGAGCTTAATGGCCCGTGCAGAATGGATTTTTAAGGTTTTCTTTGGCTCCTCTGTCCTCTCTCTCTCTCTCTCTCTCTCTCTCTCTCTCTTTCCCTTTGCGCTGTTTCTTGGCTTCGGCTTTTCCAATGGAAGCCAACGAGTGAATAAGGGCGATGGGAAGGGGACCAAAAATCCCGAAACGACAAACTGCGTTTTATAACTTAATGTGAATTCAAAAATCGCCGGAAAATAAAATTAAACGAGCGCTCACCGAGAATGCCACATAAAAAGAAAATGCTTTCCCGAAAAACAAATTTTCGCGAAAAATAATTATTTTTCTCGCTATTCTGAATTAATTTGTCAATTGGGCGGATCTAAAAAAATGGATCAGCTGGAAAGAGAATGTAAAAAAAAAATTATTTTGGGTTTTTTCAAGTTTTCCGATTCGTTTCCTGCAATTTTGGAGCGTCGGATTCTTGAGAGGATTTGGAAGGGAAAAATTTAAAATTTTTTCGTTTTTTCTCGTATTCTGTTAGTATAATCTTTTTCGAATATTTTGGCACCAAGAAAACCGAGAAATTCGAAAAATTTAGCTCAGGAGAGCAAACACAGCCGACAAGGAACTTTAAACGCATTTTTCTCGAAACGCCATTTTGTACGAGTTTTGACGATAACTTAAGAACGATTGAAGATATCGCCTTGATTTTTTTTCTCAATGAAGTCATCAACATCGTTTGTGGAATGAATCATCGTCTGTATTGAAAAAACAATTTATTATTATTGTTATTGCAACAAGTATCGCAGTTTTTCAATGCTTTTCGAATTTTCGACGCTGCTTTTTCATTTCTTACTTTTTTTTTTCAAATTTTTGTTTCATTCTGTAAAGAAATATCCCCTGAGGAGAATGGAAAATAGAAATTGCAAAAAATTCGAACCAGCCAATCAGAATCGCGGAAATGAGAAAGCGACGCGCGGGACGCGTTTGTCTTCTTTGTCTCTTTTCCACCTTAAATTTTTTTTATTTTTGGAACATCAATCCCGCAATTTTATAACCAAAACTCGCAAATGCCTTTTCAATTTCATCCCACGTCCCTCATTATTCAAAAGTGCTTCAAAGAATCTCGAGACTCTGAGAACTCATTTTTAGAGAGGATTAGTCAGATTGTGAAACGATTTTTCGTTTAATTCCAACATCGCAACGCTTCAACGTGACATCGAGTGTCTCTGGAAGCCGGAAATTGCGGATATTAAAATTTTTCATTTTTATTTCAAGCGCCCGTGAGGTGACAAAAGTGGCTAAAAAGAGGCCTCTCTATTCTCGGTGTCATGGCGTTTCCGATCGATTCACGATGGAAAGTAGATACTGCCGATTAAGCGGGAAACGCTCGAGGCCATGTTGAGAACAAGATGATTGAGGATCACACGAGGGAAAAAACGAAGGGGATGTGGAAGAGGGCAAAACGGATGGTATATGTGACGTTTGAATGCGAAACGAGCGCAAAAAGGAGAGAGTTCTTCATATATATGGGGCATTCCACGTCAAATCACGCGGTCATCGGCCTGACCCCCTCGGATTTTGATGTCCAATGGAATCGTGGGTTTCGTTTGGCCCAAAATATGACCTCAAATTTTTAGAAATTTTCATTTCATTTTTAGGGGTTGCCCGAGCTAAAAAATCATTAAACTGAGGCAAAACATAAAGCGGGCCCTTTTTCAAATTGATGAAATTTCTTCACTGAAACTAGCCCTTCAATCGCCCTTTTAAAATGAAAACAAATATAGAGGGTAGGTCGATTCAAGTAACTTCCTTCTATTCCAAAAATGTCCAATCAACCCTTATTATTTATTAATTTAAATATTAATATTAAATATTAATTTATTAAAACTCAAACAACCGAAACCAACCAATGAATTGGAAGGAATGAGAAGGGCGATGTCCGTTCTCATTTCCTTCAAAGCAAAAATTCAAGGTCTCACAAGCCTTACAAAAAAAAAATTGTTTAGCCATAAATGATGATAAAAAAAAATAGTGAAAAAATTTCCGGTGCCCACAAGCCTCGGAATGAACGTGGAAAAAATCAAGAATCGAAACTGAGAGGGATTTGGTTAATTATACTCGACTGAGTTTATGAAGGGTTGAATTTACACGGATTGGCCCATACATATTTATTCCGCATATATATGCTTGTACCAGAAAGCAGTCGATAGTGCACGAAGGGTGTGGAAGAGGGCGCAATGAGAAGAGAGGATGCTCGAGTTACTCGCCGCCATCGGGAAGGGTGGCGCCCTCATCGAGGCTTCCCTCTCTACAGCAGCGCCATCAGGGTGGCGCGTCTTTGAACGCGATGCGTGTGCGATGCGACGCTTCGAAGAGAAGGATATGACGGCATTAAGGGTGAGATGTGAAGGAGATATATATATATGTATATAAACCGGAATATTAGGTTTCCCAATGCGGTTTTCAACCACCCACTCGATCGTCTGATCGTCCGACCTCACCCCTGGGAAATCACACTAGATACGTGAGTCTCTTCCTCATCCCTTCCCATATCAATACTTACCCTCTAACCACCCCTTCTTCCCCTTATTTTCATCAATTTTTTTTTTTGCTCCCTTCCTCTTCTTTTTCCCCCACCCTTCCTCAAGGTCATTGCGCCCAACTTTTCAGTCTGAAATTTTGTCCCAAGGTCAAACTTCCACATTCAAGTTGCAACTTAAAATTCACTTGACATTCAAGAAGCTACGATTGCTCAAGGGGTTATACCTTACTTTTATGGGTTCTAAGGGTTATACATTATTTTTGAAAAAGAACAAATTTAAAAATAACGTTGAAAGTTACAAAAATATGAATATAAATTTACTTTAATAAATTAAAATATCTTTCCCGAAGAAATTCTTGAAAAATCGTTTTTTTCGACCTCCTGCGCACAACCCCTTAAATCCTTAAAGTCTCTCACGTCCTCGCTCTTCTTTCACTTATTTCGTCCTTCGCTTCTCCTTATATCTACTCTATCTTTCAACCCACTTTTTGTTCCTTGCTCTTTCTTTCTATCTTCTCCTCTCGTTTTTTTTTGCCTCCTCTCTGCCTCTTTTTTGCGTCTCACATTTTCGCGACACGTTTTTCCTCTCTCCATTTTCATCCATCCCAAAGTTTCTCTTCTTTTCCACGGAGCCCTTTTTTCTCTCCGACAGTCTCATCGACTCGAGGCTCCTCTTTCCTCACCTTGGATTCCTCGCATGAGTATAGACGTTCCGCCGAAGGTTTTTATGCTCTTTTCTTTCACTCGCCGCGCTCTCATCATCTCGGTTTCCCACCAAATCACCGGCGAAATACGTGTCCCGGCAAACGCACGATATAGAACAACGGGACATTGCGCGGCACTCGAGACCGATTGAGTGCGAGAAAAAGGGCAGAAGAGAGAAAGAGAGAGATTGGAATCGACCTCGTGGGGATTCTGCTCGCGAATTCGAGGGCGTTGGAGATGATGATGAGAAAATCGGCGGGCAAAGGGGAAACACATGCGTGCGTATAATCATGAGAAACCGATCGAATAAAATGGAAAAACGCTTTGGGATTAAATAGACACTGTTGGCAAGTGTCGGGGGAGAAAGTTAAGCGAGCGAGACGATCGGGTAGTAATTTTTATTTAAAAAAGCTTTTATTTAGTTTCACCTGTCCCGGTGTCTTATCACAAAAAATTTGCAAATTTTTTGCAAAAAAATTGTTTCGCAAAATTTTTATTACAAATTTGCTTGAAAATTGTCTTGCGACAAAAAATGTTTCTCATAATTTTTTGCAAAAAAAATGTCTCGTAAAGTTGTTTGCAAAAAAATTGTTTTACTAAATTTTGTTTACAAAATTGTTTTTAGCAATTGATTTACAACATTTCTCTACGAAAATTTTGCGCAACAGTCTTTTTCCACAAGAATTTCTGAAAACATTTTTTTTTGCAAAAAATTATGCTAAACTAGATATACATTACTAAACTAGTTATTCAACATCATAAATACTAAAAAGTGAAAAATAAACAAACGAAAAAAAAAATGTTTTTAAACAAGCTTTTATTAGTTATTTTTTATTAACAACCAATAAAAGCTTGTTTAAATTTTTTTTTTTCGTTTGTTTTTATTAATTATTTATTGATAATATTTTAAGAGCAACATTTTTCCTTGTGCATTTCAATCTTGATACAAACTTTTCCATGTTGGAGTTAAAATTTTAATCATTAGCGAAAAACTATTAAATTGGCAACAAAAAACTAAGCTATCAATTCATTGAGACAATTTTTTGAATTACAAAATGAGTGTAAGTATTAATTTTTTTCTTTTTAGACGGAGAATTATCGAAACTGGTTTTTCAAGGTCTCCGAAAATCTGGAAAGGTCAAATCTAGGGAAATTTCTTTCAAGTTAGTAAGATCATAAATAGGAATAATAAAAATTAGAGGGGGTGAAAAATTAGGATGCAAAATTAGAATGTAGGAAAATAAGAATACAAAATTAGAATGTACTATTAGAATTACTGATTAATTAATTATTTATTTATTAATTTAGTATTATCAAACTATTATTTTTGGATGATTTTTTGAAAGAATTTTTGAACTCCAATATTTATAACGTCTTTTTTGTCCTCATTTAATGTGTGGGTGAAAAAAGGTGCGTGGACCAGCTGCACAAAAACGATTGGCAAAAATCAATTTATCCGCGCACGATTCGTCTCTCGCTCGGTCCATTATTATCAAGAAAATGGTATTATAATCGAGAGATCCCTTTAATACAGTGGCTCGAGGGCCTCTGGGGATTTTACACACGCAATGCGACGCCCCTTGGAATGTAACGTCGTTGTATCTTTCGAGATCCGAGAGGAAAAAGATTTCTCTTTTTCACTCTCTCTCTCTTCTGCGTCTCTCGATATTTTTGTATGCTTCATGAAATCATTATACCGCGCCTGTATATACCTATTATTGCATTCTGTGATATCTTTATCGAGGAGGGGAATCATTGGGTGACGCGGTGAATCACAAAGAAAATCTCAAATAAATCCACAGAGAAGCACACATAAAGAATATTCTACGAAGCATTTTTGGGAATTTTCTTATAATAGTTTATACGAACTCAAACTAAGATTTAGTTAAATTATTCATAACTAACTCAACATTCGAGCAAATGCTTCGATACAAAAATTTATCTTAGAAATTTCGTTTACAAAAAAAAACAACTATCCATTTTTTTTTCTTAATCTAACCACTTCCCAATTAATTATATTCCATGGAGATTTTTTTTAGTCATTTTTGAAACATTTTCGTACTAAAATTGTTTAAAAATAAATTGGATTGAATTTAAAAAATAAAATCTTTCGTCTCGCTCAAATTTTCCGAATTACTCGAGTTGTAAATTTACTTGATTTAATTTAATTCATTTTTGTGCATACATTTATTTGCACAATTTATTTTACGAAAAAAAGAAATAAATATCGTTAATTTTTTCTCTCACGTTTCGTGCCTTCTCCTTCGTGGTGAGAGGCCAATTGAATTTTTCAAGCGAATGTGTAAGTTGCACGATAACGATCGTACAAAAGTGTGCCGCGTTTCCTTGTCAATTTACGATTTAAAAAAAAATCTCTCGGAATGATCGAAGGAGGAAACGGTAGATTTTTTTTCTCTCGCCCAATGATTGCTCGGTGCTCTTTGAAAAAAAAAATGAAAAATCGGTTTTGTCCATCGACGAATGATCCGGACGATTACTTTTGAGACACGATGGAGAGATAAAACTTCGTGTGAGTCATTTAATTCCCGGAAAGATTAGCGAACGACAATTCTGCTCCAATTATAAATAGCCGAGAGCACACCTTTTTTTTCACCTTTTCTCTCTTTCTCTCTCCTTCCAGTTTTTATCGTTCGGCTCGTTGAAAGCATTTTGATATGAAAAATAAACCAAGCAACTTTCTTTTTCATTTTTATGGCACGTTTTCTCCAGTATTCCACAAAATTCTGCGTCGGTGATCCCAGACTTTTAAATCCAACTAGAGAAATGTACTTGAAATTTTGAACGCTCAATTGAACGAAAAATTAGAAAAAGTATCGTTTAACACTGAGAAAAAAGTTCATTTAAAACAACTAAATCCACTTAGTTGAAAAAAATGTAGTTGATTCAATATTAATTTGTTTGAAATAATGAAACTATAATTAATTCAACAAATGGATTTGGTTAACCATCATAAGATATGGAGGTGAGCGAAATTATTTGGTCAATTTCCAGATACAGTTTAATCCAATTTACACATTACTGAGTTGCTGTTGAGAAATATTTCGATGATTTCTAGTATATTTTAACTAAATAAATTTAGCTGTAACAAAAAAACAATTCGTATTTTCAATAACACAATTTATTTGGTACAAAGATATTTATTTGATCGAACTGAAACTTTGCCCATTCAAGCAACGATTTAACCGATTTAACTAAAACTGCCACTGTATCTTTGTTGAATTACCAAAATGATCTCGTTGAACGGCGGGAAACAAATATTTGGTTGAGTCAAACAAATTTTTGCATTTTCAACAAATTTTTTTTCTCAGTGAATGATGAAATTAGAAGAGCTTGTAAATACTTGGTAAATCATCATTTCAAAAATTCCAAGTTATTTCAAGAATTATTTCTCAAAATATATTTGAATTATTTTATATTTTAAGAATGATATATTTCAAGAACTATTGTTATTAATTATTATTATTTTAGAAAAGTTGTTCAAATTTCTTTGGGAGTTTCAGAGTGTCTTTTTTACATGAAGGGGATTAAGACATTATTATTTTTTTCATCGGTATAAAATGAAATTAGTTATGAGTCCAATACTTTTACAATTTTTCCCATACATATTTTTTTGATATTCCAGTCGATGATTATAATCATCCTTGATAAAACACGAATTTTCTTCAAAGTTTGCTCAATCTCCCTCACTATTTTTCTATCCTGCTCCTGACAACCAAGAAAATGCACGAACTAATGCACCAAAGAATCGGCAAAGAAATCTCTCCACAGAGTTTGGATCTGTATCCAGCATTCCTCTTGGAAAGTCGCTCCACCGACTTCGCTAGATTACCCGCTCTTTCCTTCTCTTTCCATTTCGCTTTGCGCAGAATCTACGGGCTATTAAATCTCCGTACGAACAAAAACTTTTTTCCGAATTCTATTTGTCTTTCCCCTCTCCTCATCTCCCTTTTCGCCCTCTTCTCATACGCCCTCTCTCTCTTTCTCTCTCTCTCTCTCTCTCTCCTATCTCTTCCATGCTCCGCCAAGTCCGCGGCCACTTCCGGTATGATGTCCGAGCACCCAACTCTGTAGACTACCAAATCGTTTACTCCATCTATACACATATATGCAATCTCGCTTCCATAGTTTTCCGGCAAAACCAAACACACTAATCGGTCTAGACTCCCTTTCCTCATCCACGATAATGTCTGCGCATTTGAAAAACTATTACATTTTTTTTCTTCGTCTAATACGTAAAATTTCATTCTGTGTAGAGAAAATTCGTGTGAGTTATGAAAAAAAAAGATTGGGAAAATTGACGAATAATTTTCCGCCTAAAAAATTGATTTAGACAATCAAAGATAAGAATACAAAATAAAAACAAGGATTTTTTATCGTTATTAAATTTATTAATGTTACCCTTTTTGACCGATTTTTCCCTACATAAAAAATTATTATCTTATTTTATATAATTATTAGGGCGATTTTTTTTCGTCTTATTTTTTTCTTCCACTCCCCACCCGAAATTTTGTTGCGTATGTCTGAAAGTAAAATCCCTGAAAGTTACAGCCCTTAATACTGTCCAAACTTTTTCCAATACCGGTGGATGAAAATCAATTAAATTTATGAATTAATGATGATTGAATTGCAATTGCAATTGAATTGCACAGCGAAAAATGAGAATTCTGGGTAAAAATCAACTTTAGTGACCTCGTACCATCTTACCAGTGTAATTTACACTTACGCTGTTGAGAACACTTTCAAAGATCGTTCAATTCTGCGTAAATTGCGACCAAAATCAATGCGATAGCACATAAAAACCACGGAGTGGTAAAATTTTGAAGAAAAAAGTTTTTTATTTACGTGTATTTTAGATGGAAAAACTTATCACGCGAAGAGAAAGTACTTAATATTAATATGAAGGGCTGTAACTTTCAGGAAATTTTCTTCCAGGCATATACAACAAAATTTCGGGTGGGAAGTGAAAGAAATAAAAAAAAGTCGAAAAAAAATCGCTCTAATAATTATATTTATAATATAATTAATACAATTAATCGAAATTTATTTTTAATGTACCATATTATATTATAAATATAATAAATATTTAATGGAATAAAAATGTACACTGAGAATATTTTTTTGTTGAAGATGCAAAAATTTGTTTGACTCAACCAAATATTTGTTTCCGGACGTTCAACGAGATCATTTTGGTAATTCAACAAAGATACAGTGGAAGTTTTAGTTGAATCGGTTAAATCGTTGCTTGAATGGGCAAAGTTTCAGTTCGATCAAATAAATATCTTTGTACCAAACAAATTGTGTGATTGAAAATACGAATTGTTTTTTTTTGTTACAGCTAAATTTGTCAAGTTAAAATATACTAGAAATCAACGAAATATTTCTGTACAGCAACTAAGTAACGTGTAAATTGGACTAAACTGTATCTGGAAATTGACCAAATAATTTCGTTCACCTCGTATCTTATGGTTAACCAAATCCATTTGTTGAATGAATTATAGTTTCTCTATTTCGAACAAATTAATATTGAATCAACTAAATTTTTTTCAACTAAATGGATTCAGTCGTTTTAACTGAACTTTTTTCTCAGTGTGGATTTTAAAAAATCACCTATATATGGGTATGAAATTTTCCGTTGATACCGTCTCTCGCGAGGGTAGAAACGGGTTCTTTCTTACTTCGCATACGATCCGCACATGCGATGTACAACGGGGCAAGACTCCAAGGCCATTAATCTCTCCTAATGTACCGAACGCCAAGAGCCAAAACATATCACATCCCTTGACTTCATACAGGGCAAACTCCGAGGGGCAGAAAAACTGTCAAACAAAAAAAAAGTATCCCTTGGAAAGGGGGAACTTCGAAATTCGCGTTTTTTTGCCCCTCGTGGCTCTTTTTGCATCGTTACTCTCATTGCCGAAAGAAAGAGAACAAAATCTTCGAAAGAGCCTCGTCACTGCGCTCTTAATGATAAATCTATAAAATCTCGCTGCTTGCGATTCCGTTTCCGCCATTTGTACAGTTATTCCATTAGATTTTCCTCCTCTTCGAGATAGAAATGAAATATCATTCACCGCATATTTATTATGAATTAATTTTTTTCTAATCTTTGATATTTTGCTCGCTCGATCCAAATATCACGCCATTTCGAATTACCCTCGACGATCCTCTACACAGAATATTCTTTCGCCCGGAAACAATCCCACGAAGCGAATCGTAGATCGAGATCATCGCTCTTTTCCTTTCGCTGCCTCTTTCTATCTTTTCTTTTCTGCTTCACCCGTTGAAGGATCGATCCAAAGTGATAATCTCGGTGTGGAAGTAGAAAAAAAAAGGAAAAAGGGATCACCTAATCTCAGACGTGGCATCCGGACGGAAGTAGAACGGGTTTTCCAGCCCCCCCCCCCTCTTCCCTATCTTCGTCGTTTTCCACATAATGTGTCTTCGGGAGTGCGCGAGCAAAAGTCACACACACAGACATATATACAGGGCATTCCAAAAATAGTGGGATTAAAAAAAAAATTACACGAAATTTCCCGAATATACTTTCAAGCTATAATTATTCAATGGAAATTCTGAATATAAATTTCGATAATAGAAAAAAAAATCTCTCTTCTCGACTCTCTCTCGCGATGGGTCTGTTATTCGGTACAGTTTTTCCATAAGCTTTTTTCAAGATAGATTTTTTAGACGTTTAGGAGGATTATTATTCGGTAGAATTGTAAATAATAGAAACGTTACAAATTTAGGGCCAAAATCTGGTAGAGACATTCACCGATAGTTATAATCGGTAGAGATGTTGATGAGCTTGAAAATTCTTCTTAGGTAGGATCAGAGTTGCAAAAAAAATGCATTATTTTAATAATGCATTATCGATTTCGATAATGATTATTTTTTCACTTAATATAATGGGACTGAACTTCCATTATACATTATTCATTCAATGAATAATGTAATTTAAAAAAATTGCATTATATTTTTAGTTAATTAATGCAAATGTCAGGCCATTGAGCATTACATTGGTACTGGAGAATGTAAAAATGAAACATTATGCATTACGTTATTAACGAGTACTTGGAAAAACATTACATTATGCGTTGCTGAAGTAATGGATAATGTGGAACATTACTCATTACTGAAATAATGAATATTGCAAAAATGTTCCATTATCCATTATTAAAGTAATGGATATTGCAAAGTAGCGTTAATTTTTCATTACTATAATACTGAATATTTTGAATAATGCTTTATTCGGAATGAAAATATTTTATGCATTCGTAGTCCAATAGGACAATGCGATAAGATCTTCCTTTTATTTGCGAAAGTGGAAAATACGGATCGATGAAACCGGTTCAGGGACTCGATGGTATGGGTTTATGAAATTTTTTTAAGTAAAAAAACCGAAAAATGTAAACATCGGAATGTCAACCGAACTAATAATCCCCGTTTTGAAATTGAAAATTAGAATTGAAAATTGGAGTCGAAAGACAATAAAGTACATATATGCTGCGCATTTGCCTTTGTTCCAACAAATAAAAAAATGCACAAGTGGAAGATGATTTTTTCTTTTGGTTGATTCACAAATAAATAAAAAATACATTAAATTATTCGAGAATAAAAAAAAGTAGGCAATCGTATATTAACAGGAATTATTATTCTCTTGACAATTTCCGGTCAAAGATGTAGATGTAGGTTCAAATCTGATCTAACGAAGAGAAAAAAAAAAAAGTACCGAATTATATTTTCGAAGTAAAAAAGTAGGAATCTAAACAAACGAATTTCCATAGAGGGAAGTCTAATCAAATGAATTACCCTGTAAAAAAATTGAGGGAATAACACATACAGTCTGAGATGTATCATTCTTAAGCATTATGATTATAAAAAATCATACGAAAAATAAGATTTCATTGACCTTGCTCTCTACATACAGAAATTATTTTTATTCCTTTAAACCATTACTCAAAGAGATACATTATTTATAGATGTCATGCGTTATTTGAAGTAATGCACTGCTCGATGTAATGCATTACTAAAAGTAATTTATTGCTCAATGTAATGCATTACTCAAAGTAATTATTCTTCGGTTTTGTACCATTCGTTACTATAGTACTGAAAATTTGTTTCTACTTTGAATTACCCATTACTGTAATAATGGACAATGGCAGCGTTTAGCATTATCCATTACTGTTGTAATGAATAATGTTACGTTTTTTGCATTATTCATTGTTAGATTAATGCATAATCGTTAGGTTTCACATTTTTCATTATAAAAATAATGCTTAATGTTTCTATCATAGAATTTTCATTATTTCTAAAATAAATAATGCATTATTTTTACATTATAATTTCGGCAACTCTGGGTAGGATTAGGAAAGTCGTCGAATATTTTTGGAACGCCCTGTATAGTTTATATGGACGATATAATGCGCATGGACGTATAGATACGTGTATAATCGTACATGGGACGAAGGAGATGGGAAAGGAGGAAGAAAAGGAAGAAAAAAGAGCAAGGAGAACGCCAGCGAAGGTTCCTGAGGCATTCTTATAGAGAAACGAGGTTTTCCAAGGGAGTTTCACGAGCGACTGGACGAGCTTCCTCTCTCGCTCTCTTTGTCTCTCCGTCTCGCTCTCTCGCGAGAGAGGATCTCTCATAAGGAAAAGAGCGAAAAGCGCGAGCTTTCCAGTTGCGACGATATACCTTAATTCCATTCTGACGTCTCGTTCGCCCACCCATTTCACTCCCATGAACGATATCCACGTATGTATATATATATATACACCCCCGTAATATATAACACACTGTCTTCACATCCTTCTTTTCCTTTCATACAAACTCGAATCGTTTGTCTTCGGAATTACACGAAAGTTTCTATCGCATCGCTTTTTTCCCTTCCCAGCTTTTTTTCCTCCTCTTTCATTCAACTCCCTTTCTCATTCTCTCGCCACGTTCATTTCCCTTCTCTTATTCCTCACTTTTCATCGTTTCTCTCGGTCCAAGATTGAGATCCACGACGAAATTGGCCGGAAATTGTTGCCCATTAATCTCGAACAAATCGCGGATTAGAGGTGAAGAAAAAAAAACTTGACAAATTATCATGCCCTGTAGACGTCGATGATGGAAGAAGGAATGTGAGAGTGCATTTATTCGGACGAGTGAGAAGCTGGGGATTTAAAAAAATATTTTTTTTAAATTGAATTTTTGAAAAAATGAGTATTTATGTCTGAGACCGTGTTTTTTATAATAAAATTAAATGAAAATACATTAAACCATTTAAATTCAGTATCAGGACTCGGGGATCATTTTACCCCATGTGGGATCATTTTACCTCAGATGGGGGGATCGTTTTGCCCATAAGTGTGTACAAAATGATTCTTTTGTAAATATTAAAATATTGAAAGCTCAACAATTGAATTCTCAAATACTCATTAGAATTATAGTTTTAAAATGCAAATTGATGGAAGAAATTATATCTTGGTCCTTCATATTGAAAAAACATTTTTTCCCCTGAGGGGATCATTTTGGACACCTTTCTCCTATTTTTGTCTCCACAATATCTCTATCTCGCGATTACGACGCGATATCGGAAGCATTTCGACGGGAAAGGTTATACGTAGGAACGAGTCAGCTTGCGACGGCTTCTATAAGACCGGAGAAGCTTATCGCAACCGCAAGGACTTATTCTCAGGTTCGCGATTTACCTCTCGGTACGTCGAGAGAGAAATTGAGAGAAAGAAGATAGCGGTGCAGTCTCTGCGTCTTGTTTTATCTTCTCATGGATAACAGTTCTCAAAATTGTCTTTACGAGCCTGCCTCTACTACACACGAGAATATATATATGGGTCATTCCATGTCAAATCGACGAAGAGTTGAAATCGACCCCTTTCAATTTCCACGAAATTTGGTCAGAAGTTTTCATTATTAACAAAACGGAGTTCTACGAAAGGAAAAAAATAAAAAAAATTTTTTTCGAAAGTCATCCAAAATTTACAATTTCACTATTTTTCAAATCTTTCAAGTTTATTTTTTAAGTAGTTCGGAAAGTATTATAGTTACGAAAAATTGTTATGAATTCGTCTGAAAGCGTATACTTGGGGCTATGAAAAAAAAAAAAAAAAATTCTGAAAAATGATAATTCGGGAGAATTTTGAATTTTCAAAAATTGTGAAAATCTAAGTTGTACATTAAATTTTACGTTCAATTTTTTTAATATAATACCTTGAAATGATCTTTAAAGATTCTGAAATTTTAATGTTGATCGTGGATTTACACGATTTTTTAAAATTCAAAAATTCATATTTTTGAAACAACAAAAAACACCTCTCTGAAAATTTCAGGATCTTTCAAGATCTTATAAGTACAAGGTATTACATAAAAAAAATTAAACCAAAAATTTAATGAACAAGATTTTCACGATTTTTGAAAATTCAAATTTCTCCAAATTCTTCAGTTTTCAAAGATTTTTTCGGAATATTTTTTTTTTCATAGCCCCAAGTATACTCTTTAAGACGAATTCAGAACAATTATTCGTAACTACAATAGTTTACGAGATATTTAAGAAATGAACCTGAAAGATTTGAAAAATTGTGAAATTGTAAATTTTTTATAACTTTCGAAAAAAAAATTATATATTTTTTCCATTGGTAGAACTTCGTTTAGTTAATAACGAAAACTTCTGACTAAACCTCATCGAAATTGAAAGGGATCGATTCCAAATCTTGGTCGATTTGACATGGAATGACCCATACATATATATTCATCATTTAATATTGAAGGGAAGAATGATTAATTATTAAAATTGATATTAATTAATTGAATTATTAAAATCATAAAAATACGCCCTGAAATTCATTAATGAAGATAGCTCGGCTAATATTATAAGATACGACAAACAGCTGACGATCAGCTGATCCCGGGTCGGCCATTTTCCAAACCCAGAGTGGAATCGGCCATTTTGTTTGCGAACGTACGAGCGTGCTTTCTCAGAAATGTAGCACATTTTTCGCCTCACACGTCGCTCCTTTTGCCGAATAACAGGCAGAGCACGTGCTCGTCCTCAACCGTGACCGAATTTCTTTTTCCACGCTATGAAAAATAAACGCGAGCGCCGCGGAAGCTGCGATATGTACATTCGAGTAGATACTGCAGCGAGTTAAGTTTCTCGGCGGATAAACGGCGTATGACTTTACGTTAAAAATGTCAGAAACGAAAAAAAAAAACAAAATTGTACCCGAGACTGATAAAAAATACATGGGAAATAATAAAAAGAAAATGGCGCATCTCCGAGTGAAGGGGTAAAGCGGCCCATTTGAGCCAAAAAAAAATGGTACTTCAAATGTTCTAATCAGGGGAGAAAAATTTTTCAAAGCCTAAAATTAGTGCAGATTGAAGGAACTTCACAATGGTGGATCATAAATATGGCGGATTTTAGGTTGTAATTTGGTAAAATTTTAAAAAGGATCAGTGCCATTTTCTCATATTACTGTTTATTCATTTTTTGTACGCAAGTATAGGAAATCAAAGTCTCAAAATGTACTAAATCCATTTAGAGTCCTTTTTTGTCCGATCGACCTTTTTAACCCACCCTTTCGTGTGTATCTATATAAATACTATATATGTATATACGCCGGAGAAAAGTGTATTTGTATGCTGGAAGAGACAACGATTGAGAAGAGAGCCGAATAATGGAAGACGAAACGGGAGGATGAGAAATAAGATTTTTGATTCTTTATTCCGGACATGGATTTCGAAGACCGGAAGCCTCACGGATCGATTCGAGATCCGGAGCACACCGACGAGAAAAGGAGGAAAAAAGGAGGACCACCGGAATCCAAAAGGTACCAGCTGCCTCGGAATTTAAAGTCCCCTTACATCTGAGAGCTTCTGATGATTTTCACGTCGGATATTACGATGTCGGCTTCATATATATATATATATATATTTTTTTTTCCCAGATGCTTGGCAAAGAGCGAGAAATCGAGGGAAAAAAAAGGAAACGAAGACTGTCTGGCTCTAATCATACGAATGACGATAAAGGTAGGATAAAGAGGAGAGCAGACAATTTTTTTTTTATCAACATTTCTGAATCGAGGACAGTGTTACATAGACCAATGTGTGACGTGGACGAGAAACGCCATTTTGACCGATTTGAGCCAATTTAGCCTGATGGCGGCGATAAAAAATTGTTAATAATTATTCAATCGACTCGTCAAAGTTTGAAGTCCCAAAAAAGATACAAAGTCACTTTTTGTTAATCAGAGTTTAAAATATCTGAAATACGTTTTGCGATCTTCATCGAGAACTTCCCAAGCTAAATGCTCAAGCAAAACCTACGCTACCGGGGAAAAGTTTTGCGGACAAAACTTCAAAAAAGGTCTGAAACGTTTTTTCATGCCATTTCGCCGGAAGTCAAGGTAGGCTAATTTTCCAAACCGCATTTCAAAGGGGAAGAGAATTGGGCTTCATTTCCTGATTTTTTTTATTATTTTCACAATTTGTTTTTACATTTGGACTCTATTTTGAAAACAGCTGATTTTCGCTTTTTTTCACCCTCTTTTCAGGTGCATCTTCTAGAGGACATTTTTTAAATACATTTTTACGATTGGATTCATAAAGAGGGAAGTTTTAGCTTCAATTTCCGTTTTTTTTTAACTTAGAGCAATTTTTATTCCAAAGTTATTCTGTTTCCTGTGAAAAAAGAGCAATTTTGAAAAATCCCGTATGACCTGAAAACAAATAGGATTCATGAAAAACTTCAAGATATCAAAAAGTTGCGTCCGTTTTTGTTGAGTGCAGAAGAATTTTTTCAGATTTTTTGTCTTAATTTTTTTTTCCTCATTTTCTGGGTCGGAGCTCAAATCATTCAATACTATAACTCGAGAACTATGGGATCATTGATAAAATTTTAAGAGGGGAAAATACTTCATTTTACCATTTTCAACATATTGGAATTTTTTTAAATATTTTTTTCCCTAATTATTTTTCCGCCCTTAATAAGAGAAAACAAAATTTTGAAAAAAAAATCTGAAAAAATTCCTCTGAACTCATCAAAAACAGACTCAACTTTTTGCTGTCCTGAAGTTTTTCATGAATCCTCTTTGTTTTCGTGTTATGCGGGATTTTTCAAATTTCCTCTTTTCTCACAAAAGACAGAATAACTTTGGAAAAAAAAATCGCTCAAAGTTTTAAAAAAAAAGGAAATTGAAGCTCAAACTTTCCTCTTTATGAATCCAATCGTAAAAATGTATAAAAAAATTCTTTTAAAAGATGGGTGCACCTGAAGAGAGGAGAAAAAAAAGCGAAAAACAGCTGTTTTCAAAATAGAATCCAAATCTAAAAACAATCCGTAAAAATAATTAAAAAATCAGGAAACGAAGCCAAATTCTTTCCCTTTAAAATACTACTTGTTAAATTAGCCTACTTTGACTTCCGGCGAGATGGCATAAAAAAACGTTGCAGAACTTTTTTGAAGTTTTGTCCGGAAAAATTAGAAAAACTTATTTTCGCTGCAACGATGCAAACTGATCGCAATTGTGCGAGGTCGAATCTTGACCTTTTTTTTTTAAATATATTTTTCTTATTTTTACAAACTAATTGAGCAACGTCATTGGGAAAACTTTGTTTAATGTACGTGGAAAACTGTAGCGAAGAGAACAAAGAGAGAGAGGGGAAGAGGAAAAAGACCATGACCTTCCGGTACTCCAGGACTTTCTTGAAACGAGATTCACGTAATTCTTCTCTCTGTGCGATACATTATAGTATTATACGTACACGCGAGACAAAATAGCACCGTAATCAGTAACACACACACAAGACACACATTTGTATATATATATAACGTAATCCCGTGAGGCACGTAACATTAACGCTTTCGCGATAATGGCATAGTGATTCGCGGCGTAATTACTTTCACCGCGAAACGACCCACAACCTGGAATTGTGTGTGTGTGTGTGTGTGTGTGTGTGCGCGCGCGCGCGCGCGTGTGCGTGTGTGTGTGTGTGTGTGTGTGTGTGTGTGTGTGTGTGTGTGTGTGTGTGTGTGTGTGTGTGTGTGTGTGTGTGTGTGTGTGTGTGTGTGTGTGTGTGTGAGAGAGAGAGTCTCTCCGGCCAACCAACAAAACGCAAGAGGGCACACGAATTTTCCCACTTCGTTTGTTTCGTACTTGACTCTAACTGCGGGTGTAAAGTCCCCGTGGAATTGCCCGCTATCCGCAAGACGAATAAAACGGAGGAGAGAGAATGAAATAATTGCCAGAGGGGATGAAAAATCCCTCCCAAAGGTTCCACGGAGAGAGAAAGAGAAATAGAGAGCTAGAGAACGATAAATGAAACACAGACAAAAAAGTATATGCAAAAACCCTTTTCCATGGCTTTTGATCGCCGATGAGAGAATAAATAATCGGATCGATCGAATAAATCGATCCTTGACCCTTTTCAATGATCCTGATGCTCGATATTCATTTTTTTGAATGGATTTTCTTCGCTATAAGAAAAAATGTTTCACTTTTAGCATGATTAATGAGTATTTATTTATTTATTTATTTATTTATTTATTTATTTATATTATGCGAATAATTTAATTATTATTAATATTGGGTACATTCTCATGGGATCCTTTTTCTTTTTGATCGATAAATTCAGAGAAAAATTATCAAAATAAATATCCTGTGTGTGACATTGAAAAATTAAAGGTACGAGAAAAGGAAATAAAGTTCCGGAGGCAAAACGATTATCTCACCCTCCAGAGACGAGCCACGCATCTCTCAAAGGGGCGAAGGAAAAAGGCTTGAAAAATTTCGTCCCCTCGCGAGAGAAACCCCCTTAAGGTACATTTATAATGGCATTCGTGGTACGAAGGACCAGAAAAAATGTATCTCCCTCTCCCACGATGCGAGAAATGACGATTATTACGTACACGCACGGGCTAATGCGCGAGTGCTTTTGGCGGAATGTGAAAATGAAAAAAAAATAATAATAATCTGAAAATAAAATAAAAGTGTGTGCACGGTCCAAGAGAAAGAAAAAGGAGGTAAAAAGAAGGAGGGTAATAATGTAGAACGTTAATTCTCAAAAGTGCACCCTATCATTTAATTACTGTATTTAATGAAAATAGGGTCAGAATGGCCCGAAAAAAAAATTTTGTAATTAATATGCCGTGTGACGTATCATTTGAAAGAGCTACCTCTAAAGATTCTAAATATATATTTTTTGCTATTTTTTATCAATAATTCAAAATTTGATGGAAATGGTTTTCCTCTCGACATCCCTTAATATTCTAAAAATAAATTTTAAATTAATATGGTTGACTGATAATTGTTTTAAAAAAAATACTTTAGAAAAAAATAGATGTTTTTTGGTATTGATACTACAAAACCCTAATTTTCCTAGTCCGATATCCGGTATTCGAAAAAATTCAAAATATGTAGAAATGACAATCTTTCACAGACGTTTTGGCTAAGCTCCGCTCGATAGACTTCGAGGTATAAATAAATCGTGATGAATCGTTGTATAATTATGCAACGATCAGTTTCACGCGGTATAGACGACTGACAATCAAAATGGCGTAAATCCCAATTTCAACACGTTAATGTAACGCGAATTACGCCATTCTCATTATCAGGAGGTCGATTAGTGTTTAATAAAAGACCGTACGACGTGCGTTATGCACTCGAAAGGGTAAACAGATAACAGATACGAGTTCGTAGTAAAATGCACGTGAGCCAAATGTGTATGCGCTTCTGAAAGTTCCACGAACTTTAGTATAGCTTTCTCCCTTCTTCTTCCCTTCTTTTGTCTCTCTTTCTCCATTTTTCCCTTTTGAAATTTTTCTACCAATAATTAATAATTAATAATTCGGAATTCTGTATCATTAATTGATAATTAATAATTAATTTTATCGATAATCAATAATCAATAATTTATTATTAATAATAAATTGCCGATAGAATGTTTAGTGAATGAAAATATGCATTCAGAGAAAACATGATTCATGGCATTTTTGGGATTTTTAGAAAATAAGAAAAACGAGAGAAAAAATGAGAGCGAAAAAAACGAAAAAAGGGGGAAAAGCAAGAAAAATAGATGAACTTTCGGTTGGGATTAAGAAATGTTCATCTTCAATTATCAAAAAACATCTCGGACAAAAGATGTACGTTTTTTCAAGTACAAAACGATACTGCTATGAAAAATATAGCTTTCCATGAAAAAGTAAAAATTGACCTTGACGTGACCTTGAAAACGTCCACCCAGTAAAAAAAAAGTGGAATAGCCACTTGATTCTTCGTCCAAATCGGCTCGATACGTGTTTTTCGATTTACCGCATAAATATCGAATTGCTATGGTGTCACATTTCGAATGGAACACCCGGTATATTCAGAAACGTATACCGCAGTCGGATCTTTGTGGCGGAATACTGGTGTAAATATATTCCTCGGGAAAGTGTCAGTGACACGTGACACCCCTGTCAGAGTGAGTAAGGGTGGGAGGGGGAGGGGGAGAGGGGAGGGGGCAACAAAGAGAGGAGAGAAAACCGGACAGTCTGTGCAATACACGTCAGTGCGGTGTGCCGCATGTCCGAAAATCCCTCATCAATGCGCCACGTCAACCATCTCCCCCCCTCCCTTTTTCAAGAATTCATGAAAATGCTGCCTGAATTAAATTTCCCACAAAATTTGAGTCATTGAAAAAAAAATGATAATGAAAATCTAAGTGGCCTGCACCGACCATTAATTTTTTTTTTTTCAAGGGCCGCAATTTTGGGTGAATCACTGCTTCATTAAACACTTACATTTTTTGTTGCCACACGGAAAAATCGTAATTGCTATATCATGATCGTCGGTCAACATCGAAAATAATATTAAGTCATTTGAGCGACCTCTAGAAATTTTGTTTCAAAGCTGAAATTTTCTGCGAGTTACTCTTTTGACAAGTACTAACATCTATCAAACCCAATCAGAAAAAAAATCAATTTTGATTTCATCTATTGCAGGGTTGTGAAATTTTTAATGAAAAAATGATGCATTAATCATTACTTTTTTAATGGTTAATGTCAATAATTTACATTAACCATTAACATTTAATGGATAATGGAAATAAATTCCATTAAAACCATTAAATTTTAATGGTTAGTGAAAATTATTTCTATTAACCATTAAATGTTGATGGTTAATGGAAATTATTTCCATTTGCCATTAAAAAATTAATGATTAATGCATTACTTTTTCATTAAAAATTTAGCAACCCTGGTCGTGACTATGAAATGCAAGACCATTCTACAGAATCAATGGTTTTTTCAACCCAAAAATTAGTGGAATAGAATTATTAATCGACATTCCATTAAAATGAAGCAAAATTAATAATAATAATAAATTATTAATCAACATTCCATTAAAATGAAGCATAATTAATAAAAATAGGGAATTATTGGTGACCAAACATTGTCAAAATACTCTTCATGACTTTTAAAACGATTAGGAAGCTCGTTATTGAAATATCTTAATTCAGAAAATTTTCAGAATTAATAGATTTCTAATCGTCTTGAAATTCGTACGAAATATTTTAACAATCGATGACTCTCGTTGCCAATAATTCCATATTATATTTTAATTATGATATATTCATTAAAAAATTAATATAAATAACATATTAATTATGATATATTACTATATTTGAATTATATTTTCAAGATCATTTTTGTGTTACGACTCAACTACGTCAGATTAGATTTCTTAATTTTAATGAGTTAAAATTCTTTATTTCAATCAATTTGATTTTTATATATTTTGGGGCATCAATTTTTTTTGATCGATTGAAAAAAAAAACGAGTACCGGAAATTCGATGCCCCTCGTCATGGGGGAGCTATAGTTTGTTATAAAAGAAATATCTTCTCGGCTACATCTCATCTTTATCTCACGCGTTGACCGTCGAAACTTTTAAAGAATGCCCCCTAGATTTTGTTATACATACAGATATATATCTATGCGGGAAAAAAAACATGTTTAACACTTTGACTGTGTTTGTGAGCTCCTTTATCGTATTCTAGTCGAGCGGGCCTAGCGCACATCCTCATTTAAATGAAATAAATCTTGCTGCGAGTAATTTTCGTTCGTCGACTATGGCGCGCGTTTCAAAACGGTAAAAAGGCCGTTTCTCTCTCTTCTCTCAACTCTCTTTCTTTAAGCTCAATGAACGAGATTGCCGAGCTCCGCGACAAAGTGAAGAGAAATTACAAAAAACAAAGTTAAGAGAAAAAGTAACTATAAAAATTGAGAAATTGAATTTTTGAAAATTATTTGGAAGAGGAGAAATTACAAAAAACGAAGTTAAGAGAAAAAGCAACTATAAAAATTGAACAATTAATTTTTTTCAATTATTAAAAAAAGGAGAAATTACAAAAAACAAAGTTAAGAGAAAAAGCAACTCTAAAAGTTGAACAATTAATTTTTTTTAATCATTAAAAAAAGGAGAAATTACAAAAAAAAAATTTAAGAGAAAAAACAACTGTAAAAATTAAACAATTAATTTTTTTTTTAATTATTTTAAAGAGGATAAATTAAAAAATCAAAGTTAAGAGAAAAAGCAACTATAAAAACTTGAAAATTAAAAAATTGAGAATTATTTTTAAAAAATTTTATGTTGTTTCTTCAAAGTATATTTTTCCAAAAAAGTGTAAAAATTTGAGTTTCAATTCTAAAAATTAACTGAGTCACAGTCACTTTAGTGAGAACAGGTAACATTTACGTTTTTTTAAAATTGTTTACAAGAATTTATAATCAGTTTTTCAAGCTTTATCAATTTTGTTATGCGATTTCAAATCTTGGAAATAATTTTTTCCGGAAGGTTAATTTGACAAATAAAATCAGAAAAAAATTGAATTGATTTTATATTTAATTTCAAAGATTTTTTATTTTTTTTTAATCTGAAAAATTTGAGTAACGGGACATTAATATTGCTTTTACAAAACTGGCCGTTTTCTAATCGTTAAAAGTATCTCTTGTTTCGCAATATTATCATGTAAGGGGGGTTCCTAATTACTTCAAGTTGAAATATGGACGATTTTCTCGGAAAACTGACATTTCTTATTGAACTTTTAGAGTTTTTCCTCGGGTGGCTCATAATACCCCCCCCCCCTCCTCTCCATTCTCCTTTAATTTTATGCCGAGTCACGTAAATCCGTTCCTAAAAGCGTCAAGCTGGAAAGATTTTACCGTACGTAGATCGTAACTCTCGTTTCATAATTTCTCGAGGCTCGTACATTAACGATAATATCGATGCCTTCGTCGGGACTCTCAGACGCGACTGAGCCTCGGAATTTTTCGAAAATCTCAATAATTATCGCGAGAAACGAGCGTTAATCAATATTATTCTCTCCAGTCATTGAGAAATAGAAAATTAAGAAATATTTTTTCTTGCTTTTCCCATCTTAAAGTGAGAAAAAAAAATAGAAAAATTCAGCAATGAATTTTTTTTTTTGCAAAAGAATTTAAATAGAAGGATGCAAATTGTGTTATAATATTTTTTAATCTATATTCGTTATAATATTGTATGTTATTTTATTTTATTTTATATTTGGTTATATATTAATTTAAAAAATTCATTTTCTGTCTTTTTTATAGATTTTTTTTCCTTTTCATTTCGAATCCTTTTTTTCCAATAAGCTTTGGTAATTTTTACAAAAAACTATGACCACAAATTGACTATTTCAAATCAGCTGTTTCGAATTTGTCTCCAAAAAAACTAAGTTTGTTTCTACGGTAGATTGATTCTCTGTTCTAATCATATTTTAATTATCAACGGATTTTTTTGTTTTGACGAGCGAAAGAGATTGAAAAATCAAGATAACTCTTGTAAGATGGACTAACATGTGAAAAAAATAATTTCAGTCGAATCCGAGAGGGTGAGAATGTTAAGGGGGTCGTCTAGTGTGAAACCTGTTTTTTTAATGTTTTTTTCGGGAATTTTTTTTTTTTGACAAACCATTAAAACAAAATAATTTATGAATCGTGTACCATTTTTATTAACATTTGAACAAACTTTTAGAATTTTTTGAAGTGAATTTATTAAATACAATCGGAGATACACCGCCCAACAGGAACACATGTAAAAAAAAAAAGGTGTTCCACTGCTGCCATGATTCCGGCCGTTGTGCTCATCTGAAATCAAAAAACAAAACGCCATTTCAATTGTGAGACTTGAGGCTCTACCGTGAATCAAAATAAAGTCAGAATTTAAAAAAAAATCATTTTTTTTTACGCTTTAGAAAAAAAAATCAATTTTTCGCATTTAATATTTTATCTAAAGCGTAAAGAAAAATGATTTTTTTGGAATTCTGACTTTATTTTGGTTCACGGTAGAGCCTCAAGTCTCACAATTGAATTGACGTTTGGTTTTTTGATTTGCAGCAGTGGAGCACATTTTTTTTTATATGTGTTCATGTTGGGCGGTGTATCTCCGATTGTATTTGATACATTCACTTCAAAAAATTCACAAAGTTTGTTCAAATGTTGATAAAAATTATACACAATTCATAAATTATTTTATTTCAATGGTTTGTCAAAAAAAAAATCCGAAAAAAAAACATTAAAAAAAACTGGCTTCACACTAGACGACCCCCCTTAAAGTGTGTCAGCTTTTCGATACAATCCTCTGTGGAAACCTTTTTTGTTGCATTCTCATTCGCACAGGGAGAAATATTTCGGGTATTCTCCGCCTACTATAATAACCGTAACCCCAAACGTTTTTGGTATCGGAAATCTTTCGGATTCGATCTATCTTTCCCCCTTTCTCTGTCTCGCTTTTAAATCAAAGGTCTACGATCTGGAAACGTTTTATAATTCATCGTCAAATGACGGATGAGGCAGTCGTTTGGCGTCGACACTGTGAAACGAGAATATCTAACCGGAATCCTATGTCCGAGTGTTTTTTTTTTCTTTCTTTTTAATTGAAAAAAATAAAATAAAAAAGATATCCTCGTAGAAGTTAGAAATATTCAAAATTCCGAAAATCGATACTTTGGAGCCCGGCCATTTTCCCCAAAATCGATATTTCGAAAAACTCTTCGTTCAGAGACTGGATCAATTCATACAAAAACTAAATCCGTTTGAATTTTTCAATTTCGATCAACCGTTTACGAACCGCAGTGGTCACCGCAAAGTGATGTGAATTGAAAATTCATCCTGACTAAACTGGATCATATCCACTGACTTTGATATTTTTTATCTTAAAAATACCAAAGATAATTGGAATTATGAGTCTTCGGGGATCATCTGGAAAATCTGTACTATTTTATAAAAAAAAAAAAAATGCCCTGAATAACGATATTTGAGAATTTACGGTGTCGAGAATTCCGGTGACTCTTAAATTGTGTCCTTTTAGTGACGAATCACGTTCGGCAGGACAATTTCAAAGTACCGAAAACTGTTATTATGTTCGTGGAAAGTCGTGAATAATGCCCTTTTTCGTGTTATTACAGGGTAATGATACCCGAGACACGGGGCGTGCTCGCTCGAAAAGCGCGCGCCTGCCGATGTGAATCGAAAATACTTTTGTATATGAGAAAGGGAGGACCCTCGTTTGGGACTGCTCGAAATATTTAAACGTCAGCGCCGTGGCATTTTGTACGGCAAGAATCGGTGCACGAATATAAAGGTATGTATGAGGTATTCCAGCCCAAGTGTGTAAACCAGTGACCCGGACCCTCTCGGATTTATTTGTTTTTTTTTCATATGATCGCATTGAGTCTAAAATACATCTTCATAATTTTTTTTCATTTTTCCAAACATCCCTTATTAAAAAAAAAAAATTTTGAAAAAAAGGCAATTTTTTTAAATCTAAAAAAATTCTCAAAAAACCGTGATAATATATAAAATTTTCAAGCTATAACCCGTAGTGGGCAGATTTTTTTTCCTTTGTTTTACAAGCTATATTAACGTTCTCAAAATTCCAAAAAATTCTCAAATAGCTCACCTTGAGCAGATACCGAGTTATTTTGGTACTCAAATTAATTTCGTTGATGATTTTCGAATAATGCAATACGAATTATTCGTAAATCATCAACGAAATAAATTTGAGTACCAAAATAATTCAGTATCTGCTCAAGGTGAGCTATTTGAGAATTTTTTGGAATTTTGAGAACGTTAATATAGCTTGTAAAACAAAGGAAAAAAAATCTGCCCACTACGGGTTATAGCTTGAAAATTTTATATATTATCATGGTTTTTTCAGAATTTTTTTAGATTTTTAAAATATGGCGTTTTTTTCAAAAAAAGATTTTTTTTTTGAAATAAGGGATGTTTGGAAAAATCTAAAAAAATTATGAGGGTATATTTTAGACTCAATGCGATCATATGAAGAAACATCAAATAAATCCGAGAGGTTCAGAGTCACGGGTTTACTCACTTGGGCTGGAATACCTCATACGGATGTATATATGGGAATGTGGGGCAAAATGGGCATCTTCATTCAAAGAGCATCTTCCAAATTATGAAAAAACATTAAAAATTCAAAAATCTCCAAAATCAGGAAATTATTATTATTACAGTAAATATTAAAAAATAAACAGCGCACAAAATCACGTTGTCTAATAGTTTAACGTTATGAAAATGACCCACATTACCCCGAGGTGCTCCATTTTGCCCCACACTCCCCCCCAGCATATGGCCCCGCTAGCTCTGTCTCTCTCGCACGACCATTGTGCTCTTGGGATACTCGAAAACCTCTGCTGGGCCCTTTGGCAATTCAGTTTGCTCCTTTTTTTTCTTCTTTTCTCTCCTCGCGATCCTATATATATTTTTCTCAAACCGTTCACCCTCGCGAATTCAACTCGACGCAAAGTGGTTTGAATTTATCGATCAGCTTGATAATAATTTTCGTCTAATGTAGTTTTTTCACGTCTCAAAGTTGATGAAAATTCAAGTGAAACTTGAATATTTCTAGAAAACTGTTTTTTTCAGTAATAAAAATAATGATTTTAAATTCTTGAGGATAACTTGTGGTTCAATTAATTGTTTCTTTTGTTTCAAATAATGTATTTTAAAAAAACCATGAAAAATTGTATTCCAGCAATATTTAAAAAATATCAATTACATTATGCTTTACAAATTGATAGTTTTTTTTTAGGTGGACGACATTGTGGTCTAAATTCTAAAATGATGGATTTACTCCCCCATAAAATATTTATAGAAATTAATTCATTGATAATTTATGAATTATGGAGATGGAACAACGAAGCATAAAATCTATGTGACTTTCATTCTTCGCGTATAATTTTTTAGAAATAATTTTCTTCACATTATTGTATTGAAGGAGTTTATGGTCCGCATCATAATGTGTAAGTCGTAAATGATGGTAAATTATAATCCCCATATTATTTAGTAACGAAACTAAAAAAAAATATGCTAACCACAACCATAAAAATTATAACATCAACTAAAAATGTGATTAGTGGATAATTATTTGGTTATCATTTTTATAGTTGTATAATTGGCATAATTTTAGTTGAAGTTACTATAAAATGTTCTCTAAACTGCTCTAAATATAGTAAATAATTTATTGAATATATGTTTAGAATATAAACTTATATACATCTTATACATCATGTACTTGAAGTTTTGAACGTTGAGATGAACGAAAAATCGGAATAAATATTTATTTGTAGAAAAATTAGACGAGCTTCCAAGTATTTGTTGAATAATAATTTAAAAAATTCGAAGATATTTCAAAGATTATTTCCAAAGTATTAACAGAGTTTAAAAATTGTTCTGTAGAAGAATAAATTTGTTGATTATTCGTTCATTTGAAAGTTCGGAACTTCAAGTCCATTATAATATATATATAATATAAATGAGTTAATAGTATATCATGAAATATATATTTAGAAATCCGAAGTTTCTTGAATCAAGCCTAAATTCAGCTTGCATAAATTTCCATACGAATTTACTCCATACAAAATTGTTACGGTTAATACAAATTAAATCGACGTTAACCAATTCCCCGATGACAAAATTGAGAGTCCCGGCTTAATAAAAAGTCTCGCGAAAGTTTTATCTCAAAACTACACGGCCATTATAGCGCAAGAGGGTTAATATTCCACGGCAATACGAACGATTGTGTGTTTTTTTTTTTTTTTTTTTTGTGTTTTTCTCTGACGATGAATGAGATCGGGAGAGCGTAGTACGTGCTTCGTGAACTGCCGAGTCGGCTTAAAAACGTTTGGACGACCGCGTTTTATATACGGGACGTTTCGATTCAATTGGAAACAATTTTCAACGCGAGTTCTATCGGTTTAAAAATTTATAATTTTTCCCAAAAATTGTAATGAGATTTTGAATAAATATTTTCATGGTGAGAGAAACCTACAATTGAGTTTGTTTTTTTTTCAAATTCGATTGTAGGTTTCTCTCACCATGAAAATATTTATTCAAAATCTATCAGAGGTTTTTTTTTTTATTGATAACAAAAAAAAATTTTACCAGTCGTTATTTTTTATAATTTTTTTTGTTATCAATAAAAACCTCTGATAGATTTTGAATAAACATTTTCATGATGAAACCTACAATTGAATTTGAAAAAAAAAGATGTTCAATCGAGTGACTTTAAAATTCAAACGAAACGAATTTTTGCTGAGAAAGGAAATAAACGGCTGATATTGCAGAAGAAAATCTGGATAATTTGATTGACAGCAACACAGAGAATTGATCAAGGATTTTTGAAAAATAGTAAAAATTCATAATACTGTAATCTTCTGTAAAATCATATAACGCATAGAAGATTAAAGAAAACAACAACAAACTTTGAGTGGGAATGTGAGAAATGTTAAAAAGTGCAAATTGCAGGAAAAATGCGAATGAGTAATAAAATATGCTTTTAACACTCACTCTTTAAACGCGATTTTCTCTCGATCGATGTGCAAACCTCAGAGATCCCTCCCCGAAGGCAGTGGATATTACAGCGATGGTTGATCGATGATTTGTCTTTAGTGGAATGAATGTTCGTCCTCGTGAAATTTCGACCGGAAGTGCGCTCCTCGAATCACGCGCACATTTTTCTTCGCACGCTTCACTCCGTATTTATTATTTTCACTGATTAGATTAGAAACCGAATGCAACGAAAATTTATAACGAGTGTATTATTTTATGCCAGAGACGCGATTTTTTTACCGACGATACTTTTTGATCGAAAAACCAACGAGAGAAATGAGAAAGAGGCTTGAAAAATCATATTTTGTGATTTTCTAATTTGACGTCGCATCTTTTTACACCAAATTCGATTTTGAATATAAGTGATTTTAAATTTTTAATTAATTCAAGAGATTTCAAATTTTTATTAAAATAATAAAATTTTTAATTATTATCTAATTCAAGAGATTTCTAATTTTCATCTAATTAAAAATATTATGAATCTATATTTGATTTGAGAAATTTTGAATTTCCATTCAATCAAAAAGATTTTTAATTTTTATTCAAGTTCAGGGATTTTGAATTTCCATTTAATTCAAAAGATTTTGAAACTTTGTTTAATTCAATAAATTTTGAATTGTCATTGAATTGAATAGATTTTGAATTTTTATTTGAGCTAAGAAATTTTGAATTTCCATTTAATTAAAAAGATTTTAAAACTTTATTGGATTTAATAAATTTTGAACGAAACAAATTAGTTTTAATAAATTTTAAAAGATTATGAATTTTTATTCAAGTTCCCAGATTTTGAATTTTTATTAAATTAAAAAGATTTTGAAACTTTATTTAATTCGATAAATTTTTAATTGTCATTGAATTGAAAAGATATTGAATTTTTTTTGAGCTAAGAAATTTTGAATTTCTATTTAATTAAAAAAATTTTTTAACTTTATTGGATTTAATAAATTTTGAATAGTCTTTCAATTGAAAAGATTTTAAATTTCCATTCAACTAAAAAGATTTTAAAACTTCATTGAATTTAATAAATTTTGAACGAACGAAATTGAATTTAATAAATTTTAAAAGATTATGAATCTTTATTTATGTGATTTGAGAGATTTTGAATTTTTATTCAAGTTCAGAGTCTTTGAAATTCCATTTAATTAAAAAGATTTTGAAACTTTATTTCATGCAATAAATTTTGAATTGTCATTGAATTGAAAAGATTTTGAAATTTTATTCAAGTTCAGAAACTTTGAATTTCTATTTAATTAAAAAGATTTTGAAACTTTAGTTGATTCAATAAATTTTGAATTTTTATTTAATTGAAAATATTTAGCCCAAAAGATTTGTATCACCCAGTCGTTAATACGCGTAAAGAAATAAAAATGCTGTACACCGTGATTTTACCTTGCGATGGACTCGGAAACTAATAAAAAACGATTTTTCCGGAAATCGACCGCCGGTACTACAGCGCGAAGCGCGTGAGCGCGAGAGAAATAGAAAAAAGATGGCGAGGGAAAAAAAACTCACGAGATGCGCGCGAGCGCCAAGCGACTCGGCGCAATATATGCATGTATTCTACGCAGTCAACCCCGCCCAATATTTAACTCTCGATGTTTTTCGTTTATCCCAATATTCCAACACGAATCGCGACAATGCGCTCTGATATTTTATCGTCAACAGTGTCTCTCGTACATAGGACACGCACCATGGGAGAAAAAAAATATTTTTCACTCACCGCTCGCCATCTTTCTCTTCCTCTCGACGCGCGTCTCGCACGACTCGCAAAAAACCTCATCGACTCGCAACGACGACGATTCATCGACGAATAATTCTTTCGTAGCACCGAACGCTGCCCCACGAACATTTTCAACGCGAATTTGAAACACACGGCTCAAGAATTAGCGAAAAACAATGAATTTACCGAGACGCGATCAACAGGTACGTTGTTATCGAACTGGATCCACGGGCGAAGTGAACGAGAGCGCGGGCGTGGGGGTAGCGGCCGGAGAGGGATACAGCGGGAAATGGTGAAAGAGAGAGAGAGCGCGTCTCGCGAGACGCGCGCCCGATGCGAATGGGTAAGAGAGAGAGCCAACTTTCAAGAACGCGATGAATTTACCAGCGGTCAAACAGAATATCGAGGAACTGCAAAAAATATTCGAAACACCGAGAAGAAAATATACAGTAGTTGTATCGTATACGTGCAAGTACATACATATGCGTCGTGTTTCGCAAAACGCCGTCTCTCCGATTCTCCTACGAATTCCCCCCACCCCCGTTGTAACAACGACAACGACGACGATGAAGAATCGTGCAACGCGCCGAACACAAAAAAATATTCCGCATTACCACCAGTTTTTTTTTCACCCAGCTCCGAATACGCGATATGTTGTTTAGCTCTCGATTCGTAAACAAAGAAAGATCACCAAGAATTTACCCCGCGTTGGACGCCAGAAACGAAAAATACGATTTTTTTCGAGAAACGATCGCCGCTGCTGTCGCGCGAAAAAAGTACGCTGCGTGACTGCGCGAGAAACAGAAAAAGATGGCGGAGGGAAAAAAACTCACACGCGCATGCGCGCCCACCACCCAACGCGGCCGTTACGTATGCACGGTAAATGCCACATCAAATTTAATCTCGATGTTTTTCTCTTATTTATCGCAATATTTTGTTTCACTCACCGCTTGCCATGTTTTTGTTCGTCGAACGCTGCCCCTCGAACATTTTCACCGCGCATTTGAAAGATACGGCTCAAGAATTAGCGAAAAACAATGAATTTACCGAGGCGCGATACACAGGTACGTTGTTACCGAACGAGATCCACGGACGAGAGTGAACGAGAGCGCGAGCGTGGGGGTAGCGGCCGGAGAGGGAACCAAGGCGAGAAAGAGAGAGAGCGACTCGCGAAACGTGCGCCCGATGCGAATAGGAGAGAGAGAGAGAGAGCGCGCGAACACTCGAAAACACGACGAATCTGCCAACGGTCGATCTCAATAACCTTCTGCCGAGATTTGACAAACAGTAAATCGACAAACTGCAAAAAATATTCAAAACATCGAGAAGAAAATATATAGTTAGTCGTATCGTATACGTGAGGTATACATGCGTCGTGTTTAGCGAAACGCCATCTCCGATTCTCCTACAACCCCCCCCCCCCCTCCCCCCGTTATGGCAACGACACGACGAAGGCGAAGAATCGTGCGACGCAGCGAACACAAAAAAAAAACATTCGACAAACGTTTTCACCGAGCTCCGACGCGATATTTTTTTTAGCTCTCGATTCGTGAAGAAAGAAAGATCACCCTTACCGAGAATTTAGCTCGCGCTGGTAAAAAATGAAAAACACGATTTGTCCGAGAAACGATCACTGAAGGGTAAAGCGAGTAGCGCGAGACAGCGAGAATGATGGCGAAAGAAAAAAAGCATACACTGAGCTCAGAGGCGATTGAAAACAAAGCATTACCCGGAAAACGAGGGAGAAGTACGTTGTTGTCAAGCTGGATACACGGACGAGAGTGCGACCGTTGAAGCAGCGCCCGACAGCGGCGGGAGAGTGGGAAGCGGGCGAGAGTAGGGGTTCGTCAGTAGGGGAGAAACGACGAGAGATCGCGATACGATCGCGGTTTGCGAGCCGCTCTCTCTCTCTCTCTCTCTCTCTTTCTCTCTTTCTCGCTGTTTCCCCTCCGGCCGCTATCCCCACGCCAACGCTCTCGTTCGCTCGCCCGTGGATCTCGTTTGATCTCGTTCGATGACAACGTCCCTGTGATCGCGTCAAGGTAAATTCATTATTTTCCACTAATTCCTCAGCTCTGTATTTAAAATTGGCAATGAAGACATTGAAAACGTTCGTGGGACAACGAAACACTCCGTGCTACGAAACGAATTATTATATATATATATATAAATAGATGAAAAATATCGAGATTAAATTCAATGTGGCATTTACCGTGCACACGTAACGACCGCGTTGGGTGGTGGGCGCGCATGCGCGCGTGAGTTTTTTCCCCTCCGCCATCTTTTTCTGTTTCTCGCGCAGTCGCGCAACGTACTTTATTCGCCCGACAGTAGCGGCGATCGTTTCTCGAAAAAAATTGTATTTTTCGTTTCTGGCTTCCAACGCGGGGTAAATTCTCGGTGATCTTTCTTCGTTTACGAATCGAGAGCTAAAAAACATATCGCGTATTCGGAGCGCGTGAAAAAAAAACTGGTGGTAATGCGGAATATTTTTTTCTGTGTTCGGCGTGTTGCACGATTCTTCATCGTCGTCGTTGCCGTTGTTACAACGGGAGTGGGGGGAATTCGTAGGAGAATCGGAGAGATGGCGTTTTGCGAAGCACGACGTATATGTATGTACTTGCACGTATACGATACGACTACTGTATATTTTCTTCTCGGTGTTTCGAATATTTCTTACAGTTCCTCGATATTCTGTTTGACCGTTGGTAAATTCATCGCGTTCTCGAAAGTTGGTTCTCTCTCTCTCTTAACCATTCGCATCGGGCGCGCGTTTCGCGAGACGCTTTCTCTCTCTCTCTTTCACCCTTTCCCGCTGTTTCCCTCTCCGGCCGCTACCCCCACGCCCGCGCTCTCGTTCACTTCGCCCGTGGATCCAGTTCGATAACAACGTACCTGTTGATCGCGTCTCGGTAAATTCATTGTTTTTCGCTAATTCTTGAGCCGTGTGTTTCAAATTCGCGTTGAAAATGTTCGTGGGGCAGCGTTCGGTACTACGAAACAATTATTCGTCGATGAATCGTCGTCGTTGCGAGTCGATGAGGTTTTTTGCGAGTCGTGCGAGTCGCGCGTCGAGAGTAAGAGAAAGATGGCGAGCGGTGAGTGAAAAATATTTTTTTTCTCCCATGGTGCGTGACCCATGTACGAGAGACGCTGTTAACGATGAAATATCAGCGCGCATTGCCGCGATTCGTGTTAAAATATTGGGATAAACGAAAAACATCGAGAGTTAAATATTGGGCGGGGTTTACTGTGTGTACAATACATGCATATATTGCGCCGAGTCGCTTGGCGCTCGCGCGCGTCTCTTGAGCTTTTTTCCCCTCGCCATCTTTTTTTCTATTTCTCGCGCGGTCACGCGTTTCGCGCTACCGTACCGGCGGTCGATTTCCAGGAAAATCGTTTTTTATTAATTTCCGAGTCCACCGCAAGTAAAATCACGGTGTACAGCATTTTTATTTCTTTTACGCGTATTGAGGACTGGGTGATACAAATCTTTCGGGCTAAATATTTTCAATTCAATGACAATTCAACATTTATTTAATTAAATAAAGTTTCAAAATGTTTTTAATTAAATTTCTATTTAATTCGAAATTCTAAATCTCTGAACTTACGATTAAATAAAAATTGAAAAACTTTTCGATTGAATGAAAATTCAAAATTTCTCAAATTAAATAAAGATTCATAATCTTTTAAAATTTATTAAACTCAATTTCTTTTTTTCAAAATTTATGAATTTTAATGAATTTTAAAAATCTTTTTAGTTAAATGGAAATTGAAAATCTCTCAGCTCAAATAAATATTCAAAATCTTTTCAATTCAATGACAATTCAAAATTGATTAAATCCAATAAAGTTTCAAAATCTTTTAAATTCAATGACAATTCAAAATTTATTGAATTAAATAAAGATTCATAATCTTTTAAATTAGATGAAAATTAGAAATCTCTTAAATTAGATAATAATTAAAATTTTTATTAATTTAATAAAAATTTGCAACCTCTTGAATTAATTAAAAATTAAAAATCTCTTATATTCAAAATCGAATTTGGTGTAAAAAGAAGCGACGTCACATTAGAAAGTCACAAAATATGATTTTTCAAGCCTCTTTCTCATTTCTCTCGTCGGTTTTTCGATAGAAAAGTACCGTCGGAAAAAAAATCGCGTCTCTGGCATAAAATAATACACTCGTGTTTAATTTTCGTTGCATTCGGTTTATAATTTAATCAGTGAAAATAATAAACACGGTGTGAAGCGTGCGAAGAAAAATGTGCGCGTGATTCGAGGAGCTGCACTTCCGGTCGAAATTTCACGAGGACGAACATTCATCACACTGAAGACAAATCATCAATCAACCATCGCTGTAATATCGTCAGTCTGCCTTCGGGGAGGGATCTCTGAGGTTTGCACATCGATCGAGAGAACATCGCGTCGAAAGAGTGAGTGTCAAAAGCATATTTTATTACTCATTCGCATTTTTCCTGCAATTTCGACCACTACTTTTAAACATTTCTCACATTCCACTCAAAGGTTTTTGTTGTTTTCTTTAATCTCCTATGCGATATACGATTTTACAGAAGATTATGAATTTTCTCTATTTTCTAATTCTCGTACATATTACTCAGTTTTCAAAAGTAGCGGAATGATCAGACATTATTGCAAATCTCCTAAAGCAACCTCATAGAAAATTTTATTTAAAAAATTTCAAGAAAATTTCAAAGCCAGTTATTTGAAAATCTTATTCTGAAAAATTTCACACTCACAAGTTTAATGGGACGTTAAAAAGTCCCTGAGAAAAGAATCCAAAAGATTGAGGTTTGAGGTTAATTCAACATGGAATGCCCCATGTGTGAAATCCCGTGTAGTGAGATCGGCAAAGCAAAGAACGAACGAGATATAAACCTGCGGAGCGACGACGGAAAGGACTCGCGGAAGATAAAGAAAGAGAAAGAGAGAGGAGAGAGAGAGAGAGAGAACCCGAAGGAAAGGGATGGAAAGAATCTCGGCAGGTTCCACAACACGATGAGCTAAAAAGGTGCAGAGGGGAAGAGGAGAGAAAGAGAGAGAGAGGAAGAGAGAGGCTGGCTCTCGGCTCGCCTCTTTTTAGAGGTCGATTATTTTGCTTTGCCTCGGTTCATTTTGCCAGTGTGTGTCCCGCAGGATACACCGAGAGAAAAGAGAGAGAGAGAGCGAGAGACGGTGGAGAACCCTTCGAGAAAGGAGGAGAGAAAACGACGTACGACGGGAACTCGCGAGTTCGTTGAACGGACACGAACCCGCCTTTTCTTCGATGCGTTTTTCTCTCTTTTCTTACATTAGTTGTTACTTATACCCTCTCTTTCTCTCTCGCTGCGAACTTTGATCTCATTTAAGTTAACTCAAAGCTGATGCGCGATTTATAAAACTTGAGAAAATCCGAGTCCAAAGCGGACATTGAAAAAGCGGGTCTTTATGTTAAAGGATTGATAGTGATTGAATTTTTTTCGTGAAAATTATTGCTTTTAGGCGATTTTTCTAATACTAAATTTTGGAGAATCTTGCCTGATTGATTTTAATTTTTGGAAATTATTGTATCGAGAATTAGAATCTCTGAAAATTGGTATTCGTCCGAGAATTTTTACTTTTTTTATTATCACCGATTTTTTTTAGAAATCGTGATGATAAAAATTCGAGCGGAGCGTTTGATTCTTTTTTTCTTACTAATATCCGTGTGATTGATTTCTCATCGCTTTATAACATCATCTGAATTTTCGAAAATTTATATTCACGCCAGAATTTTTTGCTTATTTTATTTATTATCGATTTTTTTTTACAAACTTTGATCCTAAAGACGGGTGGAGGGTTTAATTCTGTTCTTTTTCCCCTTAATATCCTTCTTGATTAATTGATTTTGTAATCATTTTACAAAATCATTTACATTTTTGAAAATTGATACTCAATGCGGGAATCGTCGATGATTTATCTTGGAATGCCTTTTCTTTAAATTGAATTTCCGTCATGGGAACTCCGATGAAGCTTTTGATGTTTCATATCAAGATTGAAGCTTTTTGTTATTTTGTTCGATTGCTTTTGCTTTACAAAAGTAACGTAAAGCACATTTCCCTAAACGAGAATTTTTGTAGAGATTGCATCAACGTAAAATTTTTCAATTTTTTTTCCTACCATATTAAATGGATTTATTTTTGTTGCACAAAAATTTGTGAAATTTCTAATATTTCATTAATCAAATTACCGTTAATTTTCTTCACGATTATTGAAATTTCTATTCGACTAAAAAAAATTTCGTTCATCGTATAAAAAAAAAACGTAACGGTGATTTTTTTTTTCAAGGAAAATTTTTATTAAATTTCGTTCGAGATATTTCTTTTTGATACGTTTGGGAATTTTTATTGTATTTCTATTATTCTGTGCGAGAGCGCCACTTCACTTTTTTCGCAAATTACGTTCCGAACGGCAGAATTTTTTTTTCATTCTTTTTGGAAATTCAATATAGATTCATTCGAATTCAATTTGCCACTCGAACGTCATCCGATCGAGAGTTTTAATCAACTTTGTGAGGCGATCGATTTTTATTCTCCGAAGAATGTGATGAGCTTTACGAGATCCTCTGTTTTATAACATTTTTTTTTATATGCGAGGAAGATTAAATTCACAAACTGACTTTTTGGTAGCAAACACAACTTTCACAGTTTATTCCAATTTTTCAACGAATAAAGGTGCATTTCTCTCCACGAAAAATAACGTTCAATAATTTTTGTTTCACCGATATAAAATCCATTAATTTATATCGACAATTCCGGGCAATTAAAACTATCAAAATGGGAATTCATACTCAAGAATTTGTATCAATTTATAGTGTAGATTTTTTCGCTCTTCGAGCCTCAAAATTCAATTTTACGAATTGAGTCAAATTTAAAAATGCAAAAAAAAACATATTTTTTCAAAAACAAAATCTCGTTATTTATGTTTATCGATGATAATCAATAAAACTTCAATGTGAGAAATTTCTCTGCGCAAAGAAATTTTGCCGCCGGGAAAATCTTCATAAAGTTTGTAGAAAATTTTTCAAAATGAGAAAAAAGTGTCTGAACTTTATTCAATTTGCTCTCAGTCGATAAAAATCCATTTTTGAATTTTCGCGAATAAATGTCGAAGAAATTTTAAAATATATTAAAAAAAGATAAATCTTACTCACCGAGAATTCAACAGCAATCTCGATTTCCCGAGAAAAAAGTGTTCCGATGTGATCCAATGAAATTATTGAAAAAAAATCCAATTTCGAGTCACGACGAACAAACACACGCGCACTTGTTGAACAGAACGAATGAAAAAATTTAAAAAAAAAATTAAATAAATAAAACCTCGACGGTCCGTCGCCACTGAACTGAACACAAAAAAAAATTCCCGCACCGATTGAACGATTTTTTCGAAATTGTAATTCTCGTTAGTCGATGATTTTCCTAACGAAATAACGCAGAGTCACGTGATGAGAAATTCCGTTGGTGGAAATTTGTTAAAGAAACAAACAAAAAACAAAGATCGTCACGATGTTTAATGCTTTCGCGACGCTCGCGCTTGAAACCGTGCACGAGCAAATAGAACCGTGCGGCTCGAAAACTCGCGCTCAACTGGTCTCTCCGTTTGCCGCGCGGCTTCTCGTTTCTCGACGCGCCGCCGGCGCCGCTGCCTACTCGCTCTCTCTCTCTCTCTCTGACTGTGTTTGTATGCGCCGTTTGTGTCTCGGAAATCGTCAGCGAGACTGCGCGGCGGCGCTAAAGTAATCGTGCATCATCAACGCCACACATTTTCGATCTTACGAATGTCCTCGCAATTTTTCATTGTTTTGGCATCATCATTTTTTTGAGGACATTATTTTCCTCACACATACGGCGATTTAATGACAGAAATTCCCGTTAATATTCCAATAATGTTTTGGGATTATTAATCATGACGATAAATGAATTATTGAACATTTGTGAGGACTCGGGGCATTGGAAATTCGTTTTTGATTCGTCACTTATTAATTACAATTATTAAATTATTTTCATTATTTAAAAGACCATTTATGAAGGCTTGAAATTAATTTTTGATTGGTCACTCATTAGCTGCGTTAATTAAATGATTATATTAATTGAAGGACATTATTTTCTTCACACGTGAAGCGATTTACAAAATTTTTTAGATTTGTGGGATCCAAAAATCGGGAAAGCTTGACTATTTCTATAACTGTTTGAGAATATTCATAAAATTTATTAAGAAATTGACTTTTGACTGGTTACTTATTTGTTACATTAATCAAACAATTGTATTAATTTGAAGACATCATTTTCTACACGCGTGAAGCGATTCACAAAAATGGGATCAAAAAATGGGAAAAATTTGAATATTTCTATAATGGTTTGGGAATTGTATTAATAAAATGTGTCGATCAAAGACCATTTATGAAGAGTTGGAGGAGTTGAAATTGATTTTTGACTAGTCACGTATTGGTTATATTGATTAAATAATTGTATTAATTTAAAAACATCATTTTCTTCACGCGTGAAGTGATTTAAAAATTTTTTTACATCTGTGGGATCAAAAAATGGGGGAAATTTGAATATTTTTATAATGATTTGGGAATATATTAATAAAATGTATCGATCAAAGACCATTTATGAAAATTAGAAGAATTGAAATTCATTTTTGGAAAGTCACGTGTTAGATATCTTGATTAAATAATTGTATTAATTTAAAAACATAATTTTCTTCACGCGTGAAGTAATCTACAACATTTTTTAGATTTGTGGGATCCAAAAATATGGGAAGTTTGAATATTTCTATAATGATTTGGGAATATTAATAAAATTCGTTAATCATAAACTATTTATGAAAGCTTAAAGGACTTGAAATTGATTTTCAATTGATCACTTATTAATTAGGGGAAGGGGGGCCAAATGCCCATTTCACCCCATAACTTTTTTTCTTTCTGATCTTCGACCGGGCCAAAGTATATTTGACCAAATTACATCGCCTTGAAAAAATAATAATAATATTATAAACTTAACAGGTGAAATAACACTGCCAAAAATTTAATAGGCCTGAATTTTTTGGTCATTTTTTGAATCTTCCAATTTTTGGGCCACTTTGTGACCACTTTGGTCAATTTACCATTGGTTACATGACCAGTTGAGTTTGCACTGCCCTCCCTCGTGCCGACTAAATTCATTGAGGACGACGTCGCCTCGACGTCTTTTCTCAGTGACTTTACTTCCTCCTTTTTCTTCGTCGCAGGCGCCCTTTATCATGGAAATATTATCGAGGGTCTCTCTCTCTATCTCTCGTCGTCTACATCGTGCTTGTACATACCGATTTGTAGATAGACGAAGATCGTGCTGATCTCGTTTTCTTACATTCTCGGTCTTCAATTACCGAACGACAAAACAGGAAACGTCGTTACACAGACTTTGAAGTCTCGAAGGACCGAAATAAAGAGCCAGCGAGCGTTAATCTTTTCCTCTCGAGATTTCTTTCATTTTATCCTTTTGTCGTCACATTTTTTTTTCACACTTTCTTTGCAATGCCGCGAAGGATTTCAAGTAAAACAAAACGCAACGTTGTTTATTGTTGTTTGAGATTCATCGTTTCTTGAAAATCGACAATATTTCGTAATTTTTCTTTTTGGAGTTGACAAATTTTATTTTCATCAGGTTTGCAAATTCTTTTCCAATCTAATAATTCCCAATTTTCTCGCAATAGACCGATTTAAAGGGAATTTAGTAATAATCACAACGTTAACAGCTGAGAATGAACTCACAATTTTGCACTCTGAAAGAAAATATTAAATTTACAGTGATTTGACAATCTTTTTGCAGTAACGAGAAATGGAAGAATTAAAAAATCAACTTAATGATCCAAAACGTATTTTCAAATTCGGTTTACCATAAATCGTAAATATTTACACCGGAATTCGGTGGAGGAGGATTTTTGCGTCAATTAGAAAATAACTAATCAATTAACCGAATGAAAATTTTTGCGGGCGTTATTGACGACGTTTTCTCCGATCGTCGTTCCTTTTCGACGACTTCCGTTGCTTTTTCATCCAGCTCCACAAAACAGGAAGATAGAAAGGAGGATGTGAGACGAGACCCGATTCCTTCACGAAGGATAATAACGAAACGCAACTTGGGGCACTTTATTCCGAAAGTACAAGAGAGAGGAAGTGAAGATTAAACGCGATATAAAGAGGCGAGTTGCGAGGTCTTTTGCGTCGAACGGAGAGACATTGGATGGGCATCGCGGTAAAGGGCCTGCCAGAGGCAACTTCCGGTAACTCGTTCAGGGAGTTTAAACCGAGTTCTTAACGCCGAATGCATTAAGAAAAGTCTCTCCTCGACGCGAGAGTCTGCGGAGAGATGAAACTCTCTTCCTTCCCTTCTCTCTCTCTCTCTCTCTCTCTCTCTCTCTCTCTCTCTCTCTCTCTCTCTCTCCTTTTGGCTTCTTATTCTCTTTGACTCTGTGACGCGACTCGTGCGATTTGCCACCTCTTCCGGCATTTTTGCCACCGACGCGCAGTAATCGCGCCTCCCTCGTCTATCTAATCTAAAACTTTATTCCCGTTTGATCCGAAATATATATATATTAACAAGAGCCGGGAGAAAGTGCAAAATGAGCTCGGTGAAACGTGAGCAAGGAAAATCTCTCCTTCTGTCACACGATCGTTGACAACTCGATGCCGTAAGCATCAGAAGCGTCGAGTTAATTACCGAATGGCCCATCCCCATTCGTTAACGGTTTATGCGCAGTCGGCAGGAAAAAAAATGCGATTTTTCAAGAATTTTTTCTGTGCATTTTTTTTTTGAAATTTTTCTATAGTGAAATTTTTAAATGCTGAAATTTTTTTGTAGTCACAAATAGTTATCACGACTTTAAAAATTTTCTCAAGTTATTTCCTCAAAAGTTCTCCTCTACGAGGATCCTCCTCCTTTTTTTATGAAAATTCATAAAAATTTTGAGTTTTTGAGGAAATTATTGGTAGATTCGTGTTCAGGGGGAAAAAATACATCGATATAGCGTTTGAAAAGAATGAATTTAGAAAAAATTTTTTTTTTGCATCTTGGCCAAAATTGGCTTTGTTCACTAAAATGACTGTAATTTATTTTCTAGATAAGATATCGACTTCCATTTGAGCTCACTTTCTTAGTGATCGTTCAAGTTTTGGAACCTCACTTGGTTCATCCGATTTAGACCATTTTTCGATTTTTGGCAGATTTTTAAAGTTCGACCATCGGTTTTTGCAAATTTTTGCATGCCTACCCCTTTCCATTTTTTTCGGCGATTTTCAAAGTGCTCTCATTTCTTCAAAAATTAAGTTATCGGGATGAACCAAACGCCATTTTCTAAGTTGAGTGACAGCCTTTAAGTACGAACAAGAAATTTTAGAATCGGTTTAACGATTTTAAAGTTACGAGCGCTTGAAATTTCGCTATTTTGAGGTTTCTAAAAAATCGCCCAAAAATTAGCAAAAAAAAAAATTTTATTTTTATCGATTTCAAAGCTTGTTTCGATGGGAAATTCACCGCTGATTGCAAATCACGCAGAGATTTAAATCGAAAAAAAAAATATTCATGAGAAAAAGCAAGAAAAATCTTTTTAAAAATGTTTATTTTAAATCATAAAATTTTTTGAGTCTTTGTGAAAATTTTTAATAGATTCGTGTTGAATGAAATCCAAAAAAACTTTGTAAACAAAAATTTAAAAACCCTTGTAACATGCAAAAAAAAAGAAAAAAAGGAGTTATATAACTGTAACTTCAAAAATATTTGTCGGATTGATATGAAATTTTGTCTGTGTACGTAAAACCATGTTCATTACAAAAATGAAATTAAAAGATCGATTTTTTGAAAATCCTGACTGCGTATTTTATCCCTTGGTACACAAATAACACATTGAAAGTTCGAAGTTTATTCGAACGAATGAAAGATTCATTGGCATGGAAATTAAATATTTATAATGGAATGAATGTGGGACCAGAATGGGGGTGACGATGTAAAGGTGTGTGTATCGCGACACTCGGTGACACGAAGGGAGAGTCCGCATGGGCGACACCCTCGCGTGTCACATGCTGTCATGCCGAATAAAAGGGTTTGACGGACAGCGGACAGACGGACGATGGGTTTCGTGTATTTGTGCAACACAACCCCTTCCGCCTCGATGTTCTCCCCATTATTTTTTAGACAAACTTATTACAATATACTCGACGATCGAGCCATACGTTTAAATGAGAGTGAGAATCGGTTTGACAATTTGAGATTGTGTTGAAATTTTAACGTCATCGGGTCATCGTAAACGAGGGATGTAAGGGGAATCATAGATTGATGCTTCAATTTTGAAGATTTTGGAAATTTGGGATAATTCAAAATGTGGTTTGGATCATCCTGAATTTCATTTTTGATTATTTTTTGTTTGAAATGCTTCGTTTGATAAGAAAAAACATTATACTCGAGAAAATATAATAAATTGAGAGTATTGAAAAATTGAGAGTGGGAAAATTTCCAAATTAATTACTCGTTTGATAAAAAATCGAGTAGGTTTGACCTTAAACGCAAAATTTGGTTTTGTTACTGAAAATATGTAAAGGTAGGCTGGGCAAAACTCGAAAATTATCAAAAATCATTGAAAATTCAAAAATCTAGAAAAAGAGGAAATTTTTATTATTATGATTGTCAATATTCCAAAATGGACGTCCCACGTAGAATTAGATCTTCAAGAATCATTATTAAAAAAAAAAAAATGTCGAAATGAAGTTAAAAGTAGCAAAAATGTGTTTATAAATTTTTACATTGATAAATTAACTTTTTTTTCGAGAAAGAATTCTTAAAAAATCACTTTTTTCGGACCTCCTGATCGCGTTCAACTCCTTAATAAGGAAATTGTCTAAAAATTTTGTATTACACTTTCGGCGAAAAGTTTTCGGACAAAACTTCGAGAAAGGTCTGGAACGTTTTTTTATGCCATTTCACCGGAAGTCAACGTCAATTAATTTAACAAACGGTATTTTAAAGGGAAAGAATTCGGCTTCATTTTCTGTTTTTTTTTTTAATTATTTTTACAATTTGTTTTTAGATTTGGACTTTATTTTGAAAAAAACTGTTTTTCGCCCTTTTTCCCCCTCTCTTCAGGTGCACCCATCTTCTAATTTTTTAAATACATTTTTACGATTGAATTCATAAGGGGAAAGTTTGAGCTTCAATTTCCTTATTTTTAAAAACTTTTATCGATTTTTTTTCCAAAGTTATTCTGTTTTTTTTTTAAAGATAAAATTTAAAAAATCCCGTATAACACGAAAACAAAGAGGATTCATGAAAAACTTCAAGATAGCACAAAGTTGCGTCTGTTTTCATTGAGTTCAGAGGAATTTTTTCAGACTTTTTTTTCTAAAATTTTTTTTCTCATTTCGAGGCTGGCGAAAAAATTTGGGAAAAAAATTTGAAAAAAAAATCCAATGTGTTGAAAATAGTAAAATAAAGTATTTTCCCTTCTTGAAATTTTATCAATAATCCCATAGTTCTCGAGTTATGGTAATTGAACGATCTGAGCTCCGACTAAGAAAATGAGAAAAAAAAATGTTGGAAAAAATTCTGAAAAAATTCCTCCGAACTCAACGAAGACAGGTGCAACTTTTTGCTGTCTTAAAGATTTTCATGAATCCTCTTTGTTTTCGTGTTATACGGGATTTTACAAATTTCCCCTTTTTTCACAAAAAACAGAATAACTTTGGAAAAAAAAATCGCTCAAAGTTTTTTAAAAAAGGAAATTGAAGCGCAAACTTTCCCCTTTATGATCCCAATCGTAAAAATGTATCAAAAAAATTTGCTCCAGAAGATGGGTGCACCTGAAGAGAGGGGAAAAAGACGAAAAACAGTTGTTTTAAAAATAGAGTCCAAATCTAAAAACAATTGGTGAAAATAATCTAAAAATCACGAAATGAAGCCGAATTCTTCCCCTCTAAAATGCCGTTTGTTAAATTAGTTTACGTTGACTTCCGGTGAAATGGCATCAAAAAACGTTCTAGACCTTTTTTCAAGTTTTGTCCGGAAACTTTTCGCTGGAATTGTACATTGAATTTACTGGGATAAAAAGCTTAAAAATAATTTATTTCATAATGTAGTATCATAGTTTATTTCATGAGAAAGCACAATGAAGAATGTCAGACTCGGTTCATTTTTTCATTGTGCCGCTCTCGTTCGGCACTCTCGATCGTTATTATAGACGTCTCTATTTGCACCAGCGCTATTTCCTTTCCTGTACATACATACATATATATTAATACATATATACACACAATATCCGATAAATCTATAGAGTATATTTGAGACGGATAGCTCGGATAATCCTCCACTTAAAGAGCTGCGCGCTGCGCGAGTATTTGAAGAGGACAACCACGTGGTTTTGTCGCCCCGAGGCTTTTCCATATATACAGTCGAAGTCCCCATTTCTTAACCCCCCATTTCTTGACCGTTCCCATATCTTGACCGGGTTACCATGGCAACCATTCCCACATCTTGACTTCTCCTATTTATGGTTGCACCACTCTATAACCCAGTAGTTTGTAGGCGCGCGTGCGCAAGTGTGCCGAGATCAGAACAGCGCGTGCGCGCTCCCACGAGCATGCGCATGCTCACACGAGCATGCGCGCTTGTGGCGTACAATATGGCGTCGTATCGAAAGTGGGGACTGTAGGAGAAGTCAAGATGTGGGAATGACCTACATTCCGGTCAAGAAATGGGGACTTCGACTGTACGTTTATATACCTTTTCCCATGTACGGAGGACATCCTATGATACTTCATACACGATATAACGGAGTCAAGAGAGAGTCGATATAATTTGTCGCTCGGAAAATCTCGAGGGAACAAACGTGAAAAATCGCGGAAGCTTTCGAATATTACGTACAAACGCAAGAACCTCTTGAGGGAAAACTGGTACGAATTGATCCAGGGAAAAATAAATATTTCCATTGAGTTTCATGCTTTCCTGTTAATTCGCACAGAAATTGACGTCTTGCCTTAATTATTTTTTTATTTAATTATGGAAAAATGCGAAAGGATCATTTTATACAAATCTGTGATTAAAATAATTTGACAAATTTCCAACTCAATTGATTTTCTAATCTGCACCAATATAAAAATGAAAAATTATTTGAAATGCTGATAAATAATGGGCTTGAGAGCTCTCCCGTTGAAATATATTTTCAATGAATAAAGTGGTTAGAATTTAGATGTGATAAATTAATTAATGCAAAGTCATAATTCACGATGATTCTCGAGGAAAAATTTATATGAAGTGTGTTCTTGCTGTATAAAATGTTTCATCCAGTCGAGCTCGTAGTTCCAATGATTGGTGGCCCCTTAAATCCCTACAACGCTTTTTTCAATACATTTATATACGTAGTTTAAATAATGATAATAGTATTGTCGATGATATTATACGAGTTTTGAGCGGGATTCACCCTTCCCCTTTGAATCCATGAATCTAATAACAGCGCGCTCGACGATCGACGAAAGCTCATGAATATTTAATTAAAGAGATATCTCTTTAATTCTCTCGGAAATCGGGATTTCCATATCATTTTTATTATTCATCGATACGATAGCGGTTTGTTATCCGCGTGTGTATCGTTGTGAATTGATGATGAAATATTGATAGTTCCTCGTTGTACTATTATCGCAAACATGAATCGCATCGTTAAAATCACAATATTGTGTTTGCATCGAAAAATCAATCATGACTCCAGAAATTGTCGTGGAAAAGAAGTAATTTCCCCAAAAGTTCTCCCTTACGAGGATCCTTCTTCTTTTTTTGATGAAAATTCATAAAAATTTTAAGTTTTTGAGAAAATCATTGGTAGATTCGTGTTCAGGGGGGAAAAATACATCGATATAGGGTTTGAAATAAATTAATTAAAAGAATTTTTTTTGCATCTTCACCAAAATTGAGTTTGTTCACTAAAATGACTGCAATTTATTTTCTAAATAAGATATCAACTTCCATTTGCGCTCATTCTCTTTGTGATCGCTTAAGCTTAAAAATCCTGCTTGGTTCATTCGATTCTGACCGTTTTTCGATTTTTGGCAGATTTTTAAAGTTCGACCATCGAATTTCGCAAATTTTTGCATACATACCCTTTCCATTTTTTTCGGCGATTTTCAAAGTGCTCTCATTTCTAAAAAAATTAAGTTATCGGAATAAACCAAACGCCATTCTCTAAGTTTAGTGACAGCTTTTAACTGCGAAAAAGAAATTTTGGAATCGGTCAAACCGAAGCGAAGTTACGAGCACTTGAAATTTCGCTATTTTGATGTTTCTGGAAAGTCACGAAAAAATGAGCCAAACAATTTTTATTTTATTTTTATCGTTTTCAAACCATATTTCAATGGGAAATTTACCGCTGATTGCGAATTACGCAGAGTTTTTGTCGAAAAAAAATGTATTCACGAGAAAAACCAAGGAAAATGTAAAAAAAATGTTTTTTTATGAAAATTCATAAAAATTTTGTGTTTTTGGAAAAATTATTCGTAGATTCGTATTCAGGAGGGAAAAATACATCGGTTTGACAAAAAAAAATTTTTTTTTCGCATTTTGGCAAAAATTCAATCGGTTCACTAAAATGGCTGTAATTTTTTTTGTAGATCAAATCGTGACTTGCGCATGAGCTCATTTTCTTTGTAATCGTGCAAGCTTTAAAACGCCGCTGTGTTCGATCGGTTCTGTTCATTTTTCGATTTTTGGCAGATTTTTAAAGTTCGACCATCGATTTTCGCAAATTTTTGCATACATACCCTTTCAATTTTTTTCGGCCATTTTCAAAGTGCTCTCATTTCTACCAAAATTAAGTTATCGCAATGAACCAAATTCTAATTTCCCATTCCCCAAGTTTAGTGACAGCCTTTAAGTACGAAAAAGAAATTTTTGAATCGGTCGAACGATTGAAATTCCGCTATTTTAAGATTTCTCAAAAATCACCCAAAAATAGGCAAAACAAAAATTTAATTTTTATCGTTTTTAAACCCCATTTCGATGGGAAATTCATGAGAAGAAGCAAAGAAAATGTAAAAAAAAATGTTTATTTTAACGAAAATTCATAAACATTTTGAGTCTTCGTGGAAATCTTTGATAGATTCGCGTTCAGTAAACAAAAATACATCGACCTAAGCATAGAAAAAAAATATATTTAGCAACAACAAAAAAATTCAAAAACCTTTTGTATCACATAATATCATGCAATAAAAAGGTTCCAGTCGAATCCGAGAGTCTCGAGGCAGGGAGTGAATCAGTTTTCGTTCAAATGGCCCCTATATACATAAACATATTGCTGAATATATGCTCTGAGCATAAATCTCTTCAATTCGATCGTTTCGCACGCACTGATCCGCTCACGAGCTCAAGCGTCACGAAATTTCGAGGCTCGTTGCTTTGGCCTCTTCTCTTTCAAAATATCCGATCTATATATCTATACGTGTAACGTGATGCAATATACATATGTATATAGATACATTTATGCGCTTATAAAGTTGGTATAATTCACGTCGAGACGTTGGTACCGAATGAAAAGAATGAAAGAACAATGAGAGAAAGCGAAACCGTAAAATTGTATGTTTGTGTGTGTTTGGAGAGGGGCTGGAGGGTGGGGGACAAAGGAGAAGAAAAAAAGAAACTCGGTCGAATCGAAATCCATTCATGATGAGGAACGTGACCGAGCCAAGGTTGACACTATTACTGCGACTCTATATCTCTCTCTCTCTCTCCCTCTGTCTCTCTCCTCTCTTCGTTGGTACTTCAATGTCCATATGATGGACGGGAAACGGACATCGGATTTCGTTTTCACACATCAACCTCCCAATGTCAAAAGGACGTTACTTCTAAGGCCCGAGTAACGCTGATCACGACTCTCCATTTGTAATTCTCGTTGTTGGGCGAATATGCGGGATCGTACACGTTGCTTGGAGTGTTTATTCGTCTGCTGGTAGTCCATGAGACTGTAATAGACGATAAAGGATGTGGACGGATCCGCAGAATGGTCTTTTTGATCGTGGGTCGTGGGAAATGAGAGAAAATGCAAATACACTGCGACCTCGATAATCGAAATACGTCGGGACCGCCTCCTGCAAGAAGTGGGGTTGCGCACATTGCACAGAACCGTCTCTGCGCCGCTGGTTGCTGACGGCGGCCTGACGCGATTGGCTTGGCGCTTCTCCCACTACGCTGCAATTCCAACGATCGAGGTACCGATTATCGAGGTCGCAGTGTATTGTGCTTCATTTGAAAAAATGGCACTTGGACAATTTTTCTTCCAAAAATGGAATCTAGTCATTTTTGTTTTTATTCTGAAGATTTGGAGGAATCTGCATCGGTTTTGGATTTTTCGTGAGGTTATGTTTGGATTTTTTATGCAAAGAAACCTTAAGGCGGTATTCTGGTCTAGAGACATTTTAAGCGTTTTATCGAGCTCGAGAAAAAAAAATATTTTTACCACTCTTTTGTTTATAACATATTTGATAATATTTGGACGTCAAGCAAACAAAATTTCGAGAGAAAAAAATGAAAATGACATAAATTATAGGCTGATGAAGTTGGGGCTGCTGCGTCACTAAAATAGCTATTACTCCCTAAATTATTGGAATTAAAAAATTTCTTTCAAGGATATATTCTTAAAGATACAAACTTTAAGAATATGAAAAGAAAAATGATTTTTTTTTAAATTCTAGACCAGAGTACCGCTTAAAGTTAGCATTGGTCGAATTTGGCATCACAATTGGAAGCTTAATTTGATAAACAATTGATTTGGGTGAAAATTAGAGGTAAGAAGTATAATTCCGTCGCTTGAGGGCAGCATCTGACGTGTTTGCGCGTATTAAATGCGCATTTAAAGTGTACTCGTTGATATGAGCATTGAAAAGTGACCGGGAGCTTGTTTTGCACAAAGCGAATGAAAAGAGAGAGGGAATGAGTGATGATAAATCGGCATTAAATCGGAATTACCATCGTATTAAACGGGTGTATGTAGGGGATGCTCGCGAGACACCGCGAACGTGTCTTCGCATCTCGTACGAGGCTTAAAATCGCATCTTCTCTTATGCTCGCGAGTTTCTCGCGAGCAGCATCTGCCAGTGACGAATCGTGGCCGATTTGAGCTACCGTTACAGTCATCGTTTTTTTTTGTACAAATAAATATCGTTAAAACTCACGGCTGCCGTGAACCGGATACTTCATTTCCGGCGTATCGAGTTTATATCCAAGTAATTTGCAGTTATCATCAGTAATTACTCTTGTAATGTCCGTTACTTCGTGATCTTTGATTACTTAAGACTGCTTCAAAAATTTGGATTACTCCAAAAGTTCTTTATACTCCGTTACATCGAATTTATTACTTCAGAGCTCAACGAGTTACTTGATGATTTTTTAACTGATGAATGTATAATTACTTTGAGATATTACTTCGTAATTCATTAATTGAGGGTTCTTCATTTCTTAACAATCCTTTATTACTACTGTAATGAACGTTACTTTGCGATGCTTTAATTTTTGAGCAATACTTAATTACTTTGAAACATGTAATTACTTCGAGATCTTTGATTACTCGGGACTGCTTCAAAAATTTGGATTACTTCGAAAGTTCGTGATACTCCGTTACTTCGAATTTATTAATTCAGATCTCAACGAGTTACTTCATGATTTTTTAGCTGATGAATGTATAATTACTTTGAGATGTTACTTCGTCATTAATTACTTGAGGCTCCTTCATTTCTTAACAATACTTTATTACTACCGTGATGAAAGTTACCCTGCGATGCTTTATTTTTTGAGCAATACTTAATTACTTTGAAGCATGTAATTACTTCGAGATCTGTGATTACTCGTGACTCCTTCAAAAATTTGGATTACTCCGAAAGTTCGTGATACTTCGAATTTATTCATTTCGAACTCAACGAGTTGCTTAATGATTTTTTAGCTGACGAATGTATAATTACTTTGAGACATTACTTCGTAATTAATTACTTGAGGCTCCTTCATTTCTTAATAATACTTTATTACTACCGTAATGAACGTTACTTTGCGATGCTTTATTTTTTTAGCAATACATAATTACCTTCAAATATGCAATTACATCGAGATCTTTGATTACTTGAGACTGCTTCAAAAATTTGGATTACTCAGAAAGTTCGTGATACTCCGTTACTTCGAATTTATTAATTCAGAGCTCAACGGGTTACTTGATGATTATTAAACTAATGAATGCATAATTACTTTGACATATTACTTCGTCATTAATTATTTGAGGCTCCTTCATTTCTTAATAATACTTTATTAACCCCGTAATAGGCGTTACTTTACCTTATTTTTTGAGCAATGATCAATTACTTTAAAATAAGTAATCACTTTTGAATTCTTCATTACTTGGAAATAATTCGAACCTTCGATATTCTTAATTCATCTATTAATTCTTTGGAATCCTTTTTATTTACTAATAAATCAACTTTACTTCGTAACTCATTTTTCTCAACTTCACAATTTCTCATTACTGCATTATCTCGCTTGTCATTACTTAGCATTGCACGTAAAATTCAATCGCTCGATTCTGCAGTTACGCGTTTGTACAAATTTGGATTCTTTTACGGTTGTAATTCCATGAAGGAAAATTGTAACACGCTTGCCAATACGCTCGTTACCGTTCTCCACGGTTTTATACATGCAACGGCCATCTTCGTTTTGCATATCGTGCGTTGAATCCTTTCCAGGACTCGTTCCCCACGTCCCGTGGATTTTTTTTTATTTCCCTCTCTCTCTCCCTCCCCCCCTCTCTCTCTCTCTTTTGCCTCGTGATGCGTGGCACGAAAACATCTCTCTCGTCTCGTCAGGATAATGCTGGAAACGGGTTCACATGCGAATGTACATACGTAATACTATACGGATATATATATGTATATTCTAATATATATATATATATGTGTGTACATGTTTACAATGGAAAAGAGCGCGTGCCCTTCTTTTCCCATGTTTAACGTGGACTCTTTGGGCATTCTTTGAGCAGTAGATAAGGCATTGAGGACTTTAAAGGGTGGCAGCGAGAGTCCAGTAACACAAATGTATTTTTTTTTCGATTATTTTAATTTTT